>JBBBDQ010000316.1:2667500-3255000 GCA_037127315.1 Ascarosepion bandense | reverse complement strand
GAGTCCCTGCAGGGACGCTTGTTGCTGCCCCGTTGGCTACCTTCAAAATCTGGCTTCGAGTCGCTATAGATTGCAGCTTATGGCACGAGTACGACATGTTTTTTTTTTTCATTTCCTCTGAAGTATACTGAGAATACTATGAACCGAAAATGTAATCAATAATAAAGTTCTAGAAGCAATGGAAGCAAAAAGTAACATACTTAATGTCAGGAAGAAAGCTGAAATCTCTAGGGAACATAGTGAGTAAATAGGATTTTGAAAATTTGGTCCTCACGGGACACATCGAAAACAGAGAAAAACAGCGCATAACCTGTTTGGTAAGCTTGAGCGAAAAGACTAAATTTGATGAGAGCTAAAAATGACAGGATGTGGTGGAGAGCCCTGATCGTCAACGTCTTGAAAGGGCGCAACACATAGAAGAAGATTGTTAGCCATCTCGATACGTCTAAAAGAGAAATGGTAATATTTATATTTTGTACGTCTTGCGTTATATTACGCTGGGTAATCTTCCACTCATGGTTCTCTAAAAAATGTTCTCAAATACTTGGGGCACCCAATACATACATGTGTGTGTGTGTGTGTGTGTGTGTGTGTGTGTGTGTGTGTGTGTGTGTGTGTGAATTAATTTCAGAGTCTATCTGTAAATTGAACAAAATTAATCAAAAGACGAGGAAAAACTGTACTTAGCCGACGCGTTTCGTTCTAAGAGGGAATTTATCAAGGCAAATGTAGGGGTTTATTTTGTGACACGTGTTTATATCCAAAAACAAGGATGCCATTGGTTTATCAGCGAGCTTAAATTTGAGATCTTTCCTTAAAGAATTACTACTTTCCCAAGCCAACATACACAATAGAAAACGGTCAAGTCCATTACCTCATGTTTTTGAAGATGTACAGCACATATACCCATCCCAAACCATAACAATCGGATTACGATTCAAAAAGAAAATTTTAAAGACAGTTACCACTTCTGCGATTTAAACGTTGCTCTTTAGCAATGAATTGAGTTCTTTCAGTGACTGGCGTATGTATACACTGCTTATATATAACATGCTAAAATTTCCCTTCGCTGATTCCATGCGTGGATGTCTGGTCACAGTGATACACCGAAACAGGCTTTCTCTGTGGATGAGTTTCTTATATATATATATATATATATATATATATATATATATATATATATATATATATATATATATATATATTTCTTGAATATTACTCGCGTTCTTCTGTGTCACCAGACTTTAAATTGTGGCCATCCACATATTTTGACTAATCCTTCAACCACCTGATGAATATTCATGAACGTTTTCAAATGTAAAAGCTTTGATTAACATCCTTACTTTTCTATTTAAACACTTGCAACAAAATAAACCCCTCCATTGTCCTTGATAAAGTTCCTCGGAGGACAAAACGCGTCGGCTAAGAAGTGTTTATATATTTGATGTACGAAGTAATATTGTAAAGTTTTTGACCGACCCACTTCCCAAAAATCAGTCTTTTATGTTTGACCATTTTCAGCACCCCTTATATCTAAGTGCTTATACGCTATGTAAATAAATTTTCTAGTAATTCATCACGTAATGTTTATATTTACAAGTAATAGATCTAAATGTTTGAAATATATGCTTATCAAAGAAGAAAATATATCATTTATATGTGATTTTCATATTATTTATTTCATTTTTATATTTTTATCCTTGTTGATATTTTCGGCTTTTTAAACTCAAGATGAATTTTACAAACTTTAAGTATTTAATGGCAAAATATCTATTGTATGTTTGCATTATTTAATTTTTATTGATTTACTAACTCTGTATGTTATTATAAATAATTTAATAATTATGTGTTTTGCTAATTAATGCTTAATTATAATAGATATGTGGTTAACAAGTAAAAAGTTCGGCGACATATCTCCCGACTCATGATAAATTCGCATGATAAATTGGGTTTTCAAGGGCAAGATAAATCAATTGTGAATTGAATGTAGGGCAATTTATATATAAACAATATGCTTCGACGATTTTTTTAGGTGTGAACAATCATTGTTATTATTACTAGATAGATAGATAGATAGATAGATAGATAGATAGATAGATAGATAGATAGATAGATAGATAGATAGGCTCTTAACAAACATTATTTATATTAAGCAAAATATCTTTCAGAAATTACTAAAAAATTTAAACATTAAATACAGTATCAAAGAAATCACTTAAAGCAAGTAATGGAAGCTCGTCAAGGTAAGAGAACTTTGTGTAAATCAAGAGAGGTGAATTAATTGATCAAAACCTGTCATTTCAGCAAGCTTGAAATTGTTTTATAGTGTTAAATATGTCGGATTTCGTATCAAAGAAAGTGTATTTGCGGGGAATTTTACTGCAATACTTTATTCAAAAGAAATCTGCAGCTAAAGCACACAGAATTCTTATTGAGATTTACAGCGACCATGCTCTGTCTGAAAACAACATGCAGATACTGATTTAGACGCTTCAAAAACAATGATTTTGATGTTGAAGATAAAAAACGCTCTGGAGCACTGAAAAAGTTTGAAGACAATGAATTAGACGTATTACTTCATAAAGACTCATGTCAGGTGCAAGCCAAGCTTGCAGAAGTTCATCATACAACAGTTTGGAAACGTTTGAAAGCATTAGGAATGATTCAAAAGCAAGTACATTGGGTACTGTGCGAGTTAAAACCGAGGGGCGTTGAACGTGTAAACAGCTACTTTAACAGCAGAAAAGATAAGGTCATCGTATCGTGACCGGCGATGAAATGTGCGTACCGCGTATAACGGGCACGTCAAGGTCACATGAATCTAGTATCAAAAATAAAGCAAAAATAAATTACTATGTCAAAACATGAGAAAAATAACATCAAAGACAAAAAAGAAATTACTATAGAAGTGAGCGAAAGCGCTTGAGATGATAAAACTTTGACATTTTTTATATTCCTTAACTCCAACAAAACTGAAAATGTTATGATGTTGAAAAAAAATTAATAAAAAATTAATTCAATCTTTCATGTCGGCCGTATTTAATGAAGATTTCTGAAAGAAAGGTTGCTACTCAAAGATAGATAGATAGATAGATAGATAGATAGATAGATAGATAGATAGATAGATATCAATAAATATACATATATATATATATATATATATATATATATATATATATATATATATATATATGCACTAAGCAATCTTTTCTACTCAATAGAAATAATTTCAAATATAACCGTAACCACCCACGCAATAACTGTCTTACTATCTATAATGCATCACTAATCAGCATATATATATAATCAGTCAAAAACATAACACACATGGCCCGAAGATTGCGTTGAAGCATAAAATAAACAATTGGCCTTTATCTGAAGAAACAACATTTCTTAGAAAACCATAGCCATGTAGGTAATATCAGACAGATTTTAGTCAACAATACAATAATCCTCACTCATACACACAGTAAAAAAACTTCTGATATTGGAGGCCATCTACATTAAATTCAAACAACCCACACTTAATAAAATCACGTTTAAATCTGGTCATAACACATTACATCGCATTTAAATATATGGTTCTGTTATCATTTCGAGCTCTCACGCGGTGTGACGTCATAGAACCGCATTACAAATTTACGAACTGCCTTTGCTATTTTTGGTAACTGTTATTGTTGCTTAGCAAAGTTTAATGTCAATACAAGATAAAATTGTCGCTGATGGTGGATGTTTTTATGTTAACGTCCTTTTAACCTCTCTGAAGATGGCTCCTGTGAGCCGAAAGCTTAGAACCAACTTAATAAAAAATTATCCAAGTGTTGGAGAATTTTTGTCTTTATTTTCATCCGAAATTAAAGCCAAAATACGATGTTTAGAACGGCTCATGATTAAACATAATAGACATTCATTGCCTCTTATATTTAACAGTATATGTTTAGGAAATTATCTGCTGCCTCGATACACTATATATATATATATATATATATATATATATATATAGTTGGAACAAACGTTTGTTGCGTTTTTTGAATAGCTGGCGTTTAAACATGAAACTTTGTTTTATACGTGACTGAAATTTATATATACATATTCTGAAAGGCAGCATTTCAAAATATTTTATGATCTGCGTATTTTAAATGGTTGTATTTTGATCATTTCACCCCACGCAAGGCAATAAAGTCAGTAAATCCGCAAAAGGGAGAACAATACAAGTAATAGAATTAAGAATATAGAAAATAACGATTGACATTGTATTTAAGCTTTTGAAGATCAACGTTGACAGCAAACATTTAAATGCAATGTCAATTATTTTTTGTCTTAATTCTTCTTTTAATGTTTCACGTTAAAAGTGAAAATGAAACATATTTTCGTCAGTTGATGTTCTTTTATTTCTGGACAGAACCAAACCTGCACAAATAGCAAAGAAACTATGTGCTGTTTATAGAGATGGTGGCATAGCTGAGAGCATTGTTCGTAAGTGGTTCACAAAATGCTGATTAAAATAATCCAAGTTACATGACATGGATCAGCGTAGATATATTCCACATATCTTTAAACCATTTTAAAACACTTAAATACGTGAATCGCTACGAAATAAATAAAACACATTTCCATTAGCGATTCAATGTTTTAACGTAGCAAGAAAAGAAATATTTTTTTAAAAGAACGATAACAGGGGTTGGAAAATGGGTTGTTTACAACAATGTGAAGCGAAAAAAACTATGGGAAAACAGAATAAGCTACTCTTAATCCCTCGAAAAGCCAGTCTGCATCCGAAGAAGGTGATGCTGTGTATCTGGTAGGGTTGGAAGGACATTGCGCAATCAAAAGCTTATTTTGCCTTGTAAGACGTTGAATTCAAACAAGTAGTGTTCTCAATTGAAGAGATTAAAAGCAACAATCAAAGAAAAACCGCCTGTGAATACTCAATCGGAATAGTATTGTCTTTCATTATGACAACACTTGACCTCACGCCTTTTTGTGGACCAAGCGGAAATCAGTAGAGCTTGACCCTTACACCTTCAGATTACTACTTATTTCAATTAATGAGAAGAACTACAACTCTCTGGAATCTTGTAAAACTACTTAGAACAGTTTATAACCCAGAAAGCTGCCATGCTTAATGTTCAAGAATCATGAAGACGCCTCAAAGATGGTGAAAGGTAATGGAACAAAACGGCACATAAGTGATTGAATAAATCTATGTAGAACTGTCTTTGAAATTCACTTAAGAAACGCTAGAAACCTTCATATATATATATAGAGAGAGAGAGAGAGAAAGAGAGAGAGAAAGAGAGAGAATGGGAGAATATAATATATAAATTACTGTATATCAGAACAATTCGATGCAAATGAATGACAAAGTAAATAAATTCTGCGTAACATATTGTAAACATCATCGTACGAAAGTAAGGTCTCGTTGATGGAATTATATGTGCTGGGTAAGGGATGGGAGATATACACACGCCAGATTTTATATCTCCACTGACGGGAAACGCTAACGATGCTAAAACGCTGAATTTTTTAATTTTTTACATTTTTTTTTATACATGCCAGGGCGCGATGTCGAGCAGATTTTATTCAGTTTCTTTATATTTTTTTATTATCACTTTTATTATTAATTATCTCACATTGTGATAATATAAAATCTGTCAAAAAATGTGGGATAAATAAAAACAAAATCAAAAGCATAAAAAACTGAATGAAATCGGCTATTCACCTTAAAAAGAATAATTTCAAAAATAAAAATTCCATGGATTCTTTCTTCAGAGTATCTAGTCGGTGCATGTGTATGTATATCTCCCCATCATACTATTATGTTATACATCTCCCTTCTTCTTTTTTTTTTTAATCATATCACCCCAAGCAAGGCGATAACGCCACTGATGCGCAGAGGGCTACGTAAGAGTAAAAAGATTAGAAAAGAGAAAGCCGGAAACCACATCCTAACCAGGGAACAAGGGATGAGCCTCTTCACCTGATCAATAGACGTGGGTGGAGTGTGAACCGGGCGATAGTTTAGTCTATCCACTCCAATTAAATTCTCCTGCACATATATCTATTTTGATTTATATCTCCCCTCCCACTCTAACATATATATAATCCCATCAATAAAATCATGACCTGTGCCCGATGAAGTTGCCAGAATATTTTTCACTTTGTCATGTGCATATGTGCGCGTGACTGTTTGAGTGGTTTTTATTTGTGTGTGTGTGTGTGTGTGTGTGAGTGTGTGTGTGCGCACGCGCGTTATGGTGCAATGAATGTCGGCTTAAAATGGAATCTCGGAGAGCCGATTTCGAATTCCAGTTGAATTCGTTGCTTTCAATTACGCGTGCATATATCCCTGCGAAAGGTATGAATCCATCTCTTGTCCCTCAAGTTATGGGTTGAATAGCAGGACAGATTGCTAAAGAAAGAAATGGCAACCAACTGCAGGATTATCTTCTGCCCAGTCAGTGCTGGATCGAAAGAGACATGATCGCCGAAGCGTGTATCACGTATGGTACGTAACTGATTGACTGAATAAACACACAAGTTTGCTTATTATTTTTATTTTCAATTTTTCCTGATCAAATATTGAGATGATCGATGGAAAAAAAAAGAATAAGTTTAACCCCATGTAGAAGTAGAACCTGTACCCACTTCATAAACTTCAGCATCTATCACTCACCTTTACCCTCGTAATGTCTGTACCGTCTATTTCAGGGTTGGTTTGTTTTTTCGTTACTTGAAGTTTACCAAAATTGTCTGTATATTATTCATTCCAAAGAAGAAACCATGGATTATATATAATGTCGATTGTCCCATTGGTTTAATGGATAGAGTACATGTCGACATAGTTCACGAAAGCAACAGATCTGGGATTTTTTTCAAACCCACGAACCGTTTTATTATTGGTATACGTATATTTGCCGAACTTCGTACAGAGGTACATTTGGTGGGGGGGGGGTCATTCAATGAAAACCAAACTCACCGCAGTAGCAACGTTGCCGAACAATTTTGCAGAAAAGAAACAATGAAAATAATACCGAACAAATCCGTTGCCTCTCTTTGATTTGTAAATGTCGGCTATTATCTTTGTATTCTCGGAGACCAATAATGTTGATGCATATTATCTGCAATAATGAGCAAATTAATGAATTTCTCATTAATTGCATTATATCTTCAATAGAAAGATATAGATATATATTTTACCTATATGAATAAAATGTGTTACAAGATTGAAAACATTAACTCAAGGCTGAGTTGTTAGCAGAAGAGGGTTAAAGAAAAAACACACCATTGTTCTAATGGTTGGCGGTATCAATTAGCCTTAATCTGGCACAGGCATTCAACGCAATCATAAGTTGTAAAAAATAATATATTTCCACCTCTTCAATTAGGTAACGTCATTTTTTTTTAGAAATTATCACGTATTCAATATTTAACGCATCGTTGACATCTATTAACCACCATTTAATATTTCATATATATGCAGAAACGAATAAAACGAAATTATAGTTTATATATATATATATATTATAGTTTATATATATATATATATATATTATAGTTTATATATATATATATATATATATATATATATGAGTGTGTGTGTGTTTGTGTGTGTGTGCGAGTGTTTGTTTTGAATTTTTATTATGTGTTTATATTTTTGCATTATTTTCAAGGTTTTAATGCAATGATTTTTATTCAACTTGTGGTCTTTTTTGGCAATGTGTGTCGTATCTGTGTTTATCTTCCTGCTAAAATGTGAATTTTTATTTGTTAGCGCGACTAGAAAAGTGGATATAAACGGACTTGGCAGAAAAATGGAATGGTCTACGTTATGCCCCCGCCTCTCTACGTGATATATCTCTTCAAAACGTAGATAATCACAGCTCTCCACATCTTCCATTTTCTTTAATAACTATAAACTGCATATTGCCGTAACTATTCTTGGGAAAAATATTGGAGTAGTTTCTGGTTGCGTTGTTCGCGGTTCTGAAATCAGAGTTGTTCTTCTCCAAAATGGGTTGACAAGCAAGTCTAGAGAGCACAATCTACTTTCTTATTTTACCTATAGCTACTGTATTCATTGTTTCTAAAGATATCAGTGCGGCGAACACAAACTGCCTGAGCCAATATATGAACTTTGACGAGTCCATTTCTCGCAAGGTTAATTTTTTAACCTTAGCGTCACTTCTAATTGCTTATTGCAGAGACGAAAAACAAGGTTTCATAATTGGGGTAACTTTGAGGTGGGCAATCAAATCAAGCATCTTTCCGCCTCTAGTGTAAGTTTGATCAAATCAAGTGTAAGCTTGATCAAATAAGCTTGATCAAATTAAGTGTAAGCTTGATCAAATCAAGCATCTTTTCATCTCAAGTTTAAGATCCAAGTACATCGCATGTCATTGATAAACAGATACGCATTAAACATATTTCAAGTTTTATTTCCTCGTATAACAGATTTTTTTTAACAGATTGCTTGATTTTTCTTATAGACCGTTTCGTTTCATTCAGTTGTTTTAAGCAAATCCTAATTCTTTACGTCATGCCCAAAAGCTTAAACGTTACTCAAAACATTTTTCGATTTTATAGAAAATATTCACGACAGACTGAAATACTTTCTGTAGGACAAGTGCTTCCAGGTTTTCGTGAAAAAAATAAAATTGATAAAAATTTATTTTATTATAATTTGGTATTTTTATTTTATTTATGTGTGCATTGTTGCATGTCGTACTGCTGAATTTTATTTTTCAGGGTTACAATTACGTCGTTTTAGTTTGCCAGCGAATATGCTTCTAGTTTTAAAATAATTTCATGTTTTAAAACTAAAATCAATTCTGGGTATTTAAGATGATTATTTTTCAAACAGTGCTTCTCTAATTTTGTTTTGCGCAAAGAAATATGCCCGATTTTTATAGATGTCCTAAATCAAAATTCATAAAAAGTCATAAAGTATTTATTAATCAACTGATCAACGAATCGATATGTAACATAATATAAAAGGAGAAAAAATATAAAACAAGAAAAATATAAAACGAGAAGCTCTCAAACTGTTTCAGATCATTTTAATCAGTCTCGTTCTCGAAAGCTGATTTATTATTTCTTTTTCGTTAAGGATTGGCTTTAGAGGAGAGAATATGTGTTTCATATTTATTAGCAGTCCAATAGTTTTCTTAATGTAAATCAAAAGTAATCTATAACTGTCGTTGTATTAAATAAGATTTTGGATAAAATCAAAAATTGACAATTACGAGAAAAGGAATAACAATGTGGTTATAAATATGACACTGTTTGTTAAATAATGATTTGTTTTTATTTGATATCGGTTATTGTATTTCAATTTTTTTTTCAGTTTTCTCCTTTTCTTTTAATTATTATTTTTTTATTGTGCTCTTTATTTGTTTGATTTTTCTTCTGCTTTGCACGTTACGTTTGTTGTTATTTTAGTGATATTCAACGTCTCTGCTTTATCTTTCATTTCCAGCAGGTTTCTACGAATGTCGGACGTAAGTGCGTATAGAAATATAGCATCCTGTAGTTGTCATGTATGTGGCTAGTTCATTGTCGTAATGTCTCTCCCCTAATTTCATAGCTTCCCAAGTTCATCTAAATGTATCAATTTGATGTTTCGAAGAATTTGCTTTGGAAATTATGTAAAAGCGCGGTAATTTAAGACAAAATAGAAAAACTTTTCTGTTTTTCTATTTTCATTATTTTTTTTTTACTACTCTTGAAATATAAATTACTTCATTTTTGTTACTGTTTAATTTCTAAAAACACTTTTCTAATATGCCTATCAATTCTCTTAACTGAGAAATGTAGCACTCTAAATGAATAAAACAATTATCATTAATTCGCCAAAGAGGACAAGCAGAGAGCGATATAAAATTTATTCCATTTCTATGTGTAAAGTAGGTTATTTGTGCAATCAAAATAATCCGAAATATCTTATCAGTAAAAGATTGAATCGAAACCAATATGCAGTTGGTTCCAACAGATGTCGAGTTGGGGAGATTGACAGAAAGTTTTCAATTGGGAAAATCTAAGTCCATGGCACAACTAATTCTTGAAGATGGAAGATAAGGTGTAAAATCTGCAACCTGTGAGACTAGTAAATCAAATTATAATTGGTATTCCGTACATAGTATCCAATTAGTACTAAACGAATGATAAAACATGTCTCTAGTTGTGGCATTGATTATCTCCTCTTATACGTCTTCTGTGTTTAAATAAGTCCAGCTCGGACACACTCCATTCTAAGTTATTAAATCTTAAATTAAGTTACACCTTCGTTCGTTTTTCTCACTACGATTTATTAAACTTAAAATTCAACATGGAAGATTGTATGAAACCATACAGATTCGACGTCGACCCTGACCATATCACACTACTCATCAAACCCAACACAGTTCGAACAAGTGAAACTCTAATGACTGTTATTACCACAATATTTCTATCTTCGATCGTTCTTCAACCCTTAGTAGATATTTTTTGTGAGCAAAAAAAAAAGAAACATTTCTTCCAGAAAAACAAATTTCATGAAGACCGAAAAGAATGAATCTGCAAGGATATGAAGAATATATCCAATTGTACGAAAAACATCATGAAAATTATAAACAATATATCTATTGTCACCTCTTAATAGCTGAAGAGTTCAACGTTCCACCCTCGGCAGTTACAAGCTTGAAATATGTCATAAATACCTGCATTGATTAATAAATATTAACAAATGACGATGAAAGACGAATGAAATCGAAACTATATTTTCATGACTATTTTGTCCGAATAATGATTTGAACGAATATTAAACAAATACTCTTAATTCATTCAAAAATATTCTCCCATTCCATTCAGTAAATGTCTGCTTTTTTTTAATAACAGCAAGCAGTCATTATCGATTTTTGACAGTAATTGAAATATTGTAGGAGGATTTTGTTACCTGAAATTTATAATAATTCTGCACATGTGTGATTTCCGTAAGATCATTTATGGCGCACTAAAAACTTGGGTGTGTACAAAATCTGAATTAATGAATAAACGAACCGGAAGACTTCAAAGACTTTATATCACAATCACTAATTCGCCAAAGAGGACAAGCAGAGAGCGATATAAAATCCATTCTGTTTCTATGTGTAAAGCAGATTATTTGGGTAATCAAAATGATCCGAAATACTTTACCAATAACATAGACAATCGAAGCCAATATGCAGTTGCTTCCAGCAGATGTCGAGTTGGGGAGATTAACAGAAAGACTTCAGTTGGAAAATCCGATTCCAAGGCGCATGAAGATGAAAGATAAGGTGTAAAATCCGCAACGATCATTTTATACGAATAAGTCTTCTCTCATAATGTTTCGACAGACATTTTTTCACCTTCGTCATTTATAGTAGAATCTAATACTCTCCCTCTCCCTCTCTCTCCCTCCCTCTCAAACAAACACACACACACACACACACACACACACACACACACACACACACATATATATATATATATATATATATATATATATATATATAATAACAATAATAGTAATAACAATATTAATAGTAACAAAAATAATATGGCTAATATTATTAATAGTTATACTATATTTAAGTTCGGCTTGAAAACCCACCGGGAACGAACTCGGAGGGAAAAGGAGAGGAAGTAAAAAAAGAAACAAACGAAGTACATGAACAAAAGTCAAATACTCGTAGGAAAGAAAAAAAACCCAAGACGAAAACCCTAACACTAAAGCGCTCAATACGAAAGTAGAGCAACAAAGACAGACAAATCTTAGTAAGAGCCAACAAACCTACCTAGGTTTCACCCTTCGGCTCGTCAGGGTAAGAAGGCTCTTACCCTGACGAGCCGAAGGGTGAAACCTAGGTAGGTTTGTTGGCTATTAGATTTTTCTGCATATATATATATATATATATATATATATATATATATATTAAATCTAAAAGAATGATCGTATAGGTAAATCCAAAAAAAACCCAATTCTTATTAATATTAATTTCATACATATTAAAATAGATCAAGGTGGAGGGCTCGATGCAAATATTACATTCCATTTACAGAGCCAAATATAAAATAAAACAAAAATTTCGACATTTAAATCCGTTGGATAGCGTTTCTACGAGGAAATCCTCGCCTCTTCAGCAACGACGAAACGAAAGTTTTATTTACTTAAATTCAAATGTGTTAAAAGATTTTATACCGGTAGAAGACCAAAAAAATCATCCATACACAGGAAAATAAAATGGGGTGGGATTAACACTTTTTGAATTTAAGTAAGTAAAAAGATGAAAGCAGACAGATACCTATGTCTCATATTAAAATACATACACCTCCCCAAACAAGAGTCAAGAGTTTAAAAGTTAAAATTTAGCTATGTCAGAGGGATAGAAGTGGTAGGGGGGAAAAAAGGAAAAAGGAAAAAAGGAAAAAAAAGAAAAAAGTGGGAGGGGGTGGTTGACTGGGAAATAAGCTATGAAAAATTTAAAGATTGGAAGAAACTTCAACTTTAAAAGCAAGAAAATTTAGGGCTTTAATGATCTTTTTATGGATTTTATTCGTTAAAGGTCCGTTGCTATTAGAGATAAACATAAAGCCATCATCACGATATAATCCAATTTGTTTGTGGTCCAAAAATTTTAAAAACTGGAAAATTCATAGCTTACTTCCCAGTCAACCACCCCTTCCCCCTTTTTTCCTTTTTTCTTTTACCGGTATAACATCTTTTGACACATTTGAATTTGAGTAAATAAAATTTTCGTTTCGCCGTTGCTGAAGAAGCAAGGATTTCCTCGTAGAAATGACTATCCAACGCATTTAAATATCGAAATTTTGTTTTATTATATATATATATATATATATATATATATATATATATATATGGCGTGTACGCATCGCTCATTCAGTAAAATGAATTAGATCACGCTAGCTATTGGGCGCGTATAATGATAAAATATGCGCTGAAAAAGTCTGCCCTCTTCCACCTAACGCTCATAGCCCAGCGGTAGAATCGCCGACTGACACCAATTCGGTCGGGTTTCAATCCTTGGTTGGAAAGCAATCGGAGTCTAACCGTACTGATGAGCTGTGATACAGCGAAGCAGATCTATATATGGATGACAATATATATATATATATATATATATATATATATATGATAAAATATAGTTTTAAGATATACTATATTTATGGGTAAAAGTGCTCAATATCAGGGATATAGAGCGTATGTAAATATAAAAGCGGACAATGAAGTCAACACTAAGAAGCGACAGTCACTTTCATGCTAAACAATGGTCTAATGATTGTGTTTTGCATGAAACACACTGTCGTCTCTCGGTGTTGACTTCAATGTCCACTTTTATATGGGAAAATGTATGACAAAGTGGAAAACAATTTTGCTTGTGTAGTTGCACCCACAAATTTAGTCCGATGAAGTCCGAAAGAACGGAACGCGTCCCAAGAAAACTTTTTTCCACTTTTTCATACATTTTCCCTAATATTGCTCTTGATATATAGAAAATCATATATATCGTTATCTCATATATATATATATATATATATTTGTACACTTTGAATTTGAAAATACTTTTTTGTCTGCCAAATTTTTACATCTTAGAATATTTTCAAAATAAAGTGGTAAGTTTAAAATAAATTCCTGAAAAGTGGTCGATTTTTCTGAAAAATAAAATTTACGACAGAAGAAACAATGAAGAAATCTGGCAGATTTAGACATAGTTTACACCTAAACTTATAATCCTATTAAACGGATTAAATAAGGGTTTCAACTAAGGACCCTTAAATGAGTTTCAAATAGTTGGTTTAGAAAAAAAATGAAACAATAAAAATATTAAAATTAGAAACATTTTGCACCATAATCTTAAAATATAAAGCATCCTTGAAGATTTGGAATAGGAAAATAGTTGAGAACAATGGAGTATTAATAAATGTATTCAACTCTTAACCCAATACTACCTGTTCCCGTTCAATGTCGATATGAATGGAAAAACAGTATCATTTCTCAAATCTTGTTGCTCTTCAAGGTCTTCTGATATGCATTTACATGCAGCGAGAATTTTTTTTTATTTTCTCCGATCAACATAATAAATATCGATATGCATTGATTATTTATTTTTAATCATTTCACTCCAATAAGAAAATAAAGCCACCTAAGAAATACTGTGAAATAATAAGAAAAATATTATTAAGTCAGTCAGTTAAGTGCCATGCGCGATACACGCTTTGGGCGATCATGTCTCGAAAGAAACATGACTGACTGGGCAGAAGATTATCCCGCAGTAGGTTGCCATTGCTTTCTGCGGTAGACTGGTTGTTGACCAAGGCTATAGAACCCAATCTGTCCTATTATTTAACCCATAACTGGAGGGAAGAGACGGATTAATACCTTTCCCAAGGGTACTTGCGCGTAAGTGAAAGCAAGGAATTCAACTGGAATTCGAACTTGGCTCCCTGATTTCTCGTTCCGAGCCGATATCCACTGCGCTACAACGCACATCCCATTATTAAGTAGCAAGGAAAATAAAAGAAGAGGAATCAAGAAGACAGTAGACAACATTTAAATTTTTGAAAATCAAAGTTGTCTGGAAAGCAAGTAACTGGAAGAGAGGCCCACAGACGAGAAGTGCGAGAAAAAAAACTGTTAAAAACTTACAGGTTAAACTAAATTATTAAATAAATAAACACAGAATTTATGTTTACGCTCTGGGAATTTTCAGGAACTAAAAGAATTTGTCAAGAATTATGACCAAAAAAGGGTAGAAAACACTGTGCTAAATTAACGCCAGAACGAGTGATGTTCTGTGTATTCTTTCCCAGTTTCTCGTCTTCTTGTTGGAGTCGTTTGCATACAAAGAACGTAGTCAAAACGTTTGCCAAAAATGAATGAATTATGCTGTTAACTGTACATACGTGAACTAAAAGTTAATTTGATTGTCTGAAAGCTTCGTAAATTATGTGATTATCAAAAGTGCTGACATCAAATTGAAAAGATTAATCTGTTAATGACCAAAGTGGATTTCAACATTTGCTCTCGGCAGTTACAAGCCAAAAATACAGATGTGAAAATAACGAACGGTAATAACTAATTGCAAATGGACGCTGAATAAACGTGAAACTGCCTTTTCGTGAGTATTTTATCGAAGACCTAAACAAAAATTTAAAAACATATCTTGATCCATTGAAAATAGTTTTTCAATAACAAATTTTAAGATGAATATTACAAAAGTTTCTCTAAGTTATTTGCAATTTCCAATGAAAAGTTTTAATGTTTTGTTTTGTCTTGTTAGGTATGACTCTCTCTATAAAGGAAGGTAAGCTAAATAAAAAAGCCCTCTGCTTCTATAGGATGCTATACACTAAGTAAATTGCATGTGAGTGTCGATGATTGCTTAGCGCGCTCAGCTCTCGTTTAAAAACTAATGATTTTTATTCTCGCTCTTTGATAAATGGCATTTCATTCATTATTGTGTTTCGCGTTGCTTTCACCAAAATTCTTTAGTTGTTTTGTGATTTTTAATTGTTATTAGCCAATCTTCTGAAGACTGAATATTCATAAAAAATAATTTGGGTCGAAGACAAATATCTTGGCTCCTCGGCATTCAGAAGGTTAAATGGTTTGATTTTTTTTTGTGTGTGTATGTGTGTGTGTGCGTGTTTATATAAACAAATCTGTTTGTCTTTAAAAATGGAACCGTGAATCACGAGAGAAAAAGAACATTTCGGGGATTTTAAATGAAGGATGTTGTAACCTTAGAAATGAGACACTAAATGATTTACAGGAATCTTGAAAATTATTTGGTGACTGTTGTCAAGAACGAAAAAGTACTTTAAAATATATGTGGCTTCATTATAGAAATTCATACATATATTTCAAATGCCATGTCTTATCAGGACGTAAGCAGTCATGGCTCTTCACAGCTTCCTTTTTTAATATACGTGAATTGCTATGGATTTCTATTGCCTTCTTAACAGGTATGAATTCAGAGTCTTCCTTCTCTTGGAATGGCTACCAACCAAGATCAGAGAACCCAGTCTACTCTTCTGTTTAATATGAAGAAGAAATGGATTCATGATTTTTTCAAGGCTATTTGTGCGAAAGTGAAACACTACTATATCCCAAATGAGAATGAAAGTTCAAAATCGAATTGATTATCTTGATTTATATTCAAGGAAATACTGTATAGTTAGTGTTTATATATAATAATTCCTTCATCCGTTTTGAATTTACCAGTTTTACAAATGCTCAAAAGTACGTACTGAAGTCTGAACGATATTTAAATCTGCTTTTAACAATTATCATTTTGTCTAGCATTTCTTTCGTCTACTCAGACTCACTCTACGGCTATCAACAAATAGTAGGAAGCCAGTCCTCAACAGTTACTGTATCATTTAATCAGCTACAGCTAACATCAAATTGCACCATACAGGGTTTTAATCGAATCGAATAATATTATCTTAATTTTTTATAAAATCATGGTCAACTATGTTGCGATCCATTTCCCATATTAATGAATTTGTCCTGAATATATACATATTCGTGAGAACTTTTATCAAGAGTTCATTCCTTCCATTTAAGTTGATATGAATTATCTCTAACAATTCTACTACAATTTAATGAACTCTCGTTGTTAAACATTTTGATAATGGCTAACCTATTCTTCCAGAGAAACTTATTATTGACTCCAACACGTCTGACGCCAAACTAGAACATCGTCACTGGAGAAGAACTTTTGCAATCTTCTTAAGAATCTACTGCAACGAAGGTTCCAATAAGCTGCACTACCTCATGAAATATGGCTTAGACCAAGTTTTTAAGTATTTCGCAGACTCACTTTCCTACGAAGAGGCTTTAACAACATTAGACAAGATCTGCATAAAGAAGCGAAATGACATGGTCTTCATACTCTTACTGGCTACGCAGCGCCAACTGCCCTCAGATTCGATTGACGGATTCTATCAAGGCTCTCTGAAACTAAATAAGAACCTTTCATTTTCTTTCGGTATCAGCAAAACCATATTGGACCAAATTGATACGTGATGCCTTCATAAACGGTCTTCAGCCCATGAATATCCGACAATAAATACTCGAAAATAGCACCTTAATGTTACAGCAGCCAAGAGTACTAGATTTATCAAAACAAAATGCTAAAAAGTACGACATAAATGCACTAACATCAAATTCCCCTTCACGTAATTTGCTCCTAAACCAACGTATGAAAAGCTAGGCTCTCAAAAAAGCTCGAATGAAACGCACGTTTTTTTAAGCAGTGACAAGGAACATGCAAGGTCATTATCCCCCACTAGAAGAGAGAAATGCTATACAGGGATATTGGGCTAAAGTTTATAAAAGTACAAAGAAAAGCGAAACGGAATCTTGTTCGGCATCAGTGGGTACACTTGTTTGTCTATCAACTAAAACAATAGAGATCACGGCTAACGAACAGCCACTAAAAGCATTGATTGACATGACGACTACAAATAACTTTCTTACCGCAAGCACTGCGAAAGAAAATTCGCGGAAAAACTACCTGGACCTAAGCAGAGTGGAAATGGCTAGCTCATCTCTTGCCATGCAAGTAGTGGGATACTGTTTGGTTGACCTAAAAAGAAAAAGTACCTTATACGAAGGTGAAAGCTGTCTATAAATGAAGGGTTTATGTTGCGATTTAATATTAGAGCACAACTTCTTGCGTCAACATTCATTAGTAGAAATACTTTTCGAGGGCTCTAAGCCACTCTATAAAGTCTGTGGCCTAGCAGCTATGAGAATGCCGTACCCAGCACTTTGCAACAATCTAACATCCGATTGTAAACCGGTAGCTACTAGTTGACACATGGACGAGAATAAATTATTTATCCAAACCAAACTACTTGCATGTTGAAAAAAGTTATAAACGAACCAAGTTCTTCTCCGTCGAGAGATCAAGCCTGCGTAATCTCATCTGAGAACAGGAAAAACGAATGATAATTGACTATTCCCTAACAATGAACCAGTTTACTTTGCTGGGTGCTTGCCCTTTGCCAAGAATAGACGAGAAAAATAATTTAAAATAGTCACTTTAGTACTCTGAACCTCAAAAGTTCCTATCACCAGTATAAACACCATATACGGCCTTCGAGGTGAGTCATTTCTCAGAATACCGTTTGGTGTAACTAATGGAATAGCTAGAGCATCTGCAAGACACCAACGCTTATGTCGATAATGTAACCATTTGCGGGAAATATCAAGCGGAACATGACAGAAATCTCAAATTATTCATGGCGGCTGTTAAAAGATACAAGCTGACGTTCAATGAAGAAAATTTTATTTTAAGCGTAAAAGTATAAAACTACTTTAATAAATACTCAGTAAAAAATAATATAAAAACTGTTCCAGAATATCTTAATACACCCACTAACTTGTCCCAAAATAATTTACCCGCTCGACGCTGTGCATTAAGAATGCTCGCGAACTATGTTCATTGGATACCATCGTTTTCAGAAAAAAATCCACCCTCCATCAAAATTCCTGTAACATTTAACTATTTCAACGTTAAATGGGTGGGACCTTGATGTCATTCTAGTATCACGATTACATTTATGTAGTCGAGGCACTAGGGGAAAAGCTCATCAGTACAGTTGCCATGAAAATATTTGTAGAAAATATATTTCTCATAGCAGAGAAAACGTTTAACGTATTAAAGAGAGGCATAGCGAAAGCGGTCATTACTATGCCCCTTACTATCGAGACAGGCGTCTCAGAATGTGCCATGTCGGCTTCTTTAAGATAGTCGAGGAGGCCTGTAGACTTTCTCACCAGAACCCTCTCTAAATCAGAACATAAGCATTCGGCAATCAAGAAAGAAGCCTATGCTATTTTCGAATCGCTGAGAAAATGGAGGCATTATTTGATCGGGCGACAATTCAAATTAATCACAGATCAAAAATCAGTCGCATTCATGTTTAACGCAAAAACGATCAGGAAAATAAAAATGAGAAGATAATCAGGTGGAGTCTGGAACTCATTCGACGTAACATGCCGCCCCGGTAAAGAAAACACGGCTGTGGACGCCCTCTCACGTGTATGTGGCTCGACTGCTCTCAAATAAGAATTCAAGAGATTACCTAAAGAATTGTGCCGCCCATTTTGTTACACGCATGGTCCACATGACGAAAATCAGAAGCCTTAGCTACTCAGTAGAGCATGTGAAACAGATTACCAACTGACGTAAGACTTGCGTTGAAAATAAACCCTGTTTCCATCTTCTACCAGCAAGGTCATAAAAGCCACGAGACCCTAGAAAAGAATCGCATTAGATTTTAAAGCAAGGCGTAGCCGTAAGTAGGACAACACCATATAACTCTTAGTCTCACTTTTCAACCGACTTGAAGTGGCACGACTACATCAAATTATTAGCTGCATCTACGGTTGGGTCTCTATGTCGAACTAGAATGTTTTTCTCGTCAGAATCCATCTTGCACATTTATAAATCGTCCGTCTATTGAATACTGTCGTAATATCCGATCAGGTGCTCCTGATATTCATCTCGAGGTTCTCGACAACATCCAAAGAAAGAACTGCAATGTAATTTATCTTAACTTGGCATCTCGACTTCAGTCACATTCTAACCGCCGTGACGTGGCTTCCCACTGTCTTTTCTACCAATATTTTTATAGAAACTGCTCTGACAAGCTTTTCCCCTGATGCCCCAACTATATGAATTTAACCGTAATACTTGAATTGCATCAAGGTCCCACTCATTTACCCTTCAAATAATTAAATGTAACCGCCACTTCTGCTCCAACAGTTTCTTTTCTCGTATTTTCCGTCTATGGAACTCCCTTGCTCTCCTGATAGCTACAATCGCCAAAAATGTAAATGCAACGCCAACTGCCAACTTCTGTTCTCTTGAATCCCGTTCATCTTTTATCCTTCCTTCAATACCCACTGTACCTAGTCTTTTATCTCACTGTAACCCCCTGCACACTAGTGGCGGTCCCACTTTGCTTAGGGTGAAATATATATATAAAAAAAGGCAATGTGCAATTTGAGAAGTATAATGGAATAATTTGGAAAACTGCTGGATTAAAAGCTGCTGATAAAGGAGTAGCTGTAGAGAACTGGGAACAATCACTCCCGGAGGCCCAGCATTCTATTAGAATGCTGCTATTCACAGCCACTAATGTAATACCCCATGAAAAATTCCTCCTTTTGACAAGAATAAGTTCAACTGGAGCATCTTTACCTTCTTGGCTCTCAAAACTGGGAATGATATTACTAAAAAAGACACACGTGACTGAACAAAAACAAACCACTGGTAGATCAAGTGGAAATACTAGATGAAGCTACTTTGTAGCAGTCTTGTCTGAGGTAAATAGACAATAGCCCCACACCTACAGAGAATTTATGCTCAAGCGTAAGCACTCGAAATGCCCTACAGTAAAATCGGTCTTGTACAACATCCCACCTTTGTGAGGAGAGTCGAGTAAATACCAAATTCATTACAACTTACATTTAAGTCAATACGAATTGTCTCTAACAATTCTACTACATCAACCATTATTCAATTTTTGAATTCTCATTGATGGCCGTAAGCTGACTAGTTGTCTGAAAAATTGTGTCTAAAATGAACAATGATTGTTTTATCTAATATATACCATTCAAGATAATATTACTACTTTTGTTGAGATTTTTAAAAGAGTGATCTTGAAAATGTGGTTTCTATTTATTCATTGACGTCATCTGTCATAAAAGTGGAAAATGCCCATGAAATTTTGCTAGGGTTTGTATTTATACTCTGACTTACCAAAGAGGCTTAAGAAAAGATAGTGGCCTGTTATGCGAAATGAAAACTTACACAAAAAAACACTTCGGATTCATTGGTTCCTCTAGTTTTTACTAACGCTTAGTAGAATAGTTCTTGTGTATTTTATTAGAGTTGATTTCTTTATACGTTTTTGTAGTCGTTAAACCAATCCGTGCGTCTATTGTGTGTGGTTCGCATAGAGTAGGAACGTGAGTTTTTATTGCAGTTCTAAAATATCAGGCTGTGATATGTCTTTAGAAATTGTTTCATCTTTGAGCTAACAGTTGTTTTTAGTTGTTATCTGCTTCCATTGAAGTAAGTATAAGCATGCAAACCTTAGTTCATAAGAAGGGGCAAACTCATATACGTAAGTACTTGTGCATTTTGACGTTATAGTAAAGAAAAGCTTGAGATTTTTATGCAAAGAAACGATTTAAAATTTATTATTAGATAAAACGATTATTATTAATTTGTGACGAGTATTTTTTCATCTTAATCACAATTCTCAGTCAACTGTTATTCTTTATTACCAATTCGTGAAGCTTACTAACGATCGTAGAATGACAGCCTGAGAGTTGGGATAAAATGCAACAGAAAATGTTAGTCAAAAATCAATAATCATTTCAAGTTCATTGTATATTCGTTGTTGATTCTTCACTGTTTTTTCATTTTCTTGTTTATCAACAGGTATGCCTGAATTCAGAAACAAAATGTCCCTTCAGGACATAGGTGATCACACCTCTCCACAGCTTCCTTTTCTTTGTTTATATATGTAAATAGTGCACTGATATGATTGTTATTAGGGAAAATAGTGAAATGTTTTCGTGTTGACTACTTTTGAATCCATAGTCTCTTAATCTTGCCTGACTGCCAACCAAGGCCAGAAATCCCAATATGCGCTGCTAATTGACTCATATCTCGGAAAGAAAACATTGATTTCTATCGTTTTCAAAGACATTAGTGCGAAGTAAAAGCCACAGCCTCTGCAGGAATTTGGAATCAGCCTAAAGATTTGGAATCAGCCTAAAGATTTGGAATCAGCCTAAAGATTTGGAATCAGCCTAAAGATTTGAAATCAGCCTAAAGATTCTATTTTCTCGTGTCTGAATATGAAATTAAAAACTGTCAATACACACGGTGAGAAAAATATAAAGTGAAAGAATATTTTGAATGAAATCGCTTTTAAATAATTTATAAATAAATTATTAACTTTAAATTTGTTTTGTGAAGTGAACCCAAGGGAGAGATGATGTCCATGTGTATATCAGTATATATGGCCACCAAAAATACACAATTCAGCGTTATTTATATTTAAAAACAAAGGTCAAATGAACAAAGCCTCCGTAATTCATAATAATAATAATAATATTAGTAATAATAAAAATTACTTTAACCAGTTAAAATTTCACGATGTTTCTATTTTAATTTTCTTATGAATTTTAATTCTTAGGAGAAAAACTGAATAAGCACATGGCGAATTCTACGCCAGTAAAGTGTCCGTAGAAGTTCCTCTATTACATCGTTAAATATTTGAGCTTAACAACTTTAACAAAATATTGGAATAACTATCATGACTATAAAAGCTAATCGTTGTTTTATGAAGTAAGGGAGTAAAAATGAAAAGATTTGGAATGGACAACTTTTTTTCCATTTCACTGAAACAGACGTTAAACTTTTCCATTCTTTCTTTCATTCATTTTCTCATCGAAATGAAGTAACGTATTTTTTCTTTTTCCACGTAATCAAAAGAGAATAGTCCATTATTTACGAGGTATTGGCATCACATAATGGGCGTGCAAACTAACAAAGGGACGGATAAAAACAATTCTAATAGGATAATAACAGTAAGTTTCGCGACTTTCTCACGACAGAGAAAAAGTGAAAACTTAAAGTCGGTATCCTAATTCAAATTCTAATAAATTTAACAATGATACAATTCACACGAATACAGAAATTGGAAAAGGTTTCTTCGTGTTTCAAATAATAAACTGTTGAGAGAATTTCAAATATTCACTGTCACAAGAACCAACAACATGGTCTCTACACACCCCAGTTTTTTTCTTAATACATCATTCATGAACTATTTTTCAATTAACATCGCATAACAATTATCAAATCCTGAACCGTCGTCATTCTGGACAATTAAGAGAGAAAGAGAATAAAACAACTTCGTTTATGAAATGTAAACAGCATTGAACACAAAGAAAAATTATAATCGGCTCTCCATGTCTTCTTCTTTATGACGTATCTCGATCATGGCTTTCCACAATTTCCAGGGTATTCTAGCTCTTAATAAAGTTTGTCTTTTTGCTATATTTCTTAATCCCAGGTTTTGTAAGTTTTGGCTCGGCTGTTCGGGCGACAACTGATTTGATGCCAGACATTTAAATATGAAGCCATGCTTTGTACTCATTTCAGCTCGCTACCAACTTATACCAGCTTATATTTTTTATCAATACGATAGCTAAAGATTTATTAACGAAAAGTGGTAAAGACAAATTTCAGAATAATGGATTCCTCTACACTTTTGACAAAACAAGCAAAGCTGACAGCGAGTTGAAATTTTGGCGTTGTGAGCAAAAACAAATCGGTGTTAATGTACGGTTCGATGCTAAAATGTCTGGCGCTAAATCAACTGACGCAAAAACAGCCGAGCCAAAACCGACAGCACCCAAATGGCTGCACTCAGTTGTCATATTCCGTTTAATCCCTGTTCAAACATTTAAGTAGGTTATGCGCAATTTTCTTCTACCAATATTGCATTCAATATGCCCTGTGGGTATCAAATTTCCCGAGTCCTCTTTCCATTTTTGTACGCTCTAACAGATCTCTTTCTGGTTATAAGTATAAGTATCATTTTTTTGTTTCTACTTTTCTTAAAACTTCATCATTGCTCAAATATCCATTCCTTGTAGTCTCAGTATCCTTCTGTAGAACCACATTTTGTTGTCTCATGTTTTTTCTCCATTTTTGATAAAACGTTCTAACATTCAATGCCACATAAGAGTAACAAATATTACATATCAGTTCAGTTTTTTTTTTGTTTCCAATGAAATTTTCATGTTTTTAATACTTTACTTAACTTCTAGAAGGCAACTTTCTCTGTTCCAATTCGCCTTCCTCTGTTAAAATCATTTTCTAGATATTTAAGTTTTTACACTTGTTTAATTTTGGTATTTAATGTTGGTCTGTTTCTTTTGCTGATAACCATACATTTATCTTGTAGTTGAGGTTTAGTCCTTTCTTCTTGCTTTTCTTTACTACCTTCTATAGGTGTTCTTGTAATTCCCTTTCTGAGTCTGGGATCTTTTCTGCTAAATCACCCCAAATAATATAAAGTTACTTATCACAAATATTAATTCACTCCAAGAACTTATAAATTTTAAATCAAACCCTCAGAATGAAAAATTACCAAAAATCAAATAATTATTCACATTTCGTAAGTGCGGATTTTATTCGAGATACTTGAAAGGAATTTTTGCAATTAAAAAAAATTGTTTTTGACGTGTTTATCGTGGTAAGATCTAACGTTAACCTCACATTTAGAAATATCTCACTCGAGTCGCCCACATTTGGGGCGATCTCAAAGACCAATCCAACCTGAGTGTAATGGAAGGACATTTGGTGTGGGTTTTACTGATTATATGTACATAGGCTATTTTGGAATGAATTAACAGAAAAGATCTTATCAATATGCTGTCGACATTGTGTCATCTGCATATTTTATGCTTTTAATATTGTGACCGCCAATAATGAATCCTGTTAGAACTTCTAGTTCTCTCAGAATCGCCTTGCTAATATCGTTTCTACCATGAAGGCAGGGTTCGAATTTCGTAATGTTAAATTAATCAAGAAGGTGATTTTTTCAGACTGTCAACCTAGGGAGACGATCCCAGAGGTCGATACCGTTGGGAAAGACATGAAAGTCGTACCCAACGGGTTGACTGACGACTTGTGAGTAAAATTAGATAAACGTTACTGTTCGGTATCCACCATTGGTTGTACAAGCACGAAGTTACACGTCATTTTGACCTAGTGTTTGAGCGTACTAGCAGTTTAAAACTGTTGATCATCCCAGTTTATCCCGCTAATCTTCTAAGGTGCACTCAACATAGTTTCAGTATAAACCACAAGTTGGTTTTGTGCGTGTTGAAAAAAAACAAATATACCTGAGCAGGTGTCTACAATAGGAATTAGCTAGCCACAAATTTGGAAACAAGCAGTCAGTTATTTTACTCACTTTTCTAAAATTGTCTATCAAGCTTTAAATAAGAATGGTAAAGCTCGTTGCTTTGGATATATTGAAGACATTTTACAGGGTTTGGCGTATTTGTCTTTTTCACAAATTAAATGTTATAGTATTTATGGGCGAGTTTTTTTAATTGATTCAGTCTTTCTTATCAAATAACGAAATAAACGTTGTCTTGAATGGTCACTCTTCTAGGTATTTTTCATTACTGCAGGTATTATACAGGGCACAATTATTTATACCTGTCTTGCGGTTCTATCCGATCAAATTGGCTGGTCTCAAAAATTACTTACAGTATGTAGCAAGAAATGGCTTGTTAATTGTAACGCCTTCAAAATTGATGTTTAGCTCTCTTTTAATCATCTAAGAGAAAACTTTTGCCTTCCACCAGTATGGCTGATGCTAACCTCCAGGAGAGTGACTCATTGCGACTTCTCATATTAACGTTTTACTGCTATTTCAAGCATTGGCCATCGATGACGAAGATTTCCATAATCCTTTCGGAGTGACTAAGTGCTTAGATTTTATTAATCATCAAAGTATTTTCTTTAAATATCTGTATGATCAGATGTTTTTGTTGAAGGTGTTTTTTTGTTTTCTATTGTATGTATTGTTGTTGTCAGCACCCACTTGTATCCGATCATCGGGATCGTCATCTTTTCTCCTTAGTCCCTTTCTCTTCCCTGGTTGTGGGGCAGAGATGGCGTGAATGTGATTTTGCTGGACAACTCTGTGCGACACTCTCGCGCCTCAAAAGATTTCGAGACAGGCGAGATTTGACATGTATGTATTGTATGTATTGTATGTATT
The DNA here is from genome assembly GCA_037127315.1 of Ascarosepion bandense. Taxonomy (NCBI): domain Eukaryota; kingdom Metazoa; phylum Mollusca; class Cephalopoda; order Sepiida; family Sepiidae; genus Ascarosepion; species Ascarosepion bandense. The sequence continues at coordinate 3,229,143 of JBBBDQ010000316.1, read as the reverse complement.
GTCTTGTAGACTTCCCTGTGGAAGGAGACGACCATAGCATTACCTTATTTTGTGGTTTCTGTAGCCAGTTGTCTTGTTATTCATTGATTGCCTGGTTGCTTTGTTTTTTACGGTTTATCATCACTTTATAGGTTATTTAAAGCCAAAATATTGTCTTTCTTAACTAGCAACATATGTTTTCGATAATTTCTGCTTCTCTCGTTACAGCGTTCAAAATTATTCCCTTTAAATTAATAGCATACTTTCGTTAGAAACAAAGGCAACTAAATTCAGATTTGACCTTCTCCAAAATTAACTGCTCTCCATACATCCAATCTGACCTGCTATTCATGATGATGAACCTGACAGAGAAAAGAAGTGTCTTTCCCAAAGATAATAAGTCAACACAACAACCTTGGCGGGAATTTGAAACATATATATATATATATATATATCCTCTCTATTATAATAAAGTCAGCCGGTTCAGTGACATACGTTTGGGTGATCATGTCTCTTTCGAGACTTGACTGACTGGGCAGAAATTTTCCCACAGTAGGTTGTCATTACTTTCTGCGGCGGCCTACTAAATCTATAGAAACCAATTCTATCCTGTTACTTGACCCATTACTGGAATGAAGAGACGGATTGATACCTTTCCCAATGGCATTTGCGCGTAAGTGAATGCCATGAATTCAACTGGAATTCGAACTCAGCTCCCCAACTTGTTGTTCCGAGTCGATATCCACTGCACCACAACGCACATCCACGAATACTATACTCGAATTAAAACAAAAATAAATATTTACATCTTAAAAATGTAACAAATATTAATTCTATTGATTAATGCCACATAAGAAAGCTATATAAGATCGTTTTAAAACAACGCTACCTTGCGTCAGTATATTTTTGCCTTTCAACACTTCGGGCTTCAAGTTCTAGAATTAATCAGATGTTTCGCGTTGTTTTAATAAATGTCAACGAAGTTTTTCGGAGAAGTTTTCCGGAGAAAACACTATTCTTGCAGGTAACTCAAAAATTTATTCAAATGCCTGAAAATTATGTGTGATAATCCACAGCTATATATTTATTTTCTTTTTCCTTTGCATTTTTGTTTTTTCTTTTCTTTCTTTGTCTTTCTTTTTTTGTTTCTATTACGGAACCCAATTAGCAAGAAAAACTTTCGTGTTGCGGGCATTTTGCTAAGAACCCTGACCGAGTATTCATCAATTTATAAATGCAGAAAATCTATTTTTGGTCGACTATGCGACCATTCAAGCAACGATACAAGATTTCTTTCACAATGGAAAGCTACTGTTTCTTCTTTTATGTGCGGAGTCTCTTCAGGACGTAGGTAATCATGGCCCTCCACATCACCCTGTCCCTTGTAGCTCTTAACACATTTTCTCTTGGCATTCTTCCAAACCCTGTTCTGCCATTCACTTACTCAAACGTGTCACGCGTTGTTTCCCCTGTCTCTCTTTCTCTCTATCCTCACTTTGACTATCAGATTCTCCAAGCCCTCCTTCCTCATTACGCGTCCCAGAAACTTTAGCTGTATCTTCTTGATGTTAAGTGCAAATTTTCTTTCCGTTTCTATTCTCTTCAAAACCTCGTTGTTGCTCATATGTTCAGTCCATGGTATCCTTAGCATACCTCTGTAAACATTTTAATTGTCTCTTCCTATTATTAAGCATTATAAGTTTCCTTTTTGTTTCCATTTTTCTTATAACTTTTTTGTTGCTCATATGTTGAATCCGTGTTATCCTTAGCATCTTTTACATGAACACTAATAATCCGTTCAACGCTAGATGGGATATTAAAAAGAAATAAAATTAAAAAGAAATAAAATTAAAAAGAAATAAAAGACAGGGTTGATGTACCCGGATTAATTGAGAGATCATGACGTGAACGAACAGCAATACAAAAAACACCGACAGGTTTTGTTGACTTTACTTAGAAGAGAAGTTGGCGATTACGACATCAAAAAAGCCGGATAAATTGCTGCATGACCAGTCAAAGGTCATAGTAAAACAGCGACTTGTGAGACTGGGTTGACTAGCTGCGTTCCAGAATAAATCAAGAAAAAGAAAGGATAAGAAAAGTTTTTAAAAAATAAATGAATTATGGATTTTGCTCTGGTATTTTGTATAAATTCTTGAGTTACCCGGATGAAAAGTGTGTGATGTTCACTAATATTGCTGGGCAATGTCAATTGCGCAGCATCTGATGAACTCGAGCACTCGAAGACTGAAGAGATGAAAGGAGAAAATTTACTTCGATTTTTTTAATCATTCCATCCCGAGCAAGACAATAAATTTGCTAAAACATTGAGTGTGAAAGAATATAAGAAACAAACACTATCAAGGAAAGAGAACAATAATTAAGAAGTCAAAATATAACGACTGACATTGTATTCAAACTTTTGAAGATCAAAGTTGACTGGGAAGAAAAAAGCCAGAAGAGAGATTCACAAGCGAGAAGTGCGAGAGAAAAAATTTTTAGTATAGAATTTATGGTTGCATTTAGCTATTTCAATTGTAAAATGATGATAGCTTGCTGCCAATATAATGTCAGTTATGTAAGTACCATATACTTGAGTGATCATGTCTCGAAAGAGATATGACTGACTGGGCAGGAGATTTTTCCCGCAGTAGGTTGCGGTAGACTGGTTGCCAACCAAGGCTACAAAACCCAATCTGTCCTTCTATTTAAACCATAGCTGGAGAGAGAAGAGACGGATTAATATCTTTTTCAAAGGTATTTGATCGTAAGTGAATGCAACGAATATAGTAGCGCACTTAAATTCATAAAGTCCAGCTACCAAATAGGAAAGTTGAACAGAAAGTATTTATAGAAAAGGCACAGGAATGCTACGTCGGGGGTAAAGTGAGTGATGTCGATGCGCTATGCCAGGACCAATAACATTGCAGATTTTTCTTTAGATTTTATCAAGAATCTGTAGATACATATATGTTATGGTGAAACACACCTATTCCTCAGATAATGGACTCTCCCTCTGTTATGGTGAAACACACCTATTCCTCAGATAATGGACTCTCCCTCTGTTATGGTGAAACACACCTATTCCTCAGATAATGGACTCTCCCTCTGTTATGGTGAAACACACCTATTCCTCAGATAATAGACTCTCCCTCTTATATTAATAAGAGTTAACAGGAAGTTAACGGAAGAAGTACTTAGAAAGTATTATATTTTCCCCTGTCCAAATTATTTTTCCTATCCACTCCCTGTAGAAAGGGGGCCTCTTGATTCGGCCCTATGGTCAGAATACAGCAGTCTCTTTGTTTTGAGACTTCATATCTTTATTTTGTATTTTGAGTTGTAACATTTTCTATTTTGGGGAATTACTGTCCTCGCCCACCCCCCCTCTCATGTAATTTCATGTGAGAGTTTTATCGATATTTTGTATTTTATAAAATTGGCGTTTCTATTTGCACTTGGGGTGCTTTTAGGTCCCCGGATTGTCTTGCGAAATTTTGATACATGGCAGATTGAGTGTTGATGGACAAGTTCTTGTGGTGATTGAGAAAAATTGTAACGTATGCTTGGACCGTGAATCGGAATAGCTAGGTATAAGATAGTTACTGTAGACCATCCCGAGTTTTGTTCCCCTGCCCAAATCGGCCTTGTGCCACAATTATGCATTGCTCATGATAAATAAAGAAGTACTTAGAAAGTTCATAGGAGTTCTTTGGACTTCTATTGGAGTTCAGTAGAACTACTAGGCAGTTGATGTTAATCGGCAGTTAGCCGGATACTAAGGAGTCAGCTTTCAGTGGAAGCTTACCAAGTTCCTAACATTTTGCAACCGACATAGCACGTTTATAACCTTCAGTGCGAAAACTACTCCACAACAATATCAAAAGCACCAAACCAGATGTCACAGCAATATTCTAAGCATGAACGACTGGTATACTTATAGCGTACTTGGTACTACGTGTGAGTGGTAGAATGTTATATTGTTCATTGTTACTTTCGGGTTTTGAAAGGAGTGTCGCGAGATGCAGAAGAAGGTGGCATTAAATGCACTAACAATAATTTGATGAGTTATGATTCCTATTAAGGAAATGGCAGCTAGAATTTCGTTCTCTGTTGGATGCCTCTTTGGCCTTACTCTCTCAATCAATCTGAAGTGGAATGGCTACATTGAATCTATAGATAGGAAGTTTGAATCATTGTGTCGGACCAGAAAGTTCTTATGGCCAGGGTCCATCTTGTACATTTATAAATCTACCGTTCGTCCGTGCATAAAGTTGCCATATCTGGTTGGGTGATCCTGCTAAGTTATCCAAAGAAGGATCTGCAATGTAATCGATCCTAACTTGGCACCTCGACTTCAGCCACTTTCTCACCGACGTGATGTAGCTTCCCTCTGTCTTTTCTACAAATATTTTCATGGCAACTTCCCTGACGAGCCTGGTGCCTCGACCACATGAATTTACGCGTGCTATTAGATGGGCATCTAGGTTTTACCCGTTTACCGTTTAAATACTTAAATGTAACCGTTTCTTCTACTCTAACAGTTTGATTTCATAGTTTCATTATTTGAAATACTCATTTTTATATTAATGAATAACGGAGTCATTACTTTGAATAAGAGTATCTTTCATTCAAATTAAACGTATCTTTATAGTAAATAAAAGAGTTTTTTCAGTGGATAATGATCTTTTTTTTTATCTTGAATAACAGTTTCTTCTTTTTGAATAAAAGGTTTTTAATAAATTTAAATGCAATGTCAATCATTATCTGTTGTCTTCTTAATTTTTACTGTTCTCACCTCAAAAGTGTTTTTCTCAAATTCGTTTGCGCTCTGTAACTTCTTGCGTCTTACTGGCTTTATTTTCTTCTTTAGAGGAAATTGATTTTTTCACGTGTATTTTTAATTTGAATAAAAGTATCTTTAATTTACCTGGCTTAACTCTGCAAGCTAATGTTAACCAAGACGATTTCAACTCATAGTACTTATATCAATCCCAATTCCATCAGCTGCAGATCGCCATAATCACACATACTACCTTTATGTAGCATGTGTGATCATGGCGCTCTGCAGCTTCCTATCCTTTGCAGCCCGAAGTAATGCTTTTCTCCTTACCATCCCTCTTAGTCTCTGTTCTGCCGACGATTTGCACAAACTTGTTAGGTTGGTTACCCGCTGTTTTCTGAGCTTCTCTTACCCTCAGTATGTCATGTAGGTGTCAAATTCTCCAAGCCATCTTTCCTCGTTTTGCTGTAATCTTATATGTAACATTAAATTTACTAATAATTAATTGAATTTCATGTTAAACAAACGTGATTTGATCGAAATAGGTGCTGAAACGTTTTCAGTCTGACTAAGAAACCCTTAGAAAATAATGTTTGACCATTTAGTCAGTTTTCGCGAAATAAGTCGAGCCTAATATTTATCAACATTTCCTCATATGTATATTTTTCTCTCATAAAAGTTGATGTCATTCGTTGTAAGAAGCTGACATTATTTCTTTTTTCTCTTTCTTTCTAAACAGACGCAGTATGGCAAAGCTGAAAACAGCTCGCAAGAGACGGCGAACACAAGATTACACAAGCACCAACAATCTTACCCAGAACTATGATCCGCCTCCCTACGAGGATGTCATCCGAACTGTCACCGATCCACCTTCATACAACATCACATCTGACGAAGCTACAGCTACTGACTCTGGCGCCGGGGAGGGGGGCAAAAGTCCGATATTTACTGGTGAAGATGACGAGAAACGAAAAATGATGCTGATGATGATGATGATGAAGAATGGACAGAGCCACGGACACTGTTGTGGTGGTGGGTGTGGCACGAAATATCGCAATGACCACATTGCCCTCACCCAACAGAAACTGACACCAGAAACAGACATTATCCAAATGGACAAAGGCTACTGCGATGCAAATCAACCGCTTAAAGTGGCTCTGCCACCGCCTAAATCGACAAAAGGCTCATTGCGCAAGAACGTTGTCAATCATGTGCACAACTGTTCGGTTACAATAGAGTCGCCGGTGTCATCATCTACCGCCACCTACAGCCACCGCATCAGTAACTACAGCAACCAAAGCAGCAGCAGCAACAGCAGTAATAATGATTTTGAGCTGCAATACAGTCGACCAGGTTGCAGTGATGAGATCTCCACTGCCTATCATGACGACATGGTTTATATTAACAATCATCTCGAATTGAATGGCGAAGACGAATGTGCCGAGGTGACCGATCATGACAACCAACATGACGACCTTTTGGAAGGTGCCACCTCCTGCTGTCCGGCCATTATTCCTTCTCTTTCAGAAAATGGTGTTTCCAATGACAATATTTCTCCATCATATTCTGGAGCTATCTGTAGCTCAGTAAATGCTGCTGCTGCTTCAGCCACACCTAACGCTGCTGTCGTTCTCAATGGAGTCGACATGGACGACGATGATGAGGAAAATTACGAGAGCGATGAATATTTACCGAGCGGAAATCTCTTTTCCGAGATCAATAGATTTTTGTATGCTGATGGGGGAAGTGAATCCTGCAGCCCGCAAGATCACGTATCAGGGAAAGGGTTGGTAGAGAGTGATAATACATACCAGTGCCACAATAATTCAGTTAAATTAAGAACACAACATCCTGAAAATTGTGTGAATGGTAACAACCAAGGTAGTGACAATGGGGAATGTTGTAACACAATGAGATTACCTTCAAATATAAATATGGCGACTGGACAATGTGAACTTATTTCAGCGGAACCGGAAGCCGTCAGGCTTTTACAATGATAACATTGTGGATGTGAACACATGAAATTATAAGTTGCGTGTATATTTTCTTATATACACATGTGTTGTTCTTTAACCCACGCACAATGTATTCTATGTGGGTGTATATATGAAATGTTATGTATATTACCACTGGGATATACACACATAGTATGTAAGCATTTATACGCAATCTTTTTACAACCGTCAAATATGGAAGAAATCTCCGCATCGGTTTTTGGTCGATTATTGATTGTTTATTGTTTTTATCCCACTGTTCGGTTGGAATTTTCCCCCGGAGTATGTAATGTAATGTCAAGATTGGCTTTGCAAAAAATATTTCAGTCAACCAATCATGACATTAGAAAGTAAAGAAAGAGCTATTATTAAAACTAATGTTGCCAACAGAAAACGAAATTATTTAAAAACATAAATAATTTTCTGTGCGTGAAACTTACATACTAATATTAAACAAGAAGGAATTGAGAAAAGCGTGGGGGAGGGAATGAAAATAAAAGTGGACGTGAAGTTATAAAGAAAGATCGAGTAAAACAACTGTTGAAAGAATATATATATATATATATATATATATATATATATATATATATATATATATATAATAGAGAGGGAGAGGGAGAGGAGGGAGGGAGGGAAAGAAAGAAAGAAAGAAAGAAAGAAAGAAAGAAAGAAAGAAAGAAACGAAAAAGGCACAAGGTAACAACCTTCCTGGGTCGATGTCATGGTCCATTGACCGAAAGATTGAAAAATTGGAAGTAATCGAAAGACGTAAACTTCTTATAGATAGAACCAATAACAAAAAAGTAAATACAATAGAAAATAGTTGTGCATTTTTCATTCCTTTTTTTACAAGAAACCATTTCGCGTTGCTACAATATTTTGATAAAAACATGGATGGTTAAAAGATCGAAATAGATAAGGGAAAAAATTAGAAGATACAGGTTATAAGTTTTAGAAAAGAGAAAATCTATGCGATAATCTGTAGGCTTTGTTATTAACATCAGCGGATTTCATACAGGTTCAGTTATGTATAAATTTAGTAACCTTATGTATAATTTTTTAAAAGGCATTCTTTATTGAATAATCTATTTTCATTTCTACTATCAATCCAACATTATTGTTATTTCATTATTATTATTATTATTACTATTATAAATAATAATGGTACTTACAACAGTCTTCTTCTAAAGAAGACGTCAGACACAGAATCCTTTCTCTACTTTCCTCTGAGATCTTTTCGGGACCCGACTTACGGAAAAGTGTACCGTTCCAGTGTTGGTCTAATCAACCACACGGAAGACCATCCACTATAAAATAACTAGTCGACTTCGTCTGAAAATATGGTCTACAACGACAATGACGAAGCCGACAATTTATTATCATAATTTTTAATAGCCGTAATTATTACTGTTTTAAAATGTGGAGCTAAAAACGTTATTTAAATTTTTACAGGATTTATACATTGAATCCATGGAAAATGTTATGATTACCTTCATCCCTTACATGTCTTTAATATCGCATCACGTGCAAAGGTTCCTCCATTTTATGTCTATATGTAGATGTAGATTTTAATGTATGTATAAAATGCAATATTTGTTGTTATTTATTTATGCTGCATCTATAATACATATCTCAACCTGAAAAGAAACCTAATCTAAGATGGAAGATAACCGAATAAGGACGAAAAAAGCCAAACAAGAAAAATAGTCCATGAATTTGGTTTGTGAAATAAATGTGCACGTGACCGGCACAGTGTTGTGATGACGTCATTCAAATGTGCCTTTTCATTTTTGTTTTTTGTTTTTGGCCCATACTTTCCAACGACGAAACAGTGGGGAGAAACGATGACAGGACTTTTTTAATCGGGGACAAAAAAGATTTATTAAAAATCCATTCTTCATCAATCAGACTCAGTGAAAGTTCAGTGAAAGTTCTTGTTATTTTCATACTATGATATTATTTTGTTAATGCCGTCGTATCCCTTCAGGGCGTAAACGTTCATGGCTCTCCACAGCTTTTTATGTCTGTGAATTGCCGTGATCTCTTGGGAAAAATAGTGAATTAGTTTTCACGGTTTGGAATATGATAGTAGTCCTTCTCCTAAACTGGTTACCACCCAAGGCTAGAGATTCCAGTTTACTCACCTGGTTTATCCATGACGAGCGGAGACGAGATGAATTAATGCAATTCCCAAGAGTATTTATGCAAAAGTGAATGCAAAACACGAGGCGGAGGTTTCAATTCTGCTCACCGATTGAACATTTCGCGCCGATTATCTTTTACTGGATAATGACGTCATAATGTTGACGTCATAATGTTGACGTCATAATGTTGACGCTATACTTACTCATATAATAAATGAGATACTGGTTCCGTATTAACTAATATATTAACAACAATGACGCTAATATTATTTTTAATTTAATTATCTTATAACATTGAATTTACTCTTTTATTTATAATACTATCTATGAAAATAACAAGAATATTAAAAGTAATATTATAATTAGACAAAAATATTCTAAAGTTCGTCTTGTTAACTTTCAATAAGAATGAAAACAATATTAAAGATCTCTATACAAAGATGCATGTATATATTCAAAATACCCCAAAAGAAATTGAATAAATGTTGATTTTATTTGCATACGTACAAAGAATTTAATGGACGACGAACTTCACAATCACGTGGTGTAATTAATTGAAAGACATTCAGCGTTCAACTCGGCGTTCATGGAAAAGGCGCCATAATTTCCATTAATTAAAAATTCTTACTTGAAAATGTAAGAGAACTATATGCCAAAAAATGTGAAATTAAAATTATAAACTTAAAGCAAAAAATGTCATAAAAGATTTGTTTTCTTCTCTTGTGAAGAAAAATGTTCTTTCTTTACATGTCTTGTGTGAAAAATTCCAATCAGTTTCTCAACTTCACCCTCACGATCACTTTTCTCTCCCCTCGAGATATGGAAATATATTTGCAGAAATTTAATTTTTTTTTTTTTTGTTCTCACAAATTGAATTGTCTTTAAGTTTCTATGCAAAACCAAAACCAAGCGAGAAACTATGTCGCCATGAACAGCCATTAAAAAGAATTTTTTTTTCAAAAAATAAAAAAGATGCATCCTCTTCACCGAAGCCTGCTGATTACCATCGGTGCAAAAACTTTTTGTGATTGTTTAATGGTAACGAGGCATTTGGTAATTATTTTGTTTGCTTTTTGTCGTTTTAATATTTTCTTTTCGGAAAATTCAGTCAATAATTAGTTTCTACATATTTGTAATTTTATCAATCAACTGAAATGAATGGGAAAAATGAAACGTCTAAACATTTCTCATGAAAAAAGATACATATTTTTTATGATAGAATTCATTCATCCATTCCGAACTTTTTCTTGTTTCGTGATACTTTTAAGAATTTTATTTTTGATTTCATGAATGTCTTTGAGAAATTCTGCTAAGTTTTCCTCAGATAAGTTACTTATTATTATAAGTTACTTATATTACCCTAAATTTTCAATGTCATTTACGAAGAAGTTAGAATGCCTGAGCATTATGGATTGCTTCCATGTTGGAAGGTTGGCTGCAAAGGAATTTTCCCGATTTGTAATACAGCAATCCAGAAAATATTCACTTTTTCATATTTAAAAAGTGTCTGCTGTTTCCATTTAACTGACGCTGACAAAGCTTGAACGAAATTTTTAACCAGAAAATGTTCTTGAATTAAAAAGTACTATTTATTTATTAGGATTATCTTTGTCCTTTTTTTGTTTTGTTTTTTTTTGTTTTTGTTTTTTTTTTGTTTTTTTTGGTTATTAACACTATTATATGATAAGCTTACTAGGAAAATCATTTCCCAGTGTTTATATAATGTCATTGATCAAATTAAATAAAAAAATAAAATATATAAATTCTGAAAAGGTATCTTCCACAATGTAAAAGTTAGGGCTTCTTAACATTGGTCCACTGGACGCCTCATTAGTTTATGGTTAAGTTTGAGGGGATCCGTGAAAATCAGATAGAAATGAACATTAATACTTGCTATGCAGCCCTTGCCCTAATCAATTCATTCAAATTTGTTTTTTTAAATGCATCCTCCCACTGCTTGAAAGAAAACATGCCCAGTTACAGTGCCGACCGCTAGGCGTCTCTTGACTTGCTGTTGGGTCCATGTTTATAATTTGTCATTATTCTCTGCACAACAACTATCATTTGCCACTCCATTAGAACAAGTAATAATTCTCATTTTCTACGGTTTCTCACGGCTTGCTTATCTATCTTATACTGGTGAGAATTAATTGACCACAATTTCAAGCATGGCTGACTTGAGAGGATGCAGTGTGCATGAGGGTGCAGTATTGAAGAAATTCACGTACAAAACAATTAGACAGTATCTGCTTGTCTGTATGTCCGTCTAGGAAGGGCTAATTTTTTATATAATTGTCCGGTAAGTGGTCAGGGACTCAAAAAATGTTAAAAATCACTTTTAAACCATGTACTGTGCTTCATCTTGAAAAATAGTTTGTTTTAGCTTCTTTTTTTTTTTTTTCTATAAACAATATTAGATGCATTTTATGAATTGGCATCAAAATATTTGGCAAAAAATGAACGCATTAATGATAGAAGATTCGTTTGTTTTAAACGAATCTTCTATCATTAATGCGTCCATTCAAAGCAACATTTCAGTTGTTTCACAATATATATTATTCTACTCATGACTAAGATTCATGGCAGAGTCAACGTTAAAGGTTGCCTTTTTAGAATATTGTGAAATTTGCTTTTGAATTCGTTTATATCTAAGCGGAACCGGCCTGTCCAAATAAAGAGGAAAGAATTTGTGATATAATAAATTATACATTGATAAGAATAAGAATAATTATGTCGATTAAAATGAGTTGTTAGTGTTACATAGCCAATGTCAGGTTATCATGAAATTGGAAAATATAGATTTTCGTATTTTCATATTTAATATAAATGGAAGCGCAAATTTGATCGCGATTTCCTCCTCTTCATCTTTTTAAATTCATTTGCTTCGTCATTCCAAATCATTTTTTTATTCTATTCATTTTATCTTATATTCTGAAGAGACTTTCTTTCAAACACGAAAGATTATACAGAAAAATATAGCATACTATTTTTTTAAAATTCTACATAAATACATACATAGAGTAGAACCTCATTATTCATAGAATTACCAGCATCAAGGGCGTCAATGACCATAGTTTCACTTATCCGCGGTTAACCCAAACAGCAAATCTTTCGTTTCCAAAACTAAAATTATCTTGCATAATATATTTAAACAAAATGAAATATAAATAAAAATACATAGACCTAAGTCTTTAATGCTAAAATTCTTTTGAATATTTATTTAAAAAAATGAACTTAAATGTCCTGGATCATTGGATCTTAAGAAGAAATGTTTCAATCCATAAAATCGATTCATTTTTAGAGTTGTTTTGGCGTTTAAGTCAGATATATTTACTTGGGGGTGTACGCTACATTTTCCTTTTTAATAAAAAAAAAATTTACAAAATAATAGATCACTATTATACACAGATTTACCAAATACGACAAATACTGAGGTGCTTCCAAAGTTCAAGGAACTTAAGGAATTAAATGGCTTCCTCAAATAAAAAAAATTAATGAAAAATAGTGATTTCATAATTCTTGAAAAATCCTACAGTGCACAGGAAACGTCAAATGAACCGATTTTTTTAAATAACTTTATATATATATATATATATATATATATAGGTCTTGTGAGTGAAATTGAGGAGCCGTAGATGATTGTACTTGAACGAAGTCACAAATCAGCGTGACCGAGGCTTTCAGTGTTCTGGCCTTTTTCAGACTACTGTTTACGCTAAATAACTCTCTCTCTCTCTCTCTCTCTCTCTCTCTCTCTCTCTCAGAAACTGTAACTAAGAACCGCTCAATATAGTTGCAGTATAAACCACAGGTGGGCTCTGTGGGTGTTAAATAAACACAAATGTGCCTGTAAGCGTCTGTTATGAGATTTAGCTAGCCGTCCTGATAGACGGGTATCCTCGAATAGGAATGGCCGACCGTATATATATATATATATATATATATATATATATATATATATATATATATATATATATATATATATATATATTCTCCTTTTGCATAGAACATGGAAATAACTGCTACAAAATTGTAGATATTGTTTCGACATTGAAAAAGCAATGTCTCATCAGGTAGTTCACCCATGTTACCCATGGTTACCATAATTTTAACTCTCTGCTGAGACATTCTTTTTTTCAATTTCGAAACAAAATGTACAATTTTGTAGTAGTTATTTACATGTTCTAATGTAAACGTGTAAAAACAAATATTTATCGCTCAATTTTTATATTGAGCCCTGTTTTAATTTAATGTTTTGAACGTTGTAATTTTATTCTTCGTTCTTTTATATTTGTGTATATATATATATATATATATATATATATATATATATATATATATATATATATATATAATGTAAACTCATAGATAAATATACCGGGAATGTTACATGCCAAACTATAGTTTGTTTCGCAACTCCTTACCCAAGCGACTTTGATTGATTTCACTCCTCATTATTTGTCTCAATACATAATGAGACACAGAATGTCTCATTAATGCTTGTGACAATCTAAGTTCTATTTTTGAAATAATTTCAAATTAAAAGGTATTAAATATCAAACGTAATAAAGAAGCGCTTGTTTAATTAATTCACCCCAAACCAAGCGATAATGCTACTAAGATAAAACGGGGTACTAGAGTGAGTGAAAAAAAATTAAACAGAAGCCCAATACTAATCAGAAAAAAAGGGATGAACCTGTTCAAAAGATACTCCTATTAACTTACTAAAAGAAGATTTGATGTTGTTATGAAAAGCTGTCGAATTCGATAAGATTGAATACAAAAAACATGAAACTGAGGAGAGCCATGATCGTCCACACCCTGAAAAAACACGACACATAGAAGAAGAGAATATATTCTTTAAAAATTATTAAAAATTGGAAAAACAAGAAATTAAGAAGATTCAAACCTCCCGATCAAAAGACATTTGAAAGCTAACAAGCAATTTACTCTCTTAAAAATACACGCATTACAAGGCTCGAGATCCACTTCAAGATTGAGGGGTTCTGTTCAAATGGTGTTACTGTATGAAGTCCGTGATATGAATGAATGAATGCGGAAATGAAGATTATGAGGATAAAGCGGCTAAATAAAAACTGACACTTGATTTGAAGAAGTTAAAATTGAACTGTTCAGGGAACCACCCACATGAAAATCTGTTTCACAAAATGGCAGTTATTAGGGAATAACTGAATGGAAGATTTTTCTTACATTTGGATCCGGGGAAAATAAGGCTGATTTAACTCCGTGGAAGCGGCATAGTGTGCCCTTGTTGTAAATCTCTGAACTAGTGAAGCCAAAGAATGGAATTCATCTGAACATTTGCTACTGAAAAAGCGACAGAAATGCGACAGGCTTGCAACGTTCGGTATGTGAAAATGAAGCTGCTGAATGGTAATTTTCTAAGCGTAGCTTAGATGTGGCACAAGGATGAAAGTATGGAGAATAAGTTTTCCCTCAAAAGGTCGTTTATGCTGTCTTATTGGGGAAGGTATCCGATCAATTATTCAGAATTGCATGAATATAGAACACTATGATAAAGAAAGACCTCTGTAATTATGATTTACAAATATATATTTCTTAATGTGTAAAACTTCAGATATAACTAAAAATATATCTGTAAAAACTATAAATAAAGGTAAAATAATAACTTTCCTTAGCCGACGCGTTTCGTTCTTAAGTCATATGTAAGTAAATAATGCTAGATTTTCAATTTTTTTAAATTTAAGAAAACCCATTAATATTTTTTAAATTCTGAAAAATTAATGCATAATAAAATAAAGTTAATAAATGTTATGGTTGTTAACTTTTTTAATGTAATTATTATTTTATTTTAATTATTATTTTATTTTAATTATTATTTTATTTTAATTACTATTAAATTTTAATTTATGCATTTATTTATTTTAAATAAAAGAACGTTTTAATTTAACCATTTTCTTCTGGTTTTTAATATTTTACTCCCTACATGGGCGTAAAAATATTGCTGACAATAAGAAGGAGTATTTCTTCTAGAGTTTAACTTGACTTTCACAGTTAGCCTGCAAAATATTTATGAATTGTTCTTAAATTTAAAAATTTTGAAAACATAACGACATTTTTTACTTCTGTTTATAAATACTTGTTGCAAAATAAAATTATTACATTTAACTTAATAAACTCAGAGGACGAAACGTGTCGGTAAAGAGAAGTTTTCCTTTTCTCTATATTCATATTTGTTAATATATCAACGTGAATTCAAACGGATGCGATCGATATTAAAGGATATCTGTACACTGAGTATTTGTTAAAAAAAATACAAATTCTTAAGTGCTATTGAGAACGAAGAACGGCATCTTTTTTCATGACATTCATCGACTCTACAAATGATTATCTTTAAAACTTCTGTTATTTCAATCGTTCCAGTACTGACTGAACAAATGACTAACATTTGTAATAATTTTGATCACTGCTTAAAGCAGACACAACATGAAGAGATATTTTCTCGCTTGCATTCAACATTTTCACCCGCTTCTGAAATAGAAGCTATTATTTAAAACTTCGTTTACACATAAGAATAAAAAACGTCGAAATATTTTGAAAATAATTATGTGATAAAGTTATGATGGTGTTTCCAAATTGAAATCTATGATTTTTATACGTATTTTTGTGTTGACTTCTTTTAAACAAGTTGAACACGTGACTTTACCAGAGCGACTTGTTTCTTTGCTTGTATCTCTTCTTACATGAAACATTGTCAACCATTATTAATTTTTTGCTAGTAATTATTTCATCTTAATTTGCAATGTAAATTAGCTGAAATTAAGATGAAATATCTGTATTAATTTCTGAAAACCCAACGTCTCCAACTTTTGTGGCATTTCCATCACCAAATAAAAAGTTCGCACAAAGCTACACGAGGGAAAAGAACAAAGTAAAAGCAATCTATACGTAGATTTCCTAGGTTAGTATTCAATAATATCCAATCTGTAGTTCAGTCAATCAGTTAAGTGATAAGTGATACACGCTCGGGCGATCATGTTTCTTTCGAGACATGACTGATGAGGCAGAAAGATTTTCCCGCAGTAGGTTGCCATTTATTTCTGCGGTAGACTAGTTGCCAACTAAGGCTATAGAAACCAATATGACCTGCTATTTAACCCATAGCTAGAGGAGTGATTTTCTAATCGCCGCTTTAATGTTGTACAATGCCGAGAATATGGAGCATTTAGTGAGGATCGAACTTAATTGCAATGATTCTAGAGAGACAAGCTTGCTAACCATTACACCACATCGAGTTGCCCAATACATAGGTAAAGGAAGAAGAGATGGAATAATATCTTTCCCAAGGGTATTTGCGCATAAGTAAATTCAACGAATACAACTGGATTTCGAACTCGGCTCTCCGATTTCTCATTCTGAGCAGATATTCATCTGTAGTTATAGACCTTTACAAAAAAACATTTGGTTGTTCTCAAAACAAAGGGTAATGAAGTTGCATTTCATTTACACAAGCTGTCAACAAGATGTTATCTTTATTTTATTATTTGCGTTAAGGTTTTATACCAGCAACATTTGGTAACTCTCTCAGAAGATCAAAGTGACAATAAATCTCGGTATTTAGATGAGTTTAAAATTGATGTCCTCTCTATGATCTTGATTATTATTAAAATTTCTCACTAGAGATTGATTAATTACACTGGAGCCTAAGTGAGAAAAAGTCTCCTCAATATAACACTCACCTTAGTACTGTTGCTGTTTCCAGAAGTGCTGTCGTCTGAACGGTTCCTGATATTCAGTTCTTCCAGGCTTTTTCTTTTGCTTTCCAGGACCGTTCCTTATGTTCCAATAATGACTGGCATAAATTCTACAGTTCTGCAAAATAGTTATCTATTTTTTCATCTTCCTTATGATTTACTCTTGTGTTCTGCCGGAACAGTGAATCCATTATCAGCAAGTTACTTTCTTGTTTAAGTCTACGAGATCCGTTTCTCTAGCCTGAATTGAAGGAATCCAGTTAGCTGGCCTAGATTGGGTGTATTGTTAAAAATAACTGTTCGAAAACAATTATTTGTAAAACATTTCATCGAATTATAAATTGTTCGATTGAAAATTAATCGAAGGAACAATTATAGTAAATGATAATTATTCGAAATACCCGTTTGAAATACGCATGTGGTCTTGCTTTGAGAGAGACAATGATGGTTACTAATATCGCCCTTATAGGATGGCATTTTTGTAGCAAGTCTCATCCCATTATCCCACAATATAGAAATTCTTAAACGATCTTAAAAGAGAACAAGATTTGCAAGAAATCCATATTGCAAAAGTAAGAACAGGTTATATTTCCTCTTTTAACTTTTACATTTTTATATCAATAAAGAATTTTACATTTCGAATAATTATTATTTAGTATAATTGTCCTTTCGATTAATTTTCATTCAAACAATTTACAATCGAATAAATGTATTTCGAAAAATTGTTTTTGAACAATTATTTTCGAACAATGTTCACAAAATCGTTCTTTTGGGTTTTTTTTTTATATCTTTTTCCTTCTTCAGGACAGATTCTGCTTTCACTGTTCTCAGTGGATCATCTTCCTAACTACTTCTAGAACTATTTTTTGTGTTCTTGCTGGATTTATTGTCTCGTCTTTATTCGCCGAATACATTTGCTATTTTTCTGTGTCCTTTCTATTCTAGCTTTTATACAATTATTTCTCATTATATTAATATTAACCTTTAGCACTCTGCAATATTCATAAGTTTTTCATCTATTGGGTATAAATGGCCAGACACCTGCAGTAGCAACATCTTCAATTTTCAGTTAGTCGTTTTCTTGTTGCAACACGAGCGCAAAATTCAACCAAATTATTGTATGACGATAAGAGTTACGTACAGTGGCTGTAAAAACATTTTATTTAACAAATGAAGTCTAAAGTATAAGCGCGTCTATTACTTCTCTTTTTACGTTTATCTTACATACCCGGCTTTCTTTTTTGTTGTGATCCAGTTCGAGATTCCCAACCTCCCCAGTTTGTTTTGGCCTACTTTTGTCTCGAATGGGTCAGCCTTCGATTTTCCCATTCCTTTAAATGTTTTAACCCCTCCCCACTCCCTTAGCAGGTGTGCCTCTTGATTTCGCCGTTTGGCGGAATACAGCGGCCACTCTTTTTGTGGG
This sequence comes from Ascarosepion bandense, assembly GCA_037127315.1. Taxonomy (NCBI): domain Eukaryota; kingdom Metazoa; phylum Mollusca; class Cephalopoda; order Sepiida; family Sepiidae; genus Ascarosepion; species Ascarosepion bandense. The sequence goes on along the minus strand of JBBBDQ010000316.1, from coordinate 3,211,084 downwards.
ATGGACGGGTCTTACTAACATCGTTTATTTTGTTTTAAGATTACGTTGTATTTTAGTTTGTTATTGGGTTCATCCCCCTCTCATCATTTCATTTTCCATTAAATGTTTTAAATTATATATTGTACATAGCTGCATTTTTATTGCCATGGGTTTGTTCCCCACGTTTTAGGTGCCCCTTGTAAATATGTGGTATTGTGGTGTATGAAGGATTGTGAGGTGATGGATGGATTCTTGTGGTGATTGAGCTAATTGTAATGAGTGAATGGGTCGTAATAGTGTTTAGCTGGGTATAGGGCAGCTAGTGTTGACCAACCTCTGCCCCTCCCCTTTCAACCTTGTACCACAATTTTGTAATTTTGCAAAATAAATAGATTACCTTACATAGCTATGTTAACATGAATTTACGTGTCATTTCATTAGTTTGTCTCCTGGGACGCCTATACGTTGGTTTTGACGCATTCAAATCTTCTTTTTGTTGCTTTTAGCGTCTCTGTTTATTCTTCTCTTGGCACTAGCGCAAGTTTTATCATTCGTAACTCGCTTTTTCTTCCATCCTTCCTCTGTCTTTTGTATTCTTGAATTCTTTTTGATGCGATGCTAACTAATCCTTCTCTTTCTTCCACTTATTTTTATCTTTTAACATTATTGCCTATCGAAATCATCTCTAGGAAACAGAGTTTTATTTGATCTCTTGACAAGGTATATGAACTTTCAATACATGGCTAAAATACCAAAAGTATGATTACGGATAGAGAAATACCTATTTATTAGATTGCATATATGTTACATGCGATATGTAATAATGTATGGGAATTGAAAACCATTTTCAATTGAAGGGTTTCGTTAACTCACATTTTTTTTCTTATTTTTTTTTTTTTGCCCGGTGATTTTGAAAGGCAAAATTAAAATCTCGGTCACTGTGGGAAGAGAAAAAAGAAAATAAACCAAGTAAAAATATTATGAACATTTATGTTTGCATTTAAGAAAATATAAATTGCCTTTACTTTTTCATTTACCCTCGTATTGATGCACTCGATAATCGAATTAATCAAATAATTAAATACAATAAATTAAATGCTTCGAAATCGTGAACAGAATTTCTCGAGACACCGAAATCTTCGGTTAATTTATTTATTTTTCTTTTGGGCAAAAACAAACATACAAATAAATAAAACGCCCTGTGAAATTCGTATCAAGTTGTGAAATCCAAAGTAAATATATTTAAATTTTTTAAAAGTAAAAAAGTAAATACACTTCTATTTGACGTTGTTGGTCATATTTATTTCGTTTTTATTTCAATTTAAATTTGAGAATTACAATATTTCTAAAAAAAATCCTGTTTTGTTTACTTGTGTTTATTATTCAGTCTTTTTTTAATCGCCTTTTGATGACGTCATAACTTTTGCTATCCAGACGTCATTGATGCAAAATCTTCTTCACCCAACTTGTTATGATTTCTTTTTTTTCAATTTCAGCTTTTCACAATGCTGTTCATTTCTTAATCATCTCCCCAACCTTCAACAACTGAATCGCTGATTCGTGTACATTTTCGCTCTCATTTTCAATAAATCTCTCCTTATATTTTTTAACCCTTGTCTTTTGACTTTCTTCATTTCTGTAAAAACAATTCAAAAGTTAAGAATATCGATGTTGCTTGACTCAGTGTTCTTTATCTAGGATACCAGAAATTTTCCTATAAATTCATTTTAATTCTTTCAATTTATTTAGGTACCGCCACTCATTCGATGAAAAACAGCAGAGCATGATGTTAAAAGGACCAAACTTAATAAAAACAAAATTTTATCGTCAAAATGTTTATGTTATTATTGAGAGGACAGATCAATCTTTTTGAAATTATTTTAAAGAAATTTTGAATCCTTTCTAACACGTTCGAATTGTTTTATTAAAAATCTTGTTTTTTTTTTGTTTTCTTTTCTTTTCATCAGCGAGTGACCCGATTTTTACAGCAATAGTCATATTTCACAACTCACTTTTTTACCTGTGAAAAACACATTAATTTGGAAATTCTTGCAAAAATCAAATAATGGTCAGATTTTGATTAAACTTTCAATTCTTATTCTCAACTGACTGAAATTATTTTCGAAAACATTACTCTTATAAAATCTTAGTACATATATATATATATGTGTGTGTGTGTGTGTGTGTGTGTGTGTGTGTGTGTGTGTGTGTGTGTGTGTGTGTGTTACACCCCTCTATATGTAATTAATTTTGTGAAATTTCTAGAAATTGACTACCGTCCCGGTATGACGCCACCACCCTCGGTCTCAAAATTATGTTGCGTGCGTTAACTGGCCGTAAGTTAGTCGCACCTGAGTGTGCAGCTGTTCACTTCCATTCCGCCCGAAGGTGATCGAAAATGTCAAATGATCGGTCGAAATTCTTCACTTACTCTGCCATGTTGTGATTTATGATCTCAGACAAGTTAAGGATCTGAGGAAAAAGAGGCAGCCGTCCTCATGCTGTATTCTTCGACAACTAAAAGCAAGAGGTGGGGGCATTTTGCAGAAATAAGGGAAACAGGCAGAATAAAAAAATAAGACAGTAGCGAAGGCTAGTCGATGTGGATTAATGATTATATTGTAATCCTTTGTACATCAAAAGAGAGAAAGAAACATTAATTAAAAGAAAATACAATCCAGATTTTTCAGAGTCCACAAACTACTTGCGGTTACTATGTCTGTTATTGTCAGAAGTAATACAGTCTTTATGCTTCCCTTTTCTTGGGTTCTGTTTAAAATGGTGTACATGTTACTAGCGCGTGAGAGAGTGAGATAATTTTTCCGCGTCTTCACTCCACGCGTTTTCCGTCTGTCTGACGTTCTCTGTGACAATTTCTGCGTCGTTCTGTCTTCCTCTTCTTCTAACTTGATTTTCAAATCCGTTGTGTTTTTGTTGAAACAGTTTAAATACGGTGTGGGGTAGTAAATGATCGGAATGTCTCTCCATTAAAATTTAACGTCAGCTTCGGGTATCTGGCTTAGGTCACCCACGTACAGTCTTCGCCATCCTGGAAGTTTGGAGACACGATTCTGATGACTTTATACATTCACCTGTCAGCGTTAATTCCAATTACATCTTTATGTGTGTTCTTTTCCCAAAAGACCGATAATTTCCACTTTCAATTGAGCCTTTATTTTCGTTCTCAGAGAGAGTGAAGAGGAGACAGACAACAAAGAAGAAAGAAACAGAATTCTCTCCCTTTCGCAAGGCTATCTTGTTTTTGTTTAATTGTTATTAATCGATGTCATTTCGAAAATACCTTTTGTTTCGCCTCTCTCTCTCTCTCTCTCTCTCTCTCTCTCTCTCTCTCTCTCTCTCTCTCTCTGCCACCCCAGCACTTATTTCCTACTTCCTCTCTTTCTCAGCTCTTCATAAGAAAAGAATATATATACACACAGAGATATTCTCCAAATATCTATTCCTGGGTTCAAATCCAGGGTCCGTCGATACTTGTTTTAACGTGTGTGCATAAGGAACACTTACAGTGTTACAACGGAACTTTGTTTTATTAGTTAAATGCAGGTTCCCTTGGGGAATGTAAATCAACTTTTTTTTCTAGCAATTGTTCCTTTTCAGAAACTCTGCTCCAAAAAACAAAAATGCAATAAAACTATGCAATTTTTTTTTCAGATAAACATTTAATTATTTTTATAAACAATATATATTAAGGATATCATAGTCTGAAGAGAAAAAGCTTTTCAATGAATAATGAATTTTTATAAGAATTTTCATTTTTATTTTTTCATTATAATAATTTATAAAATTTCAAAAATCTTTTAAGGTTTCTTCAAATCATCGTTTCAATTAGGTAATTATGTTAATAAGTGAAAATTATGTTTACTAATCGAAGATTGAAAATGTTCATACAAATCTTCACGCACCAAAATATTTAAAATAATAAAAACTTTTTGGGGGTGGATATTTTTGTGTTTTTGTTTTTTATTTTATGGTAATCTATAAATGCCATATCACTAAAAAAAATCACGTGATTCAAGGGTTGTTCTTCATACAATATTTTGTGTAGGTTTTATAAATTTATGTCAATTCTGGTCAACTATACTTGGCCAGATATGTAAACATATCTGGCCAAGTATATCTGATGACAGGACTGTCATTGCCTACTTGAAAGGTCAAGAGTCAGACCTCTGTGATTAAGAAATATTTTTATTCTAAATTTCATGCCATAAACAAGAAGCATTTGTTTCAAATCAGATTAATTTAACTTTAATTTTTCTAATTTTCTAAAAATAATGTATCACAAATGTTTATTTTTTCAAGACTTTTTAAAACCGAGAATTAACTTTTGTTTACAAATGTGTCGATAGCTCGAAAATAGCCGAAAAATTTAAAAGAATTTTAAAATTTCAAAATTTTAGGTTTCAGTCAATATAATTTCTGTTTGAAATCCACCTGAGTATGTTGTTTACCGGGAAGAGTAAATTCAGTCATTTTGCTCTCAATTAGGCTAAAATTAAAACTTCAAGAAAAATTCTTTATTTTTAAAAATTCAATTTAAAAGTTAGGTACCGAAAATGAGTGGAGGTACCTAAATTTATTTGCTGCATAATTTTCTCCGATAAGGAAAATTTCAAGAGACTGAATCTAGTTAAGAAAGAAAAATGTTTTCTTCTAACCGAATTTTTTTATTTATTAAAAAAAATACCAAAAAATAGTTGAAGCAAATGTTTGCGGTGACATTCGATTTATGGGCACACAATAAAGATGACACGAGTCGAGTTTAAAAACAGACGATGAATTTATTGTTAACACAGAAATAATGAATGAATTACACAAATTAAATTCATTGTGTTCCAAATTATGTAAATTTACATGTATGTAAATTATCAATGAAAACAATGTATGCCTTTTTACAATAAAAATGTTAATGCTGCATATAAAGTACTCAGAAAAGAAAAATACATGAAGTGAAGAAAAGAAAAAAAAATCCTTCTCTGAAAAGTTTTCAAATAACAATTTGGCACAATTTTCGGAGCAAAGTTTGTGGTAACAGCAAAGTATAGAACAAGCACACCAATCAAAGACTTTTCCTTGATGTGGGAGCAACTTTGATGCTCGTTTCAATACTCGTCGGGGGATTATCAAAATTCTTCTGCGTTGTTTTATTTCTTGACCGGGGCAACCTGGGTTCTTGTAACAAGTGATCGTCTACAAAAATTAAATCCAATTAAATCCCTCTTAGATAAAATACAGGTAGGCTTCAAATACACTTCTCAGAATTTGAAGAGAAACTTTTTTATTGGTTTTGGATGAAAAACAAATGCAGCTGTTCTCCCACAAATCGAAATGTACAAAAAATATTTTCGAAATTTTAAATTAAGCAAGAGCCCAACGCAACGTCTGCTTTTTCTGTTAAAGCCAAACGATGTACCGACAAGCAGCTTAAATTTCTTATATTCTCTGTGTTAACTTTTCCTATAATTATTCTTCGCCTTGCATTGAACAAAGTATCTTTATTTACGAGTTCAAATATTCAATGACGTCTCAGATGTGTTAGGAGCATTTGCGTCATTTTATAAAATGATGAGAAGACATTTTAACTGGTCCAAATTTAAACGTCATTACGCTTTAAACGTAAGATAAAGAAAAACTTGAAGAAACCAATTCGTGTTTCCGGGGCCAGCGCATACGACTCCAAACTCTCCGATTCAAGCCTGAATGGAGTCCCTGTGCTGTTCTTCGTGGCCCTCTCTATATTATCAACATTTGCTTTTTTCATTTATACGCATTACAAATTAAACTAAACAAAACTGATGAAATAAAATATATATGCAGATTTTTACGTCATTTTAGGGTTTGTTTTGTGTTTTTGTTTTTCATACAAATCTGTGAATTTATTTGCGTATGCTAAGTCTCGAAAACGTCAGTCAGTTAAGTGCCATACGTGATACATGTCTCGAAAGAGACATGACTGACTGGGCAGAAGAGTATCCCGCAGTAGGTTGCCATTGCTTTCTGCGGTAGACTGGTTGCCAGCCAAGGCTATAGAACCCAATCTGTCCTGTTAGTTAGCCCATAACTGGAAGGAAGAGACGGATTAATACTTTTCCCAAGGGTATTTGCGCGTAAGTGAATGCAATGAATTCAACTGGAATTCGAACTCGGCTCCCCGATTTCTCGTTCCGAGCCGATATCCACTGCGCCACAACAAACGTACTTTTATAAAATTCACTGTTTTTATTCGTAATGTTAAATGCGTTAAATTATTCAACTTTTTAAGAAGAAAAATCTTAAGTTGACGTTAAAAATTGCCGCAAAATATCGTTGATGAAATGATTTATTATGACATGCCTCCAATTTCTATTTTGATAGATTGTATTTATTTATTTATTTATTTGCTTTAGTTATATTGTTCACCTACATTGCATGAGATCCATTATTGTACATAATTAGGTTACAATAAAATTTATATTTTATATGAATATTAACGGATGAAAATTGGAATGTAGTACAGTAGGGGTAGTATCATGCATCATAGATTCAGGCGGAGGCATGAAACCCTTACACTGTCCTTGTAGTATCTTATGAAGATTGAGGTGTAGTAGAATGGTGAGGCGTATTATAGATTCAGTGGACGAGCATAAAACCATCGCACCGGCCCTTTCTTGTTTCTATAAAAGAATGCTGAGAATGCCATAGACATGTTCGATATGAGTAACGACGAAGTTTTAGGGAAAATAGAACTAAAAAGAACGCTTATACTTATAATCAGAAAAGAAAATAGTTGAATTTTCTAGGGTACATTTCGAGGAAAGAGGGATAGGAACATTTGACACACACAGAGCTTATTGAAGACGAGAGGAATAGTGCTTGAGTAAATGAATGACAAAACAGAGATTGGGAGAGATTGCAAAGAAAACAAACATTGCTAAGCGCTACAAAGAAGGGATGTTGTAAAGATCCATGATCGTCCAAGTCATGACGGTATATGACACATAGAAGAAGATCGTGGTAAGAATTTCTTATCTTAAATTTATGATTAGTGTTTGTTCTGAGGGATATGAATATGAGATCTAATAATAATTTAAATAGATTTATCGGACATCTAACTCTGAAAAGCGTTTTTATGGGAAACTCAGGTGTCAGTCAATTAATAATTAAGACAATTCAATTGATATTTTGCTGATTTATTAGATAGATAGATAGATAGATAGATAGATAGATAGATAGATAGATAGATAGATTATAAAAGACTAAGATAGATAGATAGATAGATAGATTATAAAAGACTAAGATAGATAGATAGATAGATAGATAGATAGATAGATAGATAGATAGATAGATAGATATATCTACTTCTGTATCCTGGCACAGTTATTACCTGAATTTCAATATAAAACTTTCAATATACAAGGAGAGTTGAAATGTTCTTGGTTTGACCAAGGAACCCTTAAAAAATTGTATTTTTTAATGTTCGATATGTCTGATCTCGTGTTTATTAGTAAAAATGGTTTTTAAAAATGAATCCTGTAGCTCTTAGAGTGGAACATCCTCTTTCAAGCCTCATGGACTGGCACTATATAATCACAAATAACTAAAATATAACAGAAACCATATCGCTCGGGGACATCAGCAACAACTAAAATGGATAGTACATTGAAGAGAAAATAATGACATAATCAAGATGTTGACGTTCTACACTACTTCGAGCAAAAGGTTAGGAAGAAAACTCCCATTAATACCGAAAAGAGCAATAACAGTGAACTTCGGAAACCTATTTTTTAAGAAAAATTGTTTTGAGTTAGAGATTATATACATTTCGACCAACGGTACTGATGGTCAATAACTGCCAAATATTCACTTATAAGGAAGCGACTAATCTGACCATTACCTTTAGAGATGAGGGAAACAGATACTACACTTTGATCCCAGCCCGATGACCTGGGAATAAAGAAAAGAATAATTCGCGTAGCACTGGCATAACAGCCAGTGCTACGCGAATTATTCTTTTCAATTATTCTTTTGGCATTCAATGAATGCCAAATGTTTCTTTATAAAGAAAGAGCTAATCTGACCATTATCTTTAGAGATGAGGAAAATAGATACTACACTTTGATCCCAGCCCGATGATGTCTGAATGGAGAAAAGAATTAAGTCAATGAATGCCGAATTTTTTCTTGTAATTAAACGGCTAATATTACCATTAACATCACTTAACTTACAGGAAAGCAGATTATGTTAATAAACATTTGCTGTTTTTCATACTGACATACTTACATGCATGTGTCTGTGTGTGCGAAATGGCGCGATAAAATATGCTGTGTAAGCATATATATATATATATATATATATATATATATATATATATATAATGGTTCTAAATATTCTATTTATACACTGACAGGAAATAAAATTTTAAGTTAATATGAGTTTCAATTCACTTAAGATTAAATCATCAGATAAGATAACCGGATTATAGGAAATTATCATATCTACAGATCAATACGTTCACAGCTCCCACTATCCGAAACATGCCACCAGTATTCATTGAGTAGATCCTCATTGGGCGTTAACATAAGTCTGTTCTCTTGCATACAAACATGCAAATTGCAAATGCCATCTTGCGATACATTTTTCACGTCCCTTATTCTACTGACGCAATAGAGCAAATGATAGATTAACAAAATAAGTCAGAAGTAGTCCCATCATGCCCTTTGGGATATCAATTAAGAATTAAGCAACATATGTTCTATAACAAACAGGCTTGAAGATTATGCTGATTAAGTTGGTTGTTGAACATCTTCCTGGGTATCTTGTGTATCGGATGCGCAAGCGTTATCTTGCTGCAATGTTACATTGTCTTTCTGTTGTTCGAAAGGCAGTAGAATAGGTTGAGTAATTGCCATGACGGGATGTAAGTTGTGGTGCAGTGGATATCGACTCGGAACGAGAGATCGAGGTGCCGAGTTCGAATTCCAGTTGAATTCTTTCCATTCACTTACGCACCCATACCCTTGGGAAAAGTATTAATCCGTCTCTTCTCTCCAGTTATGGGTTAAATAATAGGACAGATCGGGTTCTATAGCCTTTGCTATACCGCAGAATGCAATGGCAACCTACTTCGGGATAATCTTCTGTCAAGTCAGTCATGTCTCTTTCGAGACATGATCGCCCAAAGCGTGTATCACGTATGGCACTTAACTGACTGACTGAAGTGCCATAAAAGTATTCATAGAAAAAGCACGGATTTTATGAAGAATATCTAAATATATAGCAGGAGCACCAGACCTAATGTGGCAGCAAAATTTAAAGCCTAGATGAATAACAGACATACTGACAAGAAAAATTGTCTAGCAGTTTAGATACATTGTATTCTTCATTTTTCTAATTTAAATGCTCGTTGTATATGATTCATTATTCTACATAATTAGGTTACAATAAAATTTGTATTTTATATGAATACTATTAGTGTTCTGACAGACGAGGAGAAGTGCGACACTGAGATCCGAAGACGCATTGGCATGGCCAAGGACGCATTTCAAAAGTTAACCAGAATAATGAGAGTCAGGAAAATCTCATTGGGAACAAAAAAAGAATGATTGCTATGTGATATCTGTCCTTCTGTATGGAAGGGAATCTTGTACGATCTTTTCAAGGATGAAGAAGATAATCGATGCAGCAGAAATGTGATCCTACAGAAGAGTGATGAGGGTACCATGGAACGAGCATGTGAGCAACGACGACGTGTCGGAATGGATGCAAAGGAGAAGAAAACTCATAATTTAAAATCAGGAAGAAGCAGCTGAGATTCCAGGGACACGTAATGAGAAAGGACGGTCTGGAGAATCTAATATTTACATGACGTAAAGGAAAGAGAGACAGGAGAAAGTAGCGAGAGACATATTTGATAGGCTTCAGCAAATGGATGTTGGAGCGAGGTTTGAGAGAGATACCAAAAGGAAAGATATTAAAAGTGATAAGAGACAAGGACAAATGAAAGTCCATGATCGCCTACGTCCTGAATTGACACAGCACAAGAAGAAGAAGAAGAAGAAGAAGAAGAAGAAGAAGAAGAAAATCGTGATGTAGTAGAGAGCAGTTATCATAGATTCATTGGGTGAGCACGAGACCATCGCACCGGCCCACTGTGTGTTTCTACAGAAGAATGCTGAGAATGCCATCGACAACATGTTCAATCTGCACAACGACAAAGTTTTAGGAAAAATGAAAATAAAAAAGGAACGCTTATATAATCGGGTTAGAGGGTTTAACAATTTGACACTCACAGGCCATATTGAAGGCGAGAAGGAAAGACATGCATAACCTAACTCTAGAGAATTTAACTAAATTAATTGTAGAACACGCAGAGATAGCAAAGAAAAACAACTTTCCTAACAGCATATATAACAAATAATTCAATATAAACTTTTCACTTCATATCACTAAAATTTGAACACTAAAAAGGGCGATTCTGATTTTGATCTCGCTGAAGTAAGCACATAATAGCGGGTAACTAGAATTCGGAAGCAGCGGATGTCTTGACGAGGAAAACATGTTACCCCCTATATTCAATTAGGGGCGTTTTTTTGTTTTTGTTTTTTTTTTTTGGGGGGGGGGGGTTGTGTGTGTGTGTGTGTGTGTGTGTGTGTGTGTGTGTGTGTGTGTGTGTGTGTGTGTGTCGGATTGGGTAAATGCATGATTTTGTTAAATGGTTATTAGAATAAATGATGAAAAAGTCAGTGAAGATTAGTTTCGAGAAATTAGTTTCTTTTTTTTTTTTTTTTTGGTGATGGTGGTGAAAGTCATAAGGAATTGAGCCTGGATATTAACTTAGTATAGCTGGGTGCCCACCCGCACATAATATAACTGAGTACTTGATACAGTCGCCAAGTCGGGCAGAAATAATGACAAGTGATGGGTGGAAATCAAAACATAGTTTCTAAGTTGTTTGCATAAAGGCCTATCCATTGGGTTGGTGAGGTTTCTTAAGCAGAATAATAACTGAGTAAAGGTCTTTCCAAAAGAAAACTCTGTCAGAGCCAATGAACCGTGTGGTTTGTTAACATAAAGACATATTCGCCGTTGTTTTTTTCTTCTTATTTTTAAAGAATAGTTTTCAAGAAAATTGGTTATTAAACATTCAGTTAAGTGACTAAGTGCATGTTGTTGCCAAAGAAAACCCTTAGAGAACGTAATTTAATGGTCATTTCGTACCAATATATAAGGAGAGACAGGTTATGCGCTACCTATTGAATTCGGGTACTGTGGATTCCTTAGACGGTCAATTGTTTCCTTTCTTTTGGGGGTGGGCATCACTAGTCGGAACCTGAAGCGTGCTTCACATCCTGTCCAGACCACGACTCAACAGGCACCTGGTTAGATCTTATCAACATCCAAAATAAACAAGTTGATTGAAGCCATGCTCGCAACACAATGCTACTTGCGACGTGAAACACATCTGTTTACCTTCTATTCTACGTCACTGATAACCGTCTCGCCTGTTCTTTCGTACTACATTCATTGATTCTCCTTTTTTCCTCAAGTAGTGACCACAAAGAAAGAATGAGCGTTACATACAGCTACAAGTCATCTGCCTAAAAAAACAGATGACACACATCTCACTCTATCACTCTCTCTTTCACTTTCAATTGATTAACTCTTCCTTCTTTTCACCTACTCACCGGCAACAAAAGAAAGAGAGGAACAAAAACATAATATCCAGACGTTTACTATATTTATGCACAAATACGGTGCACTCAGTTATGTTTGGCACAAGGCCATTTCGCACGTATAGCCGATGCTCTCTACACAGTGACCCCGCATAGAACACGTAGCTAAACCTTCTGACCGCTACAGTTCCTTTGTGTTTAGGGACGTATATGTTTTATTAATGCTTATGCTCGGATAAAATCCAGTGATTTAGGTACAGTATGGGTACGGATTTTTTCAACCTTCTTTTCTGCTATTTTTATTTAATTCCATAAATATTCATGCGCTCCCCATGCTTGAAATGTTATACCATGAAAGTCAGAAAAGAACTATTCTAAAACCCCAAAAGCTCAAGCAATGGATGCAAATCGAATGTGATTGGAATCACCAACTGCTCATTCCAAGATTCGACATTCCGAAATGCAATTTGCGTGTTTGGAAGGATGGTCGTTCTCTGACCTTTGTGCTACAATCTTTCGTGAGAGGTTAGAGGGCAGACAAATATTTGCAAATCAGATTTGCAAAATCAGGTAGAAATAATAGAAAGACACAACGGCCGAATTGTGATAAATGAGCCAAAATTCAAATTTTCAGATAAACTAAAATTCACCATTTCAGGTAAACGGTCCAAAACTTCAAATAAAAAGCCAAAATCAACATTTCTGATAAATGAGCCAAAATTCAAAAATTTCAGGAAAACAAGCTAAAATTTAAAAGTTCAGATAAAGGGGCCAAAATTCAAGATTTCAGACATCAATTTGCCTTACCAAGCTTTTATAATATGCTTAGATATCATCAGTGGTCCCTTTAGGCCTTTTGTGCAGCAAAGGATTACATCTGTGGTTTCAGTAGCACATCAGCTTTGAGTTTGTTTGTTTTACGGGGAGCTTCCAACCTGTTTCTCATCCTTTAACTCAGTTTGGATTTCAATTTTTTTTTTTAAATAGAGTAACTTTTCTTTTCTGTTTCAAAGGCTAAAAAATACTAAAAACAGGAAAGTTTCGTCAGAAAAAAAAGAAAAAAGGAATGAGGAATGTGGCTTGGAGAACTTGATCTTCACATGGTAACTCGAGGGAAACAGGGATATTAAAAAACAACGGCCACCAACCTGAAAAGCTTGGGTGAATTGGTGGAACGAGGGCAGAAGGTTATGCAAAGAAGGAAACACTGCTGAAGATCAAAAGAGAGAGGAAGCTGTGGAGAGCCATGATTGCCTATTTCCTGAAGGTTAACGACATAAATAAGAAGAAATCTTTCTTACTTGAACTGCTTTTACATTAACCGACCTATTAATTACTTTAGATTAATGGTGAATACAAATTGCCTCAACTGGAATTTGAACTCAACTCGTCGATTCCATTAACCCCTGTGACAATCATTCTTGTTTCGATATGAGGAAGAGTAAAAAAGGTACAAACCCTTTTTGTAAAATACAAAAGAAAAGAAAAAGTTTCTGGTGCTTGATTTGAGATGAAAAACAAAAATCCTGACTGTGAAAGAGGAATCTGAGAAAAAACTTGCTTACAAAGTTTAATGTTGAGAACATATGCCACAAATATGATACATCATAGTTTTCTTTGAAGCTATTTTTGATGATTAAGACATGGTTAATTTCGCCATTAGTTCATAGTTTTTGTAAGCGAAATAGAGGAGAAAACCGATTCATCGACGATATTATCTGCTAAGCTTCTGTCCTTTACACTAACAACAGAAGAAAAAGAATATGATACATCTTAATCTGGCAGGATACAACACAATATCAGTTTCATGTTGGGGCAGGACCAAAAATTGCCCAGGCCCTGCAACTGTTGGTTTCGCTGGCATCGATATTACTACTGGTCCTACCTCTTTATGGAGGTACTGCTACGTGTAATTCTTCCTCGAGACTGGTTATATCGAAGACAGAGAGACAACTGAGAGGTGATCAATGAAACCTGAAAAGTTGGAAGAGCAATTTTCTAACCGGGAGAATGTTGTTTTACTAAAATAAAACACCAGTCTTAATTCTATTTGATCTCAGCCACAGATTCGCTGTGAATGGCAGATTACCAAGCATTATTGCTTTCATGGAAATCAATACTACAATTCCTAAGGCATCACTTGGCAACAGTGCCACCTACATTGTCTTTAAACACTCAATTATGATAGACATTGATTGATTCATTTTCTACAGCTTTTGCAAGTTATTTAAAGTCAGACAATTGTTTTAGATTGTAAGAATCTTTTGGAAGATAATAATGATTTATTGATGCAAGTCTGACTAATTAACCCATAGTTGGAGAGCAGGTGGTGGATTTATACCTTTTCCAAGGGTATTTGCGCATAAATGACTATAACGATCTCAAGAGGAACTGGAACTTGATTCTCTGATTTCCTATTCCGTGCCGTTATCCTTTACACCACCCGCACATTCATGCTTACAGCAGCTACTATTACCAAGCGGCTACCCATCTAGGTCCTGACCAGGATTGAAGTTGCTTATCTCCAGTGATTGTATGAGAACCGGTGTTTGAACGTGATGTTGCCGTAAGCCAATTATAATAGATAACAAATCTTGTTGGTTAAAAAACGCTTCAAGGTATAAACTAATTGTTCCCGTTGTACTAGATGAACACAACTCTTGTCTGATTCATTTCAATAATTCTTAGAAAAATGCTGATGGTTTCTAAAATATATTATCTGCATTTATCTTTATTATTATTATTACATTTTTTTTTTACAGATTGACAGACAATGAATTTCGCTTTTCATTATTCATGATTTGTTTTCAGTCAGCACTTGTCAAAATTGATGGATGGTGAATAGATTTCTCGCAAGAAAGACTGTTTCTCTTAGCAAGCGTGTCTAGTAAAAGCGAAATAGAGAAACGCAGAAAATCTATGGATAGAATGTGGTCGAAGTAGTGAATACGTCATCTGATAACTCTGTTCTATATGTATTTATCTAACCTCAAAGTAGAAGAAACGGTGCATTGTAGCCAGCGATATATATAACAAGTGCTTATTTGAAATAAAAAGAGTCGTGTGATTTCGCGCCGAAATGGGCAGAAATCATGTTTCAAGAGAGAAAATTATTAAATGCCAATTGTGGAGTAGTATTTCAGTATTTTTTTTTTTTAATTGTATCACTCTGAGCAAGGCGGTAACGCCACTGATGTGCAGAGGGCTACGTAATATTGAAAAGATTGGAAAAGAGAAAGCCGGAAACCACATCCTAAACATGGAACAAGAGATGAGTACTTATTTATTAGACTATTAGTTACAAAAAACGACTGGATACAAAATAAACTCCTTTTTTTCTTTTTCATGTTATATGTGAGGGATCGAATTCAATGATAATTTTGTTACATGAAAATGGAAGTCACTCCAAAAGAGATCAAATTGATTACAAAAGAGTTTCCTTAAAAATGAAGAATATGAATGCCCTTAAATTATCAAAAGAAAATGTTGCTTGTTTATTTCGACAATGAAAAGGCTGCAATTACTTGTTTATCTTTCAACAAGATTTTATTTCTTTTATGAGTTGAGTTTCTTTATTGTTTTAATGTGTTGGTTTCTTCAGTCCACGGGTAATCAGGATTCTCTACAACTTCCTTCGCTTGTAAGTCCATCCGTTTTTTATACCCGCTCTGTGATCGATACACACAAACTTATAAGGTAGATCACTCGATATTATTTTCATTCAATATACCCTATGAATTTTTAATTTGTTTAATTTTAATGGATACTCGTATTTGAGTAGATAATCTGACTTTCATAATTAAACGGTGTATTTATAAAAAAAAAAACAGAGTATCTACTCAAATACAAGTATCCATTAAAATTAATGTTTAAACAATTAAATTAAAAATATGTCCATTTCGTAACGGCTTTCGTAAAATTTCGTAAATACCCTATTAATGTTAAGTTCTCGAAGCCTTCTGTCCACATTATGTTTCCGATACATTTCATCTTGTTTCTTTTGAATTGTAAGTATAGTTTCACGTTTCGTTCCAATTTTCATTCAAAAGTTTCCTTTACTCATTTGTTCAGTGCATAAAATTCTCAGAATCTTCCTGTAGAGCAACATTTTTGTTGTCTCAAGTCTCTTCTGCATCTGCCCAGCGTTCACTTCAATGTACGTAGATAGATATTACAAAAGTTATTTCCGTATTTCTAACAAAATTTTCTTGTCTCTTAATAATTTTTCTACTTTCTGGAAGTCATCCTGTGCTATTCTAATCGGCTTCCAATTTCTGTATCACATTTTCCATCATCAGTTCCTGTTCAACCCAAATTTTCCGGCCTGCTTAAACTGATGTCTCCAATTCATAGGTCACGCCTACGAACGACCGTACATTCTACCTTTTAAAATCCAGCAGCTTTAATAATAAATAATATATTCTTCTCATTTTCTTTCACTAATTTGTTCTTTCATTTTTTCTTTCTGTGTCTACATTCAATAATTAAATCATACTTTCTTCTGATTGATCTTTGCTACCTTGTTGTTTCTTTTTTATTCCGTGTCTACATTCAATGGTTTAATAATACTTTCTTCTGGTTTTCCATTGCTACTTTCTTATATTATTTATGCTCCTGTCTTTATTCAATAATTTAATATTTTCTTCTCGTTTTCATTTATTATCTTCTTCTTTCATTTTTCCTTCATTTTTCCTTCAGTGTCTACTATCAATAATTAAATAATAATTTTTATCGTTTCCATTTGCTGCCTTATTCTTTAATTTACCTGTCTACCATCAATAATTAAATAATAATTTTTATCGTTTCCATTTGCTGCCTTATTCTTTAATTTACCTGTCTACTATCAATAAATATAAAATACTTTTTTCTCGTTTTCATTTGACACCATTGGCGATTCGGGGGGGGGCAAGGTCACCCTAGAATTTTGGCTGACCTCTCTGTTGCCCCCCACTTTTATAAGCTTCAAAAATTTATTAAACTAATCATTCTCTGATTTTGGCAAAATTTGATCTTCAGCACTTTTCCCTCTGCATTTTCTTTTTCATTTAGCTTTTTAAGGACACATACGGAGACCAGGGATGTGCGTTGTGGTACAGTAGATATCGGCTCGGAACGAGAAATCGGGGAGCCGAGTTCGAATTCCAGTTGAATCCATTGTATTCACTTACGCGCAAATACCCTTAGGAAAGGTATTAATCCGTCTATTCCTTCCAGTTATGGGTTAAATAGCAGGACAGATTGGGTTCTATAGCCTTGGTCGGCAACCAGTCTACCGCAGAAAGCAATGGCAACATACTGAGGGATAATCTTCTGCCCAGTCAGTCATGTCTCTTTCGAGACATGATCGCCCAAGCGTGTATCACGTATGGCACTTAACTAACTGACGGAGACCAGTTTGAAAGAAAAACAACCAAAATAAAACAATCAAAATAGAAACAGACACGTTGGTAGGGAAGGAAAAAGACTTAATAACCATATTTTCATATCTAAAGGAAGCCGTTATTTAGATATTAATGTCCCCAACTGGATATATAGATACATAGGCAGTCAGTGATCTAAGGTCGAGTGAAAAATTGGTCAGTAATTTTTTCCAATCTACTGAAGACAATCAATTTCTATGTCTCAGAAATATGCAGATTGGCTCGTCCACCACCACATAGCTACACACAGCAGGTGGCCTGAATTGTTTATCAACCACCTCTCCAGCTGCCCCCAAGTCTCAGGCTTGCGTATATGTGTGTCACATGCGTCAACTGGCCGTAAGTCAACTGCACCTGAGGTTGCAGCCGGTCACCTACCGTTCCATCCCCGCGTGATCAAAGGTGTTGGTGATCTGTCGAAATCCCTCACTCCCCCTGCCATGTTGTGATTTTTGATCTCAAGGTAAGTTGAGGGCTCGGAGGACGGTCGTCTTGTGTCGTACTCGGCGACCACTGCAAATGAAGAGGCGGGGATGGACGCACAATTTACGAATAGGGGAAAACAGACAAGAACAAATAAATATAGAGACAGCAGCAAAAGCCAGTCTATATGAACTAATGTTTATATTCGTAATTCTTTATGCAGCAACAGAGAGAGAGAGAGAGAGAGAGAGAAAGAGAAAGAGAGAGAGAGAGAAAGAAAGAAAGAAATTAATAAAAAAACAAAACAAAAACACAATACAACTTCTTTTCAAAGTCCACAAATTACTGCCTGCTACTATGTCTAGCCGTCACTAGAGGTAATACAGTCACTGTCTCCTTATGCTACCCTTTTCTTTTCTCTCTGCTTAGCAGCGGTGGACGTGCCTGTTAGCGTGAGGAGAAGATTTTCGCGTCTTAAGGTTCTGGGTCGAACATCTCTACACCGCATCTCAAGCGGGTCTTTTTTCTTTTGAAATCCGTGTCTTTGTGTTAATCGTTTGATCTGGGGCGAGGCTGGCTGGGAGTCCAATGTCAGTCTCGTGTATCTGGTTTTAATCGCCCGTTACGATTTCGCGCTGATGTCTGCTAACCTGAAATCTTGGCGACAAAAGTTGTTGATTTTGTACATTCATATGCCAGTGTTAATTATAATTCCTCTCATCACGTGGGTGGTCCTTTTCGAAGTCGGCCTATAATTTAACCTCGATCAGTATTCATCGCTTCTCCGAGGAGAAAGGGAAAGAAAAGAAAAACAACCAAGAAAAAAAATTCTCTTCCTCTAGCGAGGCGAATTCCATCTGTGTTCGATTGCTGTCATATGAATGTCATTTCGTGAGTGCTTTGTATCTTGCTTCTCTCTCTGTGCCAGCCACCCCCTAAGGCCTAATCCTCTCTCTTTCTTTTTCCCAGTTCTTCCCAAGAAAAAAAAATGTTCACACATCGAGTCATTCTTCAACCATCTATGTGAGGGTTCGAATCCATGGTCCGTCGATACTATTTTAACGTGGGTGCATAAGGAACACTTACAATGTTACAGGCGACGATCGCATCAGGTG
The DNA here is from genome assembly GCA_037127315.1 of Ascarosepion bandense. Lineage (NCBI taxonomy): Eukaryota > Metazoa > Mollusca > Cephalopoda > Sepiida > Sepiidae > Ascarosepion > Ascarosepion bandense. The sequence goes on along the minus strand of JBBBDQ010000316.1, from coordinate 3,192,478 downwards.
CAGTTGACTTACGGCCAGTTGACGCATGTGACACACATATACGCAAGCCTGAGACTTGGGGGCAGCTGAAGAGGCCACAGCCAGGGCCTCCGCTATATTACCAAGGCCTAAGCGATGAAATGTGACCTCACGGTAGTAGAACCACGAATCAGCGTAGCAGCCGTGTCTCTCGCTTCATGACAATCTTGATAATCACAAAGTCGTTTTTTTAATAAAGATTTTAAAACTTTTTAAAATGTAACAAGAAAAAAAAAGAAAGACACATGTTTTGATTTATGCTGGTTTTATTAATTCTAATTAAAATTAAGAAAAACAATAATTAATAAGAAAATATAAACATCATTGTTGACTACTGTCGGTCGTGTTTGTAAATAAACACAGTTTTAAAGACAAAACTTTTCGTTTATTCGTCCAAATTCTAAAAATTTAACAAACATTGCTTAAATTTTCATATTTTTTAATTATGAAAAATCACAATCACTTTTGTTTTAATTGCAAGAATTTTTAAATCAGAATCACTCAAATATAGCAATCAAGCAACCATTAGAATTTAGGAAAAAACAAGAAGCAACAATAAATAAGCAAATTAATTAAAAATATTAAAAAATGCAACAATTTAAATTCAAGCAAATTAATTCAAACTAAATAAGTTTAAGTTACTGTTTTTTTTTTTAAATCAAACTTATAAAAGTTTTTTTATGTCTCAAAATTCAGTTGAATGTTTGAAGTTTTCTTTTTTTACTTAACTTCTTACTAGTAATATTATCATGTTCCTTGCTACAAAAATTATTTAATAATGCATTAGAAGAGCTCCAGATAATCATTTTTTCTATTTTTTCAATGCTGTGACCTTCACCACATGAGTCAACATGAAAAAGAATTCATCATTAGCCAAAACATCCAATGTTATGTACATAGACAATTTTCTTTCATTCATTGAATGAAGAAAAAGAAGGATTCTTTACAAGTTTATTAATAACAATATAATTGTATAGTACTAAATTTGTTGTTACATCATTGGGATATAACAGAGAATCTCTATTAATTCCTTGAAAATAACTGTTTCAGGTAGCATATCATCTCTTCCTGATACTAAACTTTTACAACTATAACATTTCATTTTTTTAAAAACGGCATAACAGCAATAACCTGCTAAATATATTACAATAGGCAGGACTTCTTTGCACTTATGAACAATCATTATCAGTTACATCTATGTTAAATTTATAAACATCTAAATTTTGTTCCTCTGTCATTTCATTCCAACATATTTTAAATCGTATTACGATTCCAAAGTCCGCCTATTCACTGAATCAAGTGAATTTCCCTATTTTAATTTAAGTTAAAATATATATTCATTTATTAGAAAAACAATATTTAATGAATAGAATCAGCAAAAAAAATGCTTTAGTAGTAGTAGTAGTAGTAGTAGTAGTTTTATACATTTTATTGCCAGTTAAGTTACAGCGGGTAAAAAAAATATGAATCGAACAAATTAATGATAGGATAGCAAAATCTGAAATAGATTTTTTAAAAAGTCTTGAGAACTTTCAATCCAATAAATTTTTTAATAATATCAAATGTCTTTAGGAAAATTCTGCTAAAAAACAACGGAGTTCAAATTTTAAAATAATATTTTGAAATATTTTGAATCCATTGTTAATTCTACTGGATGAAATAAAAAGATAAATTTTTACCTTTCAAAAAAGATACACTTAAAAAAAATTCTAGGATATTTGGTAATTCAATTACATTTTTAAAATATTTTAATAGTAAAATGTAAATAGTAAAAAATGAAAAAAAAAAAGTAAAAATTAATGTTTCTATTTCATTTATGATGTTAAACTATTTATTAAAAAAATCATTTTTTTTGCAAAACTCTTTTTTGGTTAATGTTTTACTTACTAATTAATTTTTTAAGGATTAAAAAAGCCTAAACCAACTATAAAAGAATTCTTCAGTTAAAATTCTAATTTTTTATTTCCAATTTTTTATTTCCAATTTATTCCTATGGATTAATATCGATAATTAACTTTCAAATTATCAAAAATAGGAAAAAATGTTTGGAAAATATTTTTTGAAGGTGTTCATTTTATGCTAAATATTTTCTAAAAATTAAATATTTTAAAAATTAGGTTTTAAAATTCAAGTGTGGTATGATTTAGGCCTTTATCATAAAGGCTTTATGTTTCAAATAAATTCAAAACTTATTCAGAAATAATAGGTTTAAGCAAAGTTTAGATCATCATTTTCAAGTTTAAATTTTCGGTAATAGTGACTTGACTTTTGTAACAAATAATTTCACGCAGTTTTCAAACAAAAAACCTTAAAAATAAAACAAATTCTTTTAAAATTTACTAAAAAATAAATTTTGTAGTTTTTGTTAATACAAGAAAAAGAATAAAAAAAATTTAATTCCAGAATATTTTTTCATGTTTAAAAATGATACATAAAGTTGCAAGAAGTATAGAAAAGTTAAGTAAGTTTTTACTTTCGTTTTCCAAGAAATTTTTAAACATTTCATTGAAAAGAAAACACTATTTTCTTAAATAAAATATCAATAAAATATTAATTCAAATATTTTTAGAAAATATAATGTTTAACAACTTTTTTCGGCTTCAGTTTAAGTTTTCAAACATTTCGAAAAAAAACTTACGAACGAATAGCCGTATTTAAATTTTATTTTTTTTAATTCAAATATTTTTTAAGATAATTTTTATTTCAATTTTATTCAAAGAAATAAAAATAATATCTTATTTTATTGAATTTTAATTTAAAAGATATGAACAAAGTGCTTTCATTCTTGTGCTACGGCAAAACTAATTTTTTAGCAAATTTTGATTTTAGCGACTGTTGAAATAAATGGTGATAAAATTTTAACTACTCACTTTACTAAATGGACTTGGGGCAAAATTCTCCCTTTTAATGGCATGTTTCTATTTATTAAATAAATGTTTATTTTTTGGAAACGAAAAACAATGAACTTTCGGTCCATTTTTATAATTCCCTTTGCAATTTGGTACCACACAAGGGGAAGGCATGTTTGGTTCTGAAAATAAGTCAACGCTAACGGACGCCGTGGAGTAAATAAAACAAAGCTCTACTAAGTGTGACGTCAGCAAGTCAACTTTAATCATAGAACAGACCTGGTAATATAGCGGAGGCCCTGCCACAGCCGACGGTATCATAGACGGCCCAAAGAATGAAAAATACATCAGTCCTGTGATACAGAATGAGATAATTGTAATTTTTGCATATATGGTGAGGAAAGAAATAGCAAAAAAGTATTAAATTTTCTAAATATTTTTTAATACAGGCCGATGAAGCTAATGATGTCAGTTGAATTGAACAGCTATCCATCGTGATCAGATTTTTCAATGAAACTTCCTCTGCTATTGAGGAGTGCTTTATTTCCTTCACGCCTATGCTTAAGTTGGATGCTGCGTCTATTACTGATTGCATTTGGAACAATCTAGAGACGCTAGGATTTGATTATAAATCCTCACTTATTGGATTAGGTTTTGATGAAGCATCAGTCATGAGGAGTCAATTGAGCAGTGTTTAAAAATGCATCCGTTAAAAACGCATCCATTGCTTATTACGTGCACTCTTATGAACACAGCAACAAAACATATTCCTGGTGCTGCCGATTTCTTCAGCCTACTTGAAAATTTGTATATTTTCGTAAGTAACCCTGAAACATTTCTTGGAATACAATGAGAAATGTTTTCCAACCAACAAGTCCGACTGTTGAAACATCTCATTGATACACGATATTGGGAAACATCATGCGAAAATGGGAAGCCATCATAAGACTCTTGGAGAAAATACCTGCAAATGAAGCAGGAGCTGGTGCTGTGTCAGCAAGAGGATTACTTTTGCATATAAATGCAGAATTGATTCATCTACTACGTCTTTTTTTCCGGATATTCTTAGGACAGTCAATAAAAGTATCACTGCAGCTACGGAACAAGCAAACAAATTTTGGGCAAGCTGCGTAACTGATTTCTTCGTTCTGTGAAAATCTAGTTAATATCCGGAATTCAATCTTGACTGATCTTTATTCTCGTTCGATTATTGAACTCTGCAAGAAATGCGACATTTCACTCTCAATTTCTTGCAAGCGAAGAAAACCTAAACAGCTCGACGAATTTATTGTTTCAGAATCCACTGGTCAAATTCCAACACCTTCATCAAGAGATCTTTATATTACTATTTTTTTATCAAATTTTAGACTGTTTGATTAATAAAATGGACAACAGTTTCTCTAATGAATCTTCGGTTATTTTTCGTGGCATTTCAGCTTTTTGTCCCAAAGGACACATTTTTTATTTTTAGAAAATTTGAAAGCTTATGCGGCTGCTTAGTCACTCAATGCAGGCGATTCATGTGAAATTGCTCTTGCTAGGAAGTTACTCCTGAAACAACCGACCGAAATCTAGAGTAAAATTCCTTTCTTTTTTGTGCAACTATAAAGCAGCATTTGACTGTTTACACAATTTATTGTTGATATCAGTGAAACTCCCGGTTACAAGTGATTCATGTAAAAGAAGCTTCTCAAAAATGAACCTAGGAAAAACATTTTTGAGAAATTCGATGAATGATGACCTATTAAATGACTTTGCAATGCTATCGATTGAAAGTTCGCGAGCTGAAGAAATAGTGAGTCAGTTAAGTGCCATACGTGATACACGCTTGGGCGATCATGTCTCGAAAGAGGCATAACTGACTGGGCAGAAGATTATCCCGCAGTAGGTTGCCATTGCTTTCTGCGGTAGACTGGTTGCCGACCAAGGCTATAGAACCCAATCTGTCCTGCTATTTAACCCATAACTGGAAGGAAGAGACGGATTAATACCTTTCCCAAGGGCATTTGCGCGTAAGTGAATGCAATGGATTCAACTGGAATTCGAACTCGGCTCCCCGGTTTCTCGTTCCGAGCCGATATCCACTGGACCACAAGAATGTTTTGTTGACGAATTTGATAGCCATCACGATAATAATCACAGAATTAAACTGCATTAATTTTTTTCCGGATCAAGTGCCACGTAAGCTGGACTTGAATTGCATTCCTTCAATTACGTTTTATATTTTTTATGATTCTCACTTTTTTGTTAACTCTATTTTGTAATTCTGTGATTTTTTTAATTTTATTTCTTTAATTTTTATGATTTATCTTTGTCGTTTATTTACCATCTTTTCTATTAATAATAGATTGAATTTTTCTAATTTCTTTTCCTTATTTTGTTTACTCTTCCTTATTATCTATTTTAATATTTCCTAGTTATTCCCGCGTTTATTTAATTTTTATATTTTTTTAAAAACACTTTAGGTTGCTTTTCCTCAAGCTTTTTAATTACTCTTTTTCTTTTTAAATAAATTATCTTAAACTTTGTATTTCCCCAATTATTTCTCGTCTTGCTCCTAATATTAGAAAAAAAAACTATTTCACAACCATTAATGAATCGGTCAGTCAGAAGGGAGAATTAAAATGTCAATCCTAAAAATCATCAATCATCTTTCACAAGCATCAGCTAAAACTCGAACATCAGTGGTCAGATTATTCTGATTTTCTTATGAAAAATTTTCTTATGAAAAATGTTCTTTTACTATTTTTAAAAGCAAGATAATAACGGTTAAAAAATTTGGTAAGAAAAAACAAAAAACAAAAAACAAAGAAAAACGGTTTTATTTGGTTTTAGGTCCCGAAGGCTTTTATCTCTTCAAATTTTTCCAGAATAGCCTTATTTCCGTGCAAACGTATATGCTGAACTCCAAACAACAATTAGATATTTAAGAAACCTACCCTTTTTTATGTTAATGACCAGAAAAAAAATCGAACTTCTTCTCGCTCTTATCACTACCAGCACAGTGATAAGACATTTTTTACTTCCTTTAATTCCAGTTGAATCCATTGTATTCACTTACGCGTAAATACCCTTGGGAAAGGTATTAATCCGTCTATTCCTTCTAGTTATGGGTTAAATAGCAGGACAGATAGGGTTCTATAGCCTTGGTCGGCAACCAGTCTACCGCAGAAAGCAATGGCAACCTACTGCGGGATAATCTTCTGCCCAGTCAGTCATGTCGCTTTCGAGACATGATCGCCCAAGCGTGTATCACGTATGGCACTTAACTGACTGACTGTAAATTCTTTGCAGAAATTTCTACGCGTTTTTTTTTTTTGTTTTTTTGTTTTTTGGTACTAAATTTCAGAAGAAAGTTAACTTTGAAATATAAGAAAATAAGTGATAAGTGTAGTTTAATTAACCTTCAAATATATTGCGTGTATTTGCGTGTATTTTTTCCTTTTTTTTTTTTTCTTTTTGGTACTTAAATTCAGAAGAAAGTTGCGTGTACTTAATTTGAGAAGAAAGTTAACTTTCAAATATATGAAAATAAGTGATAAGTGTCGTTGTATTTAACCTTCAAATATATGAAAATATGAAAATACTTATAAATTATTAATAACAAAAAAAACAAAACAAGTAGTACAGTAAAGCATTTTTTAAATTGAAAATAAAACAATAATTACATCAATTGTAAAGGAAGTTAAAAGTTAAAAAATGGAAAAAATGACATTGACAATTTTTTAAAAAATGCAGTTGTTTTCAGAAAGTTGCGTGTATTTGCGTGTTCTTTTTTTTTTCTTTGCCACTTAATTTCAGAAGAAAGTTAACTTTCAAATATATGAAAATAAGTGATTAGTGTAGTTTCACTTAAATATAAAGTTAACTTTCTTTAAAAAAATCTGTATTTTCATATATTTGAAAGTTAACTTTCGTCTGAAAAAATTAAGTAAAACTACAATTATCACTTATTTTCATATAGTTGAAAGTTAACTTTCTTCTCAAATTAAGTACAAGCAACTTTTTTTAAATTAATTACCAACAAAAAAAGGAAAGAACACGCAAATACACGCAACTTTCTGCTAACATTGAGTTCCGAAAAAAAATAAATCGCGTAGTAATTTCTTCAAAGACTTTTCAGTAAAGGAAGTAAATAGTCCGAAATTAGCTTCCTACGCCTAAAGTCATTCAGCAGCGAATGTCTTATCTCTCAGCTGGTAGGGTGTAACAAAAAGAGCGAGAAGAAATTCGATTTTTTCTGGTCGTTAACATCAAAAAGGTAGGTTTCTTCAATATCTAATTGTTGAGTTCAGCATATACATTTGCACGGAAATAAGGCTATTTTGGGAAAATTTGAAGGGATAAAGCCTTCGGGACCTAAAACCAAAATTTACCAGAAAAACAAATAAACGTTTTTTTTTTGTTTTTTTGTTTTTTTGACATCTCTCTTAGTAGTAATTTCGTCAACGTGCAAACGGACATTTGCAGTCAGTCTAGTGAATGTATTATCCGTCTGTTAATTATCCAGTTACCGACTATACCACTATGAGTTCAATTATCCGATCAAACTTACATTTTTGAGCTAGCAGTAGCGTAAATTGACTTTGCTCTTTAAGAAGTAAATTTCTTTGAGTATTGATGTAAAATAATTTACATAATTTTTGTTGAAATCTAGAGAAATAATTAAAATCGAAGCAATTATAATATAGCATCTATGTTAACTTGGATTTTTGTGTTAATCCAGCTGCCCTATTTGATTTTTTTTTTTTTCAAGGTCATGGAGAAATTATATTATTTCTATATTTCAAAGTAGCTTCTTAATTGTATGGTCAGACTTTGCCGATAACTTAAATTAATTTTTTAGGTATTTTTTTTATACAGCTGCGGTACCTCCAGCATTTCGATTGATTTCGTTGCATTATTTTATTTTCGCATTTTTTTTCTAGCATTTAATTTTTGTGCTTCAAAAACTTTTGTAGAGAAAACAAATCAGACCAGATAGATCACACAGTTCTGCTAGTATTGACGTTATTAACCCTTTGATTTTGTTTTGAAATTAACCTCTCTTGTGTTCCAACAGCTTGAAAGTGGAAAAGAGGGCAAGAATAAATTAGAACTCCACTACTATTTAATGGAACGTTATTCCGTTTAATATAGTAAAGTAATATACTTATGTCGAGTTCGAATTCCAGTTGAATTCCTTGCATTCACTTACGCACAAATACCCTTGGGAAAGGTATTAATCTGTCTCTTCCCATCAGTTATGGGTTATATAATATGACAGATTGGTTTCTATAGCAACCTACTGAGGGATAATCTTCTGCCCAGTCAGTCAATGTCTCTTTCGAGACATGATCGCCTAAAGCGTGTATCACGTATGGTACTTAACTGAATGAATATACTTATACTCAAACTCATTCCTAAGTTGTGTATACGATAGGGGGGTGTAGTATTGAAAATGAAGACGCTACTTGAGTTTGTTCCCCTCATCTTCAGAAAAACTCGGCCGATAAGTGGCACCCACCATTTTCAGAGTTCCACAATCAACACTATTTGTCGCCGCCTTCTTTTTTTATATATTTTTTCTTCTGTATTTGCCAATAATAATTCAATATCACTTTCTTCTATTTTTCGTTTCCTACCTTGTTTTTTTAGTTTTTCGTTCTGTTTTGTTTTGCTTTTTTCCTTCTGTGCCTGCATTCATCTCCTTTTCCTTTGATACCTCCTTTCACATTTTCTTTCTGCTTCTACCGTCAATAATTAAATTAATATTTTCTTCTCGTTTTCCTTTGCTAACTTCTTCCATTTTTCTTTTTGTGTCTGCATTCAATAATTAAATCAAAGTTTCTTCTTGTCTTACATTGCTACCTTGTTCTTTCTTCTTTTTTATTGTGTCAACATTCAATGGTTTAATACTTTCTTCTCATTCTCCTTCACTACCTTTTTCTTCATTGTTTTCCTTCTGTATCTGCCATAAATAATTAAATAATACTTTTTTCTCGTTTTCTTTCGCTGCCTTGTACTTTCATTTAACTTTCTATGTCTACCGTCAATATTGTTTTATCTACGTATTTCAGATTTTCTATGCGCATGCGTGCGTTTTCTTTGGTGGGGGGTCAGTAAATTTTACACATTATTCTAATATATTTTCCAAATAAATCATCCTTTCCCAGCTGATAAGATATGTCTTTGCGTCGTATCTTATCAAATGCTTTATTTAATTTATGTCACATAGGAAGAGAGCATTCGTATTGCTCGCTTCGATAAGATTCTATTCATAAAGATGACATTCCTTGTTCCAGTGTCTTAAACGAAGCCATGTAGTTCTTGCTTTATTTCCTATCTAATTCTTTAAAATCTTAATAAGTTTACTCATGTATATTGTGAACCCTATGAAGTTTGTTCGCATTCATTTGCGCCTGGCTTCTTTGACATTGCTATGAAGATAGTTATTCCAGTATTTCACCACTGTTTTCATCCTAAAATAAATTTTGAGTTCGCTTTATATTTGTTCTATTTTGCCCAAATGTATGAATGTTTTTATTGGACTTTTTTTTTTGCATTTTTTTTTCATTAATTGCAATGAATTACCAATTACGCAATGTATATATATATATATATATATATATATATATATATATTACCAGGCGCAAATGAATGCGAACAAACTATATATATATATATAGTCATCCGCAGACAGATCCGTTTCGCTGTATCACAGCTCATCAGTACGGTTAGGCTCCGGTTGCTTTTAACCCAGGATTGAAACCCGACCGAATTGGCGTCAGTCGGCAATTCTACCTCTGGGCTATGGGCGTTCGGTAGAAGAAGGCAGACTTTTTAGCGTTTATATTATCATTATACACGCCCAATAGCTGAGAGTGCTCTAATTCATGACTGAATGAATGTGTCGTACATGCCAGAGTAGCTACTGTTTTTCAAAGTCTACCATTCTTCCAGAGTGCTCAATCTCAATATATATATATATATATATATAGAGAGAGAGAGAGAGAGAGAGATTAGAATCCAACAAAATGTTATGTTCATGAACAAATAATAAACATTTTAAAATTTAACATGTTTTTTAAACTTTATTAGAAAAAGAGATATGGAGGAGAAAAGAAAATTCTGGTAATTTTTATGTCTGGTTGTTTTTTATGGGTTAAGCAGACCTCAAATTTATTTGTCCTCTCAAGCAGTTTTTCTACATATAATTCATGTGTCTTTGTGTATGAAAATTCCAGTTGGTCTTTGCTTGATTTGATTAATAGTGGGAACTTTTATTTATGTCTGATAGTGATGTTTGGTGTATGTTTTGCGTCAGTGTGTGTTTATAAATATTGGTGATATAATAAAGTGTGCTTGACGTGTGTTTCATAGTAAAATATTTAGCATTTCTAAGTATTTTCTACGTAATAATGTTTTTTTCTAATTAATGTGGCATTTATTAAATCAAATTCATTATTATCATTTATATACTAATACGCTTGTATCAACTCGTGTATGATATGTGTTAATCCTATTAAACCCAGGATGTGTTGAGCATCCGAGAGGGAAACAGAAAGAGAGATGGATAGAGAGAATAAAATAGAAAGAGAGATAGGGAGACGCAAAGAAACAAAGAATCTGGCGCAAAAAAGGGTTGGAACGGCCTATATAAAGGCGGATAATTATACTGAGGGTTTAAATCATGTTTCGTAATCATTTAATTATTTTGAAGAGACTATGTTACTTTTCTTATAAATATGGTTATAATAGAAATGGACATGGATTGAAAAGTACAGTACATCAGTCAGTCAGTTAAGTGCCATACGTGATACATGCTTGGACGATCATGTCTCGAAAAACATGACTAACTGAGCAGAAGATTTTCCCGTGGTAGGTTGACATTACTTTCTACGGTAGACTGGTTGCCAACCAAGGCTATAGAACCCAATCTTTTCTGCCAATTAATCCATAACTGGAGGGAGAAGAATTCGACTAGAAGAATTCCACTAGAATTCGAACTCGGCTCTCCGAATTCTCGTTCAGTGCCAATATCCACTGCATCACAATTCACATCCCAATACATATGTAACACTGTTTTGATAGCTGATAATTAATAACAAGGGCTTTTGGATATAAAAACGATATACTGATAGATTATCATGGAAAGGATTAAAGATATAAAAAAGGATATGATGATAAACAATTCGTTCCCAGAAAATTGAAAATTCTGAAACAAATCAAATGGCCAGCTAAGCACAATACTTTATTTGTACAAGAGGCGAGGTGCTGGCAATTGGTTGATAAACCCGATAAAAATTCTAAATGACAATTAAGAGGCGAAAAGGTTACTTAAGGAATGTTCTGATGCGACACTAATAAATAAGAATACGTGAAACTAATTAAAAGAGAAGACGAGGAAGAGATTGCCCCAAGAACTGTTCCAGCCGTCGAGTTCCAGACAGCGCACGTGACTATCTATTGAAGTGAAACTCCAACATCAGCCTTGAGCCAAACTAACCAAATTAGCTAAACAAACTTCACTACATCCGCAAGCCAAACCTTACCAGCTTTTCCAAGTGTCTCGTCCGATTTAGGAACGAACTGGGTCGACAAACACTTGCACGCTAACAACTACTAACAAACCATTGTACGCAGTACTCGATATAAAAAGAGTGATATATTTTTATATTACTTCGAGTATTAATTCTTTTTCCCCCCCTTTTTTTTTTTACTGTACGCATTCGCTCTGCTTGGACGAGCCAAATATTCGTCGTATTTGGACGAGCCAAATACGACGAGTCGATCTTGGCCTCCTTATGATCAACTGAATCACAACGTGGGGTAAGGCATGTCAGGGTCGAAGCGATCACTGTATCGATCAGCCACAGTACTAGACGTGTGGACGACCGATGAGGGTATAAAGCTACAATTGGTTCCCGTGAACCATAAGTTTGACACAGAAGGCGTTACACATCAGTTCACAGCTCAGCCGATATCCACTCCCAGTACATCAGTGCACAACCCAACCCAGATATCCACTGCACTTCTTCTTCTTCTTCTTCTTCTTCTTCTTCTTCTTCTTCTTCTTCTTCTTCTATGTGCGCTGTCCCTCCAAGACGTAGGCGATCATGCTTCTCCACGTCTCCCTATCCCTGGTGGCTTTTAGTATGTTTTCTCCTGTTACACCTCGCAACCCCCGTTCCGTCATCCACCTGATCAGGCCCAGCAAATATGTTATCCGCTGCCTTCCTCTGTCTCTTTTTTCCTTCTGTCTGGTCTGTATCAGGTTCTCCGAGCCCTCCTTCCTCATTGCATGTCCCAGGAACTTCAGTTGTCTCTTCCTGATGCTCACTATTAATTTTCCTTTCGTTGCCATTCTTTCTAACACATCATCGTTGCTCGTATGCTCGGTCCCCTATATCCGCAGCATACTTCTGTAGAACCACATTTCCGCTGCTTCCAGTTTTGTCCTCATTTTCAATTATATTGTCCAGCATTCACTGCCGTATTGAAGAACTGACATCACATAGCAATCTAGCACTCTTTTCTTTGTTTCTAGTGAAATTTCCCTGTGTTTTAGTACTGTACTTAGCTTCTGGAACGCGTCCTTTGCCATGCCAATTCGCCTTTAGATCTCTGTGTCGCGCTTTCCATCTCCTGTTAGAACACTTCCTAGGTATTTAAATTTTTGTACTTGCTTGATTCTGGTATCCCCCACCTGTATTTGGCATTTTGAGTTGCTCTTTTTGCTGATGACTATGCATTCAGTTTTCTTAAAGTTTATTTGTAGTCCATTTTTGTCACTCTCCACAGCTACCTTCTGTAGAAGGTTTTGTAGATTTCTTTCCGTGTCTGCAATCAGCACTGTATCATCTGCATACCTTATGTTGTTCAAGTTGTAGCCCCCATTAACAAATCCTGGCGTAGCATCTAGGATCCTCAAAATATTCTCGCTGGACAAGTTGAACAGATCCGGTGAAAAGACACATACTTCTCTTACGCCTCTTTCTATCTTTGTAAATCTACTGAAATCGTTACCTGTCCGCATGCAGGCAGTTTGCTGAGATTCTTGATTACTCTGATGTCTTTCCCAAAAATGTCGAGGCTGCTGAGCATCTCCATCAATTCTTTGTGTCGTATTTTGTCGAATGCCTTCGCATAATCAATAAAACATAGGAACAAGTCATTCTTCATTTGTATTGCCCTTTCGGAGAGCATCGTAATCATAAATCTGGCGTTCTTTGTTCCAGTGTCCATGACAAACCCACACTGTTCCTGTCCTATCTCTGGCCTGATTCTGTTTCTTGCTCTATTCATCAGGATTCTAACAATCAAGTTTTGTAATGTGACTCATTAAGCTGATAGTTCTGTGTAGTTCGCACCTGTTTGCACCTGGCTTCTTCGGCAGCGCTATAAATATCGACTTGCATAGGTCGTCTGGTATTATTCCACTGTTATAAATTCCGTTTATTATTTCGGTAATTTTTTCTATGCCGAATTCTTCCAGGGCTATCAGCAGTTCTATTACGATGCCGTCTGGACCAGCTGATTTGTTTCTGTTCAGTTTGGCCATTGCAGCTTCCACTTTGGATTTTAATATTTACGGTTCATCCCCCTCCTTGTGTATTCTTGGTTGTTCTCTCCTGTCGCAAAAAAGATCCTTTATATACTCTTCCCATCGCTGGAATATTTCCTCTTTCTCCAATATGATTTTCCATCCTTGGATTTTATGCATCCTGTTGAGGAGCATGTTCTTTGTCATGTCAGTTCTCTTATCTCTTTATGCATCTATGCTTTATTGGTCCTGCTCAGTCTCTCTGCTTCTGTGCATTTGTTGTTGAGCCATTCCTCTTTAGCCTGTCTGTATTTGTTCCTTATCTCCCTGTGTAGTTTCCTGTATTCTCTTCTATGTCTTGGCGTTATTTTTTGTCTCCTTTGCATCATGTGGAGTATCTCTTCAGTCATCCACTCGTTTTTTCTTCTGCGTCTGATTTCCTTTGAGGCAATGTTGTTCGCTGAGGTCACCATCGCTTCCTTTAGTGAGTCCCATTTTGAGGGTCCTTTTTCAATTTGTTCTTCATATTTCTTTCTCACGCTGTTAGTGTATTCTTTCTGCAGAGTGAGGTCGTTCACAAGCGTGTTTTATTGCAGCCTTGGTGATGTGGTGGGCTTCTTCATTCTCCGGAGTTTTATCCTTAGTTTGCAGATGACTGGGACATGGTCACCTCCGCAGTCAGCAAATGGATATGTTTTGCATTGAGCCACTGCGTTCCTGAATCTCTTGTTTATAATTATGTAGTCTATTTGGTTCTTCATGTCGCCTCCTGGGATTCTCCATGTCCATAGAAGTCGTGGGTGTTCTTGAAACCAGGTGTTAATTACTTGGTCATTTGCTGTGCACCATTGGACCCATTTTTCTCCTCGTTCGTTGCGATCTCCTAGTCCAAAGTTGCTGGTCGTGTCTCCTTCTCTCTCTTTACCTACCTTGGAATTTCACGTCACCCATTATGATCCTAATTTATTGGCTTTTGCACTGAGCCTTGGCATTATCCAGTATGGAATAGAATGATTCTATTTCTTCCTCAGTGCTTTGAGTTGTCGGCGCATAAACTACTATGATAGCTAATGTTGAAGGGCCTTCCCCGCAGTTTAACCAAGAAGACTCTCTCTGAAAGCTGACAGTATCCAAGAACGCATTTCTTCACTTCTTTGTCTAGTATTAAGCCGACTCCTTTTTCGTTGTATTTGCCTCCTGCATAAATTATCCTGTGGGTGTCACTACTGAGGTCTCCATTGTTAAGCCAGCTGGTTTCACATATGCCTAGAATATTGATCTTCAGTCTGTCCATCTCCTGCTTGACATTCTCTAATTGTCCACAATTGTTAAGTCTCCTGACATTCCATGTACCAAAAGTAATTCTTTCTTTGTTGCCCACAAAAAATGATTCCTTTCTTCGCCGTATTCCATGCTCTGTTTTAATATTTTCATTTCAGATTTAGTGAGTTGTTATTATTATTATTATTATTATTATTATTATTATTATTATTATTATTATTATTATTATGTCATTTTTCATCATATTTCGATTTCTGCTTTGGTCTCACTACCAACCAAGTCTGCGGGGAGACCTAAGGCAGGTAGTGGCGTGTTGTTATGGCTCCATTTCATGTTTTTCTATCTTCCCTATCATCCCCAGCATTACATAGATAAAGTTTTCGTTAGTGTGTGGGCTGTACTTAATAAGACAATTTTTTGGATATCTCTTAAGCTGGGGTTTCCAGGGATTCTTTCAATGTGTTGTTTTGTTCCATTTTTTATCATTCCAAGTGCACCTACTATCACTGGCACAACTCTTGTTTTCAATTTCCACATTTTTTCTATTTCAATTTCCAGGTCTTTATATTTTGACATTTTTTCAAATTCCTTGATTGCTATGTTACAATCCGCTGGACAAGACATATCAATTAATTGACAAGTTAACAATAATGTCTGGCCTGTTTGCTTCAATTTTTCTGTCTGTGTAGATGGTGTAATCCCATAGAATTGTTACATCTTCTATTTCTGTAACCGGTGCTGGGTGATGTTCATACCAGTGTTTGTTTACAGCTTTTCCATAATGTTTGCACATTGCCCAATGTAAATATTGCCCAACTCTATCATGGCGATTTTTATATTCATTTGGGGCAAGCACAGAACAGCCTGAGATTAGGTGGTCTATTGTTTCTTGGTGTTTATCACAAAACCTGCATTTTGGATCCATATTATTATGCATAATATTTGCCTGAAAGTTTCTCGTGAAAAGACTTTGGTCTTGTGCTGCAAGAATAAAGCCTTCAGTTTCAGACTTTAATCCAGATGCACGTAACCATCGATGAGTATTAACTTTGTCAACATTCGATTTATTGGCACGTACTGGATATTGGCCATGCAGAGGTTTGTCTTGCCAGCGCTGTTTCATCTGTTCAAGAGCTTTATCTTTGGCTTTCATTTTCATATTTTTGGCCGCAATAGTTGGTTCTTGGCTTCTGTTTTGCTTTTCTACAGAATCTACTAACTGTAAATCTTGTTTGTATTTCCTGCCTTCTTTTATTATTGAATATTTTTTCTTTCTTTCTTCATGTTGCCTTACTAATTGTATCATCCAATCCTTTGTTGTTTCTATGTATGTTAGTAAGCCAATAGTTGTTGTCTTGTATGACAATTCCAGCTGAATAAGACCTCTTCCACCTTCTTTACGGGGTATGTATAGACGGTCTACATCAGCCTTTGGATGATACATCTTATGCTTAGAAAGAAGCTTTCTTGTTTTAGCATCCATTCGCCTGATGTCGTTTAGAGTCCAGTTTAAGATGTTAAAGCTATATTGGACAACTGGGATTGCAAGGCTATTAATGGCCATAACTCTGTTCTGTGAATTTAATTCAGTTTTTAATATCATTCGTAGCCTTCTATAGTACTCTTTACGCACTATTTCTTTCATTTTTTTATGGTGAATGTTTTCGCTCTCATTTACACCTAGGTATTTATAAGCTTCTTCTGGTTTCAATTCTTTTATTGTTACAGCAGGGTCTAGGCTAATTGAGGATGTTTCTTGTATTGATCCACGTAAAACTGTAGATTTAGCACATTTATTCAAATTAAATTTCATTCCAATGTCTTCGCTGAAGCATTTTACAGTTTGCAGAAGACCTTCCAGCTCATTATCATTCTTAGCATATAACTTTAAGTCATCCATGTAAAATAGATGGCTTATTTTCTTTTGGCCTATTTTATAACCACATTCTGTCTTATTAAGTTGACTGGTTAGTGCTATTAATGATATGCAGAATAGTAAGGGAGATAAAGAATCACCTTGAAATATACCTCTTTTGATGTTTATTTCATCAGACTTATAGGTTCCATTTATATGATTGAGGTAAAGGGTTGTTTTCCATATAGACATGCACTGTTTGATGAAATTGATGATGACGGGCGATATCTTGTATATATTTAAAGTCTTTAAAATCCAGTAATGTGGCACACTATCGAATGCCTTTCGATAGTCTATCCAGGCAGTACTAAGTTTTTTCTTTGTATTTTAGCAGTTTTCCAGGATCATTTATTATTATTATTATTATTATTATTATTATTATTATTATTATTATTATTATTATTATTTCTCACAGTTTATAAACTATAATGTCTAATTTCAAATTTAATTGTCTTGAAATATTTCAGAGTTGTATTTCTCCCCACCCACCCCACTTTCAAAACCACCTATTACCCTTTATCTCTGACCGGTGCTTTTTAAAGCGTAGACGAACTGGAATTGTTCACTGCACTACTTAAATTAAAAACGTATCAGTAAATCAATGTAATTTACAAGCTTTCTGCTAGTTATTGTTATACTTATTGAGACAGAGATCAGTGAACCAACAAAATTACGCTGCGGTAGAAATATAGGAAGCCCAATATACTCATGTCAACCACTCTAATAAATGTATACCGGGCACATGCATCACAGCTAAGTGTGCGCTGTATGTGATCTTTTGTAGGCGTCTGTTTTGGTTCTTGTTGCTTGGTTTCGTTTTTCTTTTAAGATATTTTTCTGCGTTCGATTATTTTACAGAAAGGGAAAACTATTGTGACATTCAAAATTATTTCTTATTATGCAGCCAGGCTCTCATCTGTACAATGAGAACGTGGGGATCATGGCTCTCCACAACTTCACCTTTTTGGTTATTTAACGGCTGGTCTTTTTGTTGTTTTGTCAGGTCTGCTATTCATTTAGTCAAATTTCTCAAGTAGGTTCTTCTTTATTCCCTTGCTTCTTTTGATAATTGCGTACTAATACCCTCGGAAAATAATCTACTTTTGTCAATAAACCAGATAAATGGTGATAGTTCCATGTAACATGTAATAAGTGACTACTGACACGTAATGTTCATTTCCATGAGAATATGAAAAACCCAGCTTTAATATTCTAACGCTCAAGGAATATTTTGGATTTTTAGGTGGGCCAACAGTTGTTTCACAATTTATTTTATGTTTTAAATCTCTCTTCGCTGTTCTTTCTTCTACCTCCTCATGATGCTTTGGAAGTATGGTACTACGTTAACCAAACATTTCCAGAGTTTTGTTTCGAAAAAAAAGAGCTGTGAATGGCCACCACATTCAAATGATCTAACCTTAATAAATTTCTTTGTGGAGTGTAATAATCTGCACACAATGGACGAATTAAAAGAGTACAGAAGTATTTACTGAAATTGATGCATATCGGGATTTGTGTCGTGACGTGTGTCATCGTGCTCTGGAGAGGGTCGAGGAATGTTGCAATGTTAACGGAGAACATTTTGAGCACTTAAGAGATTAAACTGTGCTAAAAAGATAGAACTAAAATATTAAACAAATGTACGTAAATAGTTCTGAACAAATATGATTGTAACAAACTAAGTGTAAACCTGATTTTAGCCTACCCTGTATTTCAATCAAATATAAAAGCGTTGATACCTTTTCCTAAAAACAGTCAACTAAAGAGAAATGTAAAGGAAGAACGTGATGTCAATTTATTACAAAAGATTTGTTACTGTTTTTCGTGTCTGTCTTTTGTGACGCTGATTTGTTTTGTATCGATTAGAAGCATTAATCTTTCCCTTTAATTTTTGCAAAATAAAATCATAATTAACTTGGATGCTGTGTGTCATTTCTCCATGACAGAAAATCGTTATGCGTGTCAGTTTCTCATATTATTGCGTCATTCGATCCTGTTTCGTTACAGCAATCTGATTCGCAACAGCGACTTGATACTGAGGATCCCTTTAAGGCAAAATTAAAGGCAGAAAGGTTCTTGGAGTCATTCAGAAAAACCATATTTATATTCTGTGTTCGTGTACCCGTGTGTGTACGGGGGGGGGTCCATTTCACTGTCTCTCTTTTTGCTTCTCTTTTTATTTTTCTCTCTTAATATCTCTCCTTCCATTTCTTTCTCATTTCTTCTCACTTCCAATCTTTCTTTTTCTTTTTTCTTTCTTTCTTTCTTTCTCATCCGTTTCCCATCTTTCTCCTTCGTGTTATTTCCCTCATTTTCTCCCTCTTATTCTCTTTCTCTCTCTCTCTCTCTCTCTCTCTCTCTCTCTCTCCATCACTGTATCCCATTCTCTTTCCTGCTTTATATATCTCGATGGCTTTCATTCTTCTCCCTATTTCTCTCTTTCACATTCACTCTCACACGCACACAAACACAGACGCGATCACGCACTGTCTTATTAACAAATCTTATTCTACGCATTTTTCATTTTTCTTTTCTTCTTTCGGTGCTGGTATATTATGTGAACTACCTTTTGAATGTGGCCGACGAAATTCTGTCACTGGTATATTATGTGAACTACCTTTTGAATGTGGCCGACGAAATTCTGTCACTAGTATATTACGTGGATTCTCTTTTGAATATAGCCGACAAAAATCTGTCACTGGTATATTATGTGAACTACCTTTTGAATATGGCCGACGAAATTCTGTCACTGGTATATTATGTGAACTACCTTTTGAATGTGGCCGACGAAATTCTGTCACTGATATATTATGTGGACTACCTTTTTAATGTGGCCGACAATATTCTGTCATTAGTATATTATGTGGGCTACATTTGAATGTGGCCGACGAAATTCATCACTAGTATATTATGTGGATCACATTTTGAATGTAGCCAACGAAATTCTGTCACTGGTATAGTATGTAGTCTGTTTTGAATGTGGCCTACGATGTTCTGTTACTGGTATATTATGTGGCTTACATTAAAAACCATATTGTAAAGAAGTATTATAACTGTCAGGTAAGGCTTAGAGTTCGTAAAAATTATTAGTTACAATAAATTATCGAATACTTATACCTATGAATATACACTTACTTAAGTAGGATATATTCAAACCAGGTAGAGCACATATACCAAAAACAAGCCACACTCTTTACTGGTACTTTTTGTAACTGTAAAACTTCCCAAATTGTGTGTTTTTTGTTTTGTTTTGTTTTTGTTTTTAACTCACCTCAAATTCTTTTTTTTTAACGTTAAAAAATTGTCTTTTATATTCTAACATGCCTTCTCGTAGGTTCTTATTTACAGAAACATTCGTCATATCACCCCACCCGGAAAAATACCGATTCCGATTGAGAAGCCAATTATCACACACACACACACACACATATATATATATATATATATATATATATATATATATATATATATATATATATAGCATACCTATAATAAATTAATAAATATAGGTTGGGTTCACTGTGTTTGGCCATGGAGTTGTTCTCGTCAGAATCCATTTAAATCTATCATTCGTCCGTACATTGAATACGGTTGCCATATCTGGTCGGTGTTCCTTCTATTCATCTCAATATTCTTGACAAAATCCAAAACAGGATCTGCAATATAATCAATCTGGACTTAGCAGCCGTCAGTCACTTTCTCACCGACGTGATATTGCTGCTCTCTGTCTTTTCTATAAATATTTTCAAGGTAACTGCTCTTTTTTCCTGGTTCCCCGACTACATGTATTTACGCCTGCTAATAGATTAGCATCAAGGTCCCTCCCTTTTACCGTCTAAATAGTTCGATTTAACTTCTCTTCTGCTCTCAGTTTCTTTTCTCTCACTTCCCATTTGTGTAACTTCTGTTTACTTGCTTCTCTGCTAGCTACAATCTCCAGGAGTTTAAATGCAACGTCAATTGCTATCTTCAATCTCTTTGCCTCCCATCCATCTCTTATCCTTTCTTCGGCATCTCCTATAACGTTTTTTTCTCTCACTGTAATCTTCTGCGCACCAGTGGTGGTGGGATGGGAAAAAAAAGATACGACCACCAACAAAGTAAATTGCACAATTTCGGCAGTTGTAATGCGAAGCAAGCTTGTCGTTACTTGTGAGTTTGGTATTGTGACAAAATTAAGGTAAGCATAGTAAATAAAAACCTAATAAATGGCCACTGAATTTGAATTCATAGACAATTTGGGTGAACTTACTTACAGCCCAGTGCAGACACACGTGCGCGTGGGTGGACTTCATTTCTTAATTCAGTTGATGTCATTGTCCATAACTGATTTTTAAAAAAATGTTTATTTAAATCTTACTTCAGTTTTAAATATTACCAAAAGTTAAAAAATGAAATTTCTCTCGCCAGACAAAAAATAACGATAATAATAATAACAACAACAACACGAGCAGTCAAAGGTCACAAACCTCTGCCAAGGTAATACCAATATAATCTTAGCGATTAGCAAGAGATGAGTATCAAAATGAGAATAGCTGCAATGAACTTGACCGCTCTTCTTTTTCTTTTACTTTTATTTTTGGTGATTTTGGATAATAATTATTAAATTTATATTATAAACAATAAATTTTTGTGGAAAAATATTACGTTCAGAAAATGTAGTAATGTAAAGCAATATAGGGGATGTAATTCAGTATTTGGCATGTGAAACGTACGAAAAAATATTAGTAAAGAAAATGGAAATATAATCCAGCAACTTTAGCCCGTACCGGATCGAACTCAAAATCTACTCAGTTCGGGTCAATCATCACCGAAAGGTTCATCCATATCCATCCAGTGTGTCTTGAAATATGTTGACCACGGGCAGACAGATTAAAAAAACAAACAGACAAACGCTACTGAATAAAATACTTCTGCCTTAAGGCAGAGGTAGCAACCAAGGAATTTGAAAAACTGTCAAAATATAAAGACCTGGAAATTGAAATAGAAAAATGGTGGAAATTGAAAACAAGAGTTGTGCCAGTGATAGTAGGTGCACTTGGAATGATAAAAAATGGAACAAAACAACACATTGAAAGAATCCCTGAAAACCCCAGCTTAAGAGATATACAAAAAATTGTCTTATTAAGTACAGCCCACACACTAAGGAGAACTTTGTCTATGTAACGCTAGGGATGATGGGGAAGATAGAAAAAACATGAAATGGAGCCATAACAACACGCCATGACCTGCCTTAGGTCTCCCCGCAGACTTGGTTGGTAGTGCGACCATAGCAGAAATCGAAATATGATGAAAAATGACATAACAATAATACGAAGAAGAAGAAAAAGAAGAAGAAGAAGAAATACAAATAAAAAATGCATATTAAAATACGTACAAATTCCTTAAATGTATTTGAACGCGAGCAAAATTTATTTTTCAAATAAGTGCTCAACAGAGAGCCAGAAAGACAGTCAATAAAATAATCGACTTATCTCTCGACCGACATCAAAGTTTAACAAAACATCGCTCATCAAGGTCAGAAGATCTGATAAATCTATTGAATGACAATTAGTCAAAAGATGATAGCTAAATCTATAAATAGACGCTTATGAATATGACGAAGGTGATTAATATGATCAGGTTATATAGATATAAACAGACTGAGATAGATAGATAGATAGATAGATAGATAGATAGATAGATATGGCGAAAATTATTAGTATGGATAGGTTTAGATAGATAAGAATAGACTGAGATAGATAGATTCGGTAAATGAAATTGTTTGGAAGCCGTCAATGGTTTCCCTAACACGAATTCACAAGTCATCGTGACCGAAAGGTCAAACGTACTGACTTTGTTCAGTTATTAATCATGCAAGATTATGGGGTCCCAGGTTACTAGGGTCTGCTCGGCAGGTGGATGCAACAAGGATCAGCTTAACGTGTACTCAAACACGCCTAGCCACTCATTATAATTTTGCTAATTTTAAGTTTTGCTTGATTTTTCAGATCTTTTCTCTTAATGCACTCAAACAATGTGAAGTTACTCATTGCAAATATTAATTCACCCGAAGAAATTTTCAATTTTAAATCAAAGTTTTTTTTTTGTTTTGTTTTTTTTTGTTTTTTGTTTTTTTTGTTTTTGTTTTTTTTATCAAATTTTTTGACACTCATTTGAAAGGATAAACTTTAAACTTTGTTTAGTTTACGTCACAACAACTCCCAGAATGAAAAATGACAGTAAATCATGGAGTTATTTACAATTCGTAAGTGCGGATGATATTCGAGGTACTTGAAAGGAAGTTTTTACAAATTAAAAAAATATTTGTTTTTGGCTTCTTTATTGGAGTGGAAATAGTACAACCGAGTCGCCCACATTTTAGGAGAGCGCAAAGGTCAATCCGACTGCAGTGCAATGGAAGGGTCTCTGGGAAAATTTATTGTGAATTTTAGTAATTATTTTGGAAAAAATTAACAGAAAAAATCCTATTTGCTGATGACGTGAAACTGACGAATATTGCCGCATTTTTAAACCAAACTCAGTAAGTAAATCAATGATCTTTTTCTTTTTTAGTTATTTACAGAACCGAATATAAAATTCTTAAGTAAAAGCACTATTCCTAAGTAAGTCGTTGATCCAGAATCTGATTAAAAAGTTTAATCTTTTTTATTTTTTAAGTAAACCTTGTTATTTAAAAGAATCTATGATGTCTGATATAATGCTCTCTCTCTCCTCCAAATAATTTTCTCTTCATCCATTTCGATCCGTTTAGACGACGCCATCAATGCTATCTTGGTCACTGGAATATTTCGCTGTTTGTGATCTGCACTTTTGTTAAGTAACAAACATCGATGAAAGGTTATCAAACTTCCGATGACCTTCTTGAAATCGTTTGCTGTTTTTCACTGATACTGACGCCATCTAGATTTGGGTATAAAGATTTCCCATCACACGCAACTTAAAACAGCCAAACAAAACAAGCAAATACTGCACTTTTACTCCAAAGTCACCCAACATAATTACTAATCAAATAATTACGATAAGTAAAAAAAAAATAGACAATAAACAGTCCGGATTTCCGACGATGTTTGTAACATCTGTTTCTATTAATCTGTTTAACAACCCGTGTGTCTAATTCTGTTTATATCATTATTAAATTAACCGTCTTGAATTTCTTTCAATTTAATTTTTTCTTACACAGACTGTCAATTTACGGTCATTAGTAAACAACAAAAAAGAAAATAAATAAATTATCGTTTTTTTTTTCAATTTAAGCAAGGCAAACGCCACTAACACGCAAATGGGTCACTGAGAAAATATGAGAAAGAACAATAAAAGTACAGAGATTCAGAAGACAAAAGATAATGATTGACATTGTATTTAAATAAGATAAAACTTGACTAGGAATCAAGAAGGTGGAAGAGAGTTCCCCAAGCGAGAAGTGCGATAGAAGAAATTGTTAGCATAGAACTTACGGTTCCATCTAGAAAACTCAACTGTCAAATGATGAGACTTTGCTGCTAATTTATTTTAGTACTACGCATAAATTCATAAAGTCTAGGTTAGTTTGGTGTCGATTTTGTTTTTGTTTTTTTTTGTTTTGTTTTTTTGTTTTTTTTTGTTTTTTTGTTTTGCTTTGTTTTTTGGATGAAAACGATTTACATGTTGTTAAGTTCATAATAAAAGAAGATTTTAGAATTCATAGAAAGAAGAAATCGTAGAAGAGATTGACATCAAATAGTTTCTTCCGACGATAGTTTTAGTCTTTGTCGCTGCGTCTGATGCTTCGCCACATTTTGATTCGAAAAGGAAACTACAAAACCTCCTACAGAAGGTAGCGGTAGCGAGTGACAAAAATGGACTACAAATAAACTTCAAGAAAACTGAATGCATGGACATCAGCAAAAGGGGCAACCCAAAATGCTAAATACAGGTGGGGGATACCAGAATCAAGCAAGTACAAAAATTTAAATACCTAGGAAGTGTTCTGACAGGATATGGAAAGTGCGACACAGAGATCTGAAGGCGAATTGGCATGGCAAAGGATGCGTTCCAGAAGATGAGTAAAGTACTAACACAAAAAAATTTCACTAGAAACAAAGAAAAGAGTGCTGGATTACTATGTGATGTCAGTTCTTCAATACGGCAGTGAATGCTGGACAATATCATCGAAAATGAGGACAAAACTGGAAGCAGCGGAAATGTGATTCTACAGAAGGATGCTGCGGATATCGTGAACTGAGCATGCAAGCAACGATGATGTGTTGGAAAGAATGGCAACAAAAAGGAAATTAATAGTGAGCATCAGGAAGAGACAACTGAAGTTCCTGGGATACGCAATGAGGAAGGAGAGCTTGGAGAACCTGATACTGACTGGCCAGATAGAAGGAAAGAGAGACAGAGGAAGGCAGCGGATAACATATTTGACGGAACGGGGGTTGCCAGGAGTAACAGGAGCAAACATACTAAGAGCCACAAGGGATAAGGAGACTTGGAGAACCATGACCGCCTACGTCCTGAAGGGCCAGAGTACATAGAAGAAGAAGAAGAAGAAGAAGAAGAAGAAGAAGAAGAAGAAGAAGAAGAAGAAGAAGAAGAAGAATCTGCTACGTCCGTGTCAATTTCAACTTCTAGTGGCGTCTTCTTGAGCCTGCTAAATTAGCATACAATCCATGATCCTATTTCCTTTTACGGAACAAACTAACCGTCACGGTCGATTAACAACACTGAACACAATCGCAGTTTGATTCAAATACAAACTTGCCGTACTTTTGATTAAACTTTATGCCTTTATGTAAATCTCAGTTTACGCTCTGTCGTATAATTTTAAACAGTATGATTTTCTGAAAATTACGCCTTTATAAGGATTATTGACTTAAAAAAAAAGTTAATTGTTTTTTTTATTGCTGTTCAGTGTTACGTGATGTTTTACATTTTAAATAGCAAGGCAGACTAGACTTTCTAACCGTGGTTGACAATCAGTCTAAGAGAAGGAAAACATTTATTTCAAAACCGGTATGTAACTCTGGCGGCACGCACAATATACATCCACTGAAACGTTTATGTAGTTCACAGTTAACTCTGGTGCGAGGTAGCAAACTTTATGATCTTGTTTGAGGTCGAATAAAGAAGAATTAAAAGAAGTGGAAATAAAAAAATATTTTGACGAGATTTGAAATCAGTGTAACAACGTATCCTCACCCCATTAGACTGACGCACTCTACCAGATCGGCCATTGGTCCGGTATGGTCCAGTATTACAGTTGAGACACTAGTCTCCGGTTCCCAATGTTAATTCGATACCACCCTCCAACCACGTTGTGATTTTTTTTATCCTGAAGAGCGGACATCAGATCGTAGAAACCTGGAAGATCCCCGTTGGTCTACCTGCGTGTTCGTCAGATGAGAATCGGGTTAACAGAAAAATAAATATAACCAAGTCGATTCGATTTTGTAAGGATAAAAAGTTATATATATCAAAAACAAACACACAAAAAAAAGCAATTCTTGTTGCACAAAATTGAATGTCTCTTGTGTATGAAGAATAACAAAATAAAACACAAAATTTTGATAAAGGAGAAATGGGGCCTTTGTTTAAGCCTTTTTGGTCTGTTCTTAGCGCAACTATTACAACCATCGACGTTTCTGTTTTCAGTAGTAGTAGTAACAGTATTACTACTGTTACTACTACTAGCATTAGTAGTAGGAGGAGTAGCAGTTTTTAGATGTTAGCGGTGGTATTTCGCTTCTTTGCACTCAGTATCAGCAACACACTCAGCGAACGCTTCCTTACAATTTCTGACGTATCTCAACTCAGTTCAACTGCATTCGAAGACAGTCGAACCTCACTTCTTCTCTCCCACTCTTCTCTTCTACTCTCTTCTCGTTTCGTCTCGGTGTTTCTCTCTGTGCTCGCGCAAACACGCGCTTAAATAGACGCCGGTGGTATTAGAATACAACCTGATTATTGATTTTCCCCCTAGTTCGACCACACCAAACATGACATACTTTTAAAGTACAATTTTAACTCTCCAAAAATAAAAAATTTACTTTTTCACCGTTTGGTTCTCGAGGTTCGCAACAAAATGCTATTGTTATGTCACCTTGCTATTAATTATTCTGGCGTTCTTTTTGTAAACTACAAAGATCTTGCTTTTTAAAAAGTTCTAGATCAAAACATCCTTAATTTTAACCTCGATTCCTATAGTGTCAAAATGCATTTCTCTTTAAAAGTTCCAAATTATTGCTATTCTATTAGTAATCTGATATCCTTTGTATACTTACAAAAAGATTGTATTTCTAAATTAACTTTCTGTATATTAACATTTCAATGTCTTTACAGCATATCAACATCTTGGTTATTCGAAGACAGTCTCTCTTTCACTTGTTTTTCATGGCACATTCTCCTTTATTATTATTATTTCAGGGGTGACATCACCCCTGTCACATCAGTTCCTTTTTGTCTCGAGGAAGTCAAACTATCTTAACGGTTAAGCCACGAGAATTTAACAACATTACAAAAGACTTTATTGATAACAAAAAACAAGAAAAAACCCAAGTAAGTATCAGCATTGATAAAAACAAAAAAAAACTCTGAATCACTATGAAATCAAGTTTGCACAAACCAACCAGAAACGTTCCAATCAACTATATACAGGGTGTGGTTGGTAAATTGTCGCCATTTTATATATGTTTTTATATGATGCGCATGCGCGTAGTTTGTATTTAATTTTGTCTACTGCACAGTGTAGTAGGGCCAGCTGGGTACCGTCTGTGAAAAAAGAGCACAATAATGCAATTCACTCCGCCGGAAATTTGGAAATGGTAAGCTGTATTGCGTGTCATTCGCGTCAGAAGCTCCAGTACGAACATTCCAGGGTGTTTAGGTTTTAATCTGAGAATAGGGCAGAGGATTCGGAGAGAGTTGAATGAGTTTAATAGTGATTACGAAGATGTTTGGAATGGTGACGTTATGCCTCCATACATCTTTCCACAAGGCCTCAGACACAACATGGAGTCCTACATCAAGTGCCTTGAGAAGATAGCGCTGTCCT
The DNA here is from genome assembly GCA_037127315.1 of Ascarosepion bandense. Lineage (NCBI taxonomy): Eukaryota > Metazoa > Mollusca > Cephalopoda > Sepiida > Sepiidae > Ascarosepion > Ascarosepion bandense. Next base: position 3,164,855 of record JBBBDQ010000316.1, on the reverse strand, counting down.
GGATCAAGATCGTTGTTGCTGGAAGATCCTATGTCTGGCAACCGAACTCTGCACCATGCTACACAAGCAGAGAACCCAAACATGGCTGTCAGACAATTTCTGCGACCATATCTCCCCTTACATCTGGCCACCTAACTCCCCAGACTGCAATCCCCTTGATTATTATGTGGAGTCCAGTTGAGCAAGAGACCAACAAAATTCCTTGTAACATCAAAGACGGACTGAAGTCAAGGATTATAGCAGCATTCACCAACTTAAACAAGGAGACCATCCAAAAGAGTTGCAGGAGTTTCCGAAGTCGTTTGGAGGCCGTAGTTGAAGACAATGGTGATTTTATTGAATAAATTTACTCTAGTATCTCAAGATATTTTTGTTTAATTGTGGTAAATATATCTGTTAAAGTAAAACGCCAGTGTTAATTTTAATTTTGCGTCATTTAAACGATAATTTATCCATCGCACCCTTTAAAGACATAGCCTTGCTAGCTAAGATCAATTCCCAACAACGACATGCCGCACATGGCTCGCTAATTAGTTAGAAGACAAGTGAATCTTTGGCTCATCAGAATACATATACAAAGAAATGGAAAATCCTAAATCCAAAATTAACTTGACCAATTCTTCAATAATAGTTTCATTGCTAAATGCACTGGGCCAAAATGCGATTCCCATTCATATATATATATAGTAGGAGATGAAGAAAACAGCCCTAAGGAGAGAAGCCATCACAAACTTTGCGAAACTTCGAAGTCGGCATGACTCTGCTCAGTTAAGTGATAAACTTCTTCACATTAATCCTATTAACGCTCTATCGCTATCTCACTATCGAGCACTTTACGACAAAACACCCTCTTGCCAAAATTTTTTATCAGTAAACCACTAAAAAATAATCTTGACATTAAGCATCATCCAAATTTAACACGATATATATATATATATATATATATATATATATATATATATATATACCATGACTGTCTTTGTATGTATAAGGAGTTTTATCTTTGGATTGAATTATTGGGACTTCTAACTAAATCCTTCCATCCTTCTGTAAATACATTAAACTACATAAAAAATTATTTCACTCTCATTTACTTTTATATATGGTGGGATAGGATCAACTGTTTTTGACCAACAGGATGAACAGCCTCTTTGATTAGTCAGATGTCAGTTTACCTGGAAATGTTGCTATTAATAAGAAGAGTTTAAATTAATGCATGCAAGATTTCCCAGCTTCATAGTCAGCTTATGAATTTTTTAGTCGATCCCCAAATCCACCAAACCCAACCTCAACATCTAGCTATTCTAACCCTGTCCCATCAGTACATTCTACTACCACGGGACTTAAGACTTATATGGAACATTTAAAACAAGACTATAAAATTAGTCATTTGAAATGAAAGTTCATTAAAAAAAACGTTTTGGTAGAAAGGATTTCGAAATATTTTATTTTCTTTATGCTCACACACTGTGTTGAATTCTCATTGGATGTCGCCTTTACCGATTTGGCCACAGAAGCATCGCTAAAGACAAATATGCAGTCGTATAGTTATTCATATTCTCGATTACTCTTTACTACTAAAATTTATTTGAATTTCTAGATGAAGTATTTTCATCATTAATCTCTTCCTAGATGTTTTTGTTGCTCTTGCAGGGATACAGAAGGCACTTATCTCCCTTTAGTGGAGATAAATCACGGAAGTCTCATGACGGCAGATTAATGACGTCACACCATACAGCGACGAAAGAGCCGGTCACTTTCAGTCCGTTCACAGCAACCAAACAGTAAGTTTGCTTTCTTTAACTAGCCCTCTCCCCACCTCCTGGCCCGTAAAGTGGCTAAATGTACCTCCCCAGGTCCATGGTACCCTTTACGAATATATCTTTCTCAGATATAGAATTAAATTCCATCCTGCAGTCTCCATTTGGGAAAAACTAAAACTGGCTATTTCCCGTTCGTGGAATTTATCTTCGCCTGGGACATATATGAATCCGACCCGACTGAATCTAGAGTCCTAAAAATGGCTTCTTCACGCACAGGGCTATCCCCATATTATATGCAAGAGTATTTACTTTTGTTTCTCGTTGCACTCTGTTTTGCTATGTAGATATATGTGATATATTATTCTTCGCGTGGAACACATGTATATATGTATTAGTTTTGTGTATGCCTTAGTAATATAAAAGTCTAAAAACAAAGCATGCTTGTCATTCTTTTTCCTTTCAGCCATTTCATTCCGTCCGTGAAATATCGGTGTTATTATATCATGGATATAATAATGCCTGTAATGGGAGAATAATTTTTTCTTTCCTAGCTCTACTTCGTTACCCTTTTTTTAACTATATTCTACGAACATAAGCACCACGAATTGAATGACTGCAGATTTGTCTCTACATGGTTGGTAAACTTCCGAGAACAATTTTAAGCGAAGTCCATGTCAAATAGTCTAACAAAAAAAGGGATAAGAGATTAAAACTTTTTCAAATGTTTTTTTTTTTTTTTTTTTATTCATACTTAAACGATGATTGAACAAAACATACTGGGGTTTTCATAAAATCTTGTTAAAAATAATGAACAAAATTCATCATTCAATTTACAATTAATTCAATTTTAGGAAAATTACAGAAGATCGTAAACATTTTAAACGAACAGTTTTATCCTGTATTGCAATGTTTTCCCAACGAGGGCGTTGTGGGTTCTGTTATGTTGAAAAGGAGCACTGAGAGTTTTTATTTCATTGGTGGGAAGAGAAACATATTCAGTAGTCGGTGGGGATTTATGCTCAGCCAAGACAGTGAGAGAAATGAAGGGACAAGGTCATAGTGGACTTCAGAGGTTTCTCATAACGCCTGCAGTCACTCTACGTCTTTTATTGATCTCCTAGAAGGTCGTTGGTGTTGGAAACTTTTGAGCCCAAGAATATGAAAGAGGTGGTGAAGTTGACGAGGTCACTGCCCATAATAATGGATTGGGACAGTCTTTCACGTGCATCAACTTAATCTTCGACCAGTTGATGTGCAGTCCCAGCCTAGTTGCTTCCTCGTTGAACACGCAGAGGCAGAGTACCTTCTCCGACCCGGCCAGTGAGCAGCAGAACAGAGTCGTGGCGTCGGCGTAGTCCCAGTTGGTTAAGTCGTAATCTCTAAGCTGAACAGCAGGGAAGCGGTCACATACTGTATCCATGGGTTATTCAATAATGCAGTAGAATAAATCAGGTGTCGACTACACAACGCTGCTGAACGCCCGCAGCGATCAATTATACTCGTAGGAATTAAAACAATTTGGAAGATGGATTAGGAGAATTTAGAATTTGATCTTCTATTTTAAAATAATTGACACTATAACAAGTAAAACTTAATCGTTGAAATTTTTTTTTAAATATAGCGCAAATTAAAAAAAAATTGAAATTTCATGTAATAAAAAAAAAAATTTGTTTGTCAGGGGAAGTAACTAAAAATAACAAAACGCGAGTAACCTCCCATTGAACCACGTATATCTAGACTCTTTTTAGAAATTTATTGTTTTTATATATATATATATATATATATATATATATTAATCATATCACCCCAAGCAAGGTGGTAACGCCACTGATGTGCAGGGGGCTACATGAGAGTGAGAAGATTAGAAAAGAGAAAATCAGAAACCGCATCCTAAACAGGAAACAAGGGATGAGCCTCTTCACCTGTTCAATAGATGTGGGTGGAGTGTGAACCGGGCGATAGTTTAGTCTATCTACTCCCATTAATATATATATATATATATATATATATATATATATATATATATATATACCTAGCTGGATATTCTTTCATAGCAATAATGCTCTGTAAACAACAATTTCAAACAGTTTCAATAATTTTAAAAGTAGAAACTTGTTGAAATTTGTTTTGATTTTTGCTGCATGCTTTATATGTGAACAACTTTAAAATGTAGTGATATTGCCATTTAAGTTCTGAAACTGTTCTATTTATTCCATACTAAATAAGCTAACACAAAATGTCACCATTTGTTTCTATTTCATTCTCTTATGTTTATAAACTTTGTTTTGATTACTCAGCTTATGAATTTTTACAACTTAGTTTAGTCTGGCACATCTTTTCAACAAAAACATTTTTAAAATGCCAAAGATAAAAGGGAAAAATTAAGTTTAAATTTATGAATTCCTTTTTGGTACCATGGAAACAAATAAAAATTATCATTTTGTAATGACAAATAAGCTGTTCTTGCAATCTTGGATTTTGTGCTAAGAAATAACTTAAATAGACAAGACCATATTCTAAATAATATTTCAAGCAGAATTCTACACTACTATAAAATAATAAGAAAAAATAAATATATTCCTCAAATACAGATACATGAAAATTCCTTAAGAGATAATAATAATAATAATAATAATAATAACAGAACAGAATTATGGCCATTAATAGCCTTGCAATCCCAGTTGTCCAATATAGCTTTAACATCTTAAACTGGACTCTAAACGACATCAGGCGAATGGATGCTAAAACAAGAAAGCTTCTTTCTAAGCATAAGATGCATCATCCAAAGGCTGATGTAGACCGTCTATACATACCCTGTAAAGAAGGTGGAAGAGGTCTTATTCAGCTGGAATTGTCATACAAGACAACAACTATTGGCTTACTAACATACATAGAAACAACAAAGGATTGGATGATACAATTAGTAAGGCAACATGAAGAAAGAAAGAAAGAAAAAATATTCAATAATTAAAGAAGGCAGTAAATACAAACAAGATTTACAGTTAGTAGATTCTGTAGAAAAGCAAAACAGAAGCTAAGAACCAACTATTGCAGCAAAAAATATGAAAATGAAAGCCAAAGATAAAGCTCTTGAACAGATGAAACAGCGCTGACAAGACAAACCTCTGCATGGCCAATATCCAGTACGTGCCAATAAATCCAATGTTGACAAAGTTAATACTCATCGATGGTTACGTGCATCTGGATTAAAGTCTGAAACTGAAGGCTTTATTCTTGCAGCACAAGACCAAAGTCTTTTCACTAGAAACTTTCAGGCAAATATTATGCATAATAATATGGATCCAAAATGCAGGTTTTGTGATAAACACCAAGAAACAATAGACCACCTAATCTCAGGCTGTTCTGTGCTTGCCCCAAATGAATATAAAAATCGCCACGATAGAGTTGGGCAATATTTACATTGGGCAATGTGCAAACATGATGGAAAAGCTGTAAACAAACACTGGTATGAACATCACCCAGCACCGCTTACAGAAATAGATGTAACCATTCTATGGGATTACACCATCTACACAGACAGAAAAATTGAAGCAAACAGGCCAGACATTATTGTTAAAAACCAGAAGGAGAAAACTTGTCTATTAATTGATATGGCTTGTCCAACGGATTGTAACATAGCAATCAAGGAATTTGAAAAACTGTCAAAATATAAAGACCTGGAAATTGAAATAGAAAAAATGTGGAAATTGAAAACAAGAGTTGTGCTAGTGATAGTAAGTGCACTTGGAATGATAAAAAATGGAACAAAACAACACATTGAAAGAATCCCTGGAAACCCCAGCTTAAGAGATATACAAAAAATTGTCTTATTAAGTACAGCCCACACACTAAGGAAAACTTTATCTATGTAATGCTGGGGATGATAGGGAAGATAGAAAAACATGAAATGGAGCCATAACAACACGCCACTACCTGCCTTAGGTCTCCCCGCAGACTTGGTTGGTAGTGAGACCAAAGCAGAAATCGAAATATGATGAAAAATGACATAATAATAATAAAAAGACATTGACTACACATCAATAAATGAAAAGCAAAATTAATGCAGACTAAAATTAGGAATGATGCAAACAAAATATTTTGGGAAAACATTTTTCTATAAATTTTTAAATTCAATGTTTTTTCAGAATATAGGTGATCATGGCCTTCCACAGATTTCAGTTAATTGCTATGACTTTCTTTCACCACTATGGTTTTGAATTCAATCATATTTCTTCAAAATTAGTTGCCCATCCCAAGTCTAGCAGGTCCAGCTTACTAATCTACCCTACTAATTTACTTATGACTGAGAACAAGGAGTCATGGATTTATTACTTATAATTCTATAAACTCTACCTATATGAACAAAGATAGCAAAAGTTGAATAAACACTTTGTTCTAGCATTCAATTTTGTTATATACAACAAGTATTTTATACAACAAGTATTTTTTTTTTTAAAGTTTTAACTTGTAAAGAAATATTTGTGAATATCATTGGCTTAACAATTACTTAACTTGGATAAGGTTTTTCATAATCACTTCTTCAACAATCTTGTTCTTAATTTGAGGGGAGGTTACTCGTGTTTTGCTATTTTTAGTTATTTCCCTTTCAGAAACAACACGATTACATGAAACTAATTTATGTCACTTTTTAGTCATTTTTCTTCTACTGCAAGTATATATTTTCAAAACTTTCAAAAATTTCACTGATTAAGTTTTACTATTTATAATCCTGTTTTCGTACTAATTATACTATTTAATATAAAAGATCAAATTCTCAGCCATCTACCGAATGCTTTTTTAAAGTTTATCCAAGAATTTAATTTCTTCTTTTTTGGACGCTTCCTTTATGATTATGGCGTTGATGACTAAGTAAACCAATTCTTGTATGGAAGAGCCGATGGCATTGACTGAATGGTAATGTTGGTCGAAGGTGAGGTAGGTTTTGTCAAGCCTTTTTCACGTTATTTTTTTCTCTCGTTTAGTGGCTTCAAAGTTTTAGCACATTTTCCAAAAAATTCATTAATTTTGAGAACAAGACTGTTTCTTAGGGATTAATTCTGAAAAACCTTAAGCAATTGTCAAGCCAGTGATATACACATAAGTATTTTCTTACAAAGATATGTTACCTGTTGTATAAAGAGTAATAATTAACAAAGTCCAATTTTATAGCACTGTATTTGTTCAACTCTTATTTATTGATTTTAATAGATCTAAAAAAAAAAGTAAAAAAGGAAGAAAATTTTAATAAAATTATAAATGGCTGACATGAATTTTGCAATTGAGTATTGTTGATTATTTGGAATACTCCCCGAAAGTTCTGCCCTGAATTACCTCCCTTACATTTCGAATGAATTAATTCAATGTTTGGTGTTCAGAAATTAGGAGATACATTAAAATAAACAATATCCAAATTATTTGATATATAAACTATTGCTAGATTATTTTTTGTTTGACTTTTTATTATTATCATTATTATTATTACTATTATTATTATGATAATAAAAGTTGAAGAAAATCAAGTAATTATCATTTTTCGGTAATTGCAACGAGCACAAAGTGTTTTTTTTTCCCACACACAAAAATATTTCACCTAACCCCCTTAGTGCAATATGGTACTGTTGTACGGGAGAGACCCCTAGTCTCTAAGCTAGAATTATTAGTGAATTTTTTGTGCCCAAAAGTAAATGAAATAAAAGTTAGCATCCTTTTATTTCCAAGCCAATGGCCTTGAAAAAAGCATGAACCTATTCCTTCACCCCCACCCAGTTTGTGTCAAATAGAAGGGTAGACTGGGCTGGTGTGGATGGCAGATAATCTAAGAAAAAGATTACTCTGAATTCCAAGCCATGGAAAATGGAGAGTTAAAAACTATTCCACTATGTTTCTCAAGAAATCAATTTGTAGTTAAAAAAGAAAAGAAACTTGATTGATTTTGTTTAGCGGCATATCAAATGGGTTATTTAATGATGAAACCTAAATAATTTGAAACAATTCAACTAAATGCATTTTGAATGAAATTGTGAGCCTTCAACTACTGCTGGTCATATATTGTCAGTCTTTTTTTATACAAAAATGTATTGCTGGTATCTTTGCTATTAAAATGTATTTTTATGCTTTTATAACAATATTCAACATGGTGCATGGACGAAAGAGTTAATGGATTATTTTTTTTAATTACAAATGAAATAGATTTAACTAAAAAAGACATTTATTTTATTCCAATATGAACAGAGGAAAAAAAATGATGTTTTTTTTTGTTAGAGATTTGCTTTCCCATGATTGCAAATTGGTTAAAAATAGGAATAGAATGTAATCATATCTTATGATTGTTGTTACCCAGTGAGACGCAGCTGAAAGGTCAGGTGTCAAACCCACCTAGTTAAAAGAGAGAAGACACTGCTAAACAATGCTTAAACGAAAAACAATTAGGGAAGTAAATTTTGTATTATTTTTATTCATAATTTCCCAGCCAGAAGTTGTAAGGGATAGTTGACATGAACGGAAGTCATCTGTCAAGCAGCCCTATTGAAAGGAGTAACATTGTGTGCAGGCAAAAAACAATTGAAAAAGAATTTTATTTTTTTTATTTTCCTAAATCTCTGGCGAAATATAGCTGATATAATTAGAAGTCAAAATGTCAGAACCACCATGTTAAAATCAGTGTAATAAATCCCCAAAATGCAGAGACCAAAAACAATTGAAGAGAAAATTTTATTTTATTTTTTCTTGACAGAATACAGCCAATATACATCTGCATGAATAAGAGGTCAAAATGTCAGGCTCACCTTATTGCAAAATATAAACAAAATGAAAAGAAAGGAATTTTTATTCATATTTCCCCAGATTGGGAATTTGGTCTAGAGCAAAGGTTAAGTTGATTTGTTGAGAGAAGAAAAATAACAATTATTAATTACAGGAAAATGACTAATTAGAGTTTCCATGAGAGAAGCTGACATCATGTAATAATTCCACCCAAGCAGAGGGAGAAAATCTTCCATGATTGGAAGTGAGAAATAGAAGACGACAAAGAGGCTGACGTCGTGTAATAACTCGGCCCAAGCGAAGCGGGAGAACAGTCCATGATTGGATGTGTGAACCAGAGATTAGGTGAATGTTATGATATTTGCATAACACCCATTAAGCGTCCTCACCACACCAGTAAAAAGGGACACCCATAAATACAAGAGTCCCAAGGGGCCAAAGACAGTTCCTGGCTGGAGATGTAGCAAGACGGAATTAGTTGCTACATAGTTGGGTGCCAACCATCAGGATCCCGAAGTCTGCCACCAATCACAGAGTTAAAGTTGTACAATTCCGGCCCAGAGATATAGTGAGACAAAGTCAGTTCAGATTGCCACACCGCTGTTGCCAACCATAGGGCACCAACCAGAGATGAAGTGATTTTTGCAGTCAAAGTTGAAATTGCCACCCAAAGTTTGAAGTAATAATAACCAAAGTTATCTGCCGAGGAAGAGAAAAACCCCAACGAAAACCTTATGCCAAAATATATTACCCCGACAGTATTATCCCGAGTAATTTCGAAACTCAACCCCCATAAGGCGAGTGGAGACGATGGAATCCCGTGATAGTCCTTAAGAGGTGTGCTCCTGAACTTTCCTCTGTCCTCTCTAAACTGTTTAACTACTGCCTTTTTGCTTCCTGCTTTCCTGCATGCTGGAAGTTCTCTTCAGTCGTTCCTGCATTTAAGAATTGTGATGAGCCCTCGGACCCATCCAACTATTGTCCTATCAGTCTTCTACCGATATTCGGGAAAGTATTCAAGGCCATAATCAATGCTGAAATAATTCAACATCTTACTGCCCACAAACACTTCTCTGACAGGCAACATGGCTTCCGCTTTACCAGGTCCATGGCCGACTTGCTAACAACCATAACAGAGTACATGCTCCAGGCCCTTGATGAGTCTGACGAGGCTCGCGCGGTTGCTCTGGACATCTCCAAGGCTTTTGACAGGGTTTGGCACTCTGGCCTCCTATACAAGCTACGGGGTTACGGTATTACCGGTCGCCTGCTTGACCTAAGCCAATCTTTTTTAAATAACTGCAAAATGAAGGTCGTTTTGAATGGGCATGCCTCTTCATCCTACAGCACAAATGCTGGTGTCCCACAGGGCTCTATCCTGGGCCTGACGCTTTTCCTTATTTTCATCAACGACCTCCCAGATGAGATCAGTTCCCAAGTAGGCATCTATGCAGACGACACCACAATATACTCCCGCACCAGTAAGAAACCTGTCGTGGCAGACAGACATAATCTCGCTGCTGACCTTGAACGGGATCTACACTCTGTGGTGAATTGGGGCAAGAAGTGGCTTGTCAACTTCAATGCGTCTAAGACCAAGCTGTTGTCTGTCAACCATCACAGGCAACCTCACCTGCCTCCTATAAGCATGGACCAAGCGATTCTCCCTGAGAGCAACACACTACGCCTCCTCGGCCTTACCCTCTCCTCAGACCTCAAATGGAACCACTATATTGAATCCATAGCTAAATCTACTGCTATGATGGTTGGGTCACTATGTCGATCCAGGATGTTTTTTCCGCCTGAATCCATCCTGCATATATATAAGTCAACCATCTGTCTGTGCATGGAGTACTGCTGCCATTTATGGTCAGGCGCCCCTGCCGTTCTCCTCAGTGTTCTCGACAGGCTCCAAAGGAGAGTCTGTAATGTGATAGGTACTGATCTGGCGGCTCGACTGCAGCCACTTCCCCACCGTCGAAATGTGGCCTCCCTTTGTCTGTTCTATATTTTCATGGATTCTGCTCGGACAAACTTAAGTCACTGGTGCCTCCTCAACAGGTGTTTACTCGTGCAACCAGACTGGCAACTGGATCCCACCCATTCAGTCAGGTTAGCCAAATGCAGATGACAATTCTACTCCTGCAGCTTCTTCTCTCACACTTCCCGCCTGTGGAACTCACTCCCATATTCTTGCTTTCCTGACGGCTACAACCTCCAGAAATTTAAATGCAATGTCAATACTCATCTATTAACAACTGGACTCTAGCTCTCTCCCCACACCTGTATATCCTTCCCTTTCTCTCCATCTATGTATCTGTCATCGCACCTGCATTCTCAGCTTTCTATTGCTTCTTTCTAACTATTTTGTACTCCTCACTCTTTTCTAATTAATCTTTTTACAGTTATGTAGCCCCGCACTCATCAATGGCATTTCTGCCTTGCTCGGGGTGAAATGATTAAAAAAAAAAAAAAAAAAAAAACTGATGATAATAATAAAAAGAACACTGATGAACATTTTCACAAAGTATAAATAGTGCTGTTTGATTACCTGATTATCAAGTCTGGCCCAACTTAGAGAAACTGGTCGAAACTTTCTTTCTGTCGCCAATAGGAACACGGTTTGGGAAAAGACGACTGTAATTGTTTTTCTCTTATTTTTTGTATATAAATACTATCTACAGTTCATACAGGCATCATTCATTTTATTTCTAAAATTGGTGCCATTTTTATTTCCACAATTGTGCGCATGCATCCTACTTGGTTTAACTTGGCAGAGATACTCCAGTGAGAGTTCAGCTTACCTCTCTTAAAATCAAAATCACAACATGGGTAAGAGAGTTTACAGTTACAGAGGTCAAACCAAGAACCAGATGTTGTGTCAATGCCATCAATGACTGACGAGTGCAAGCTGACGGCTTGTTCTCAGACCAGGATCAATCCTGACACAAGAGACACAGGCCACGAAGGATCTGACGGTACACCGCATCACACTTTCATAGTGTTTTTTATTTGGAGTGGGCTCACAATTTGCCCATAGCCTAAACCCTAACAAGTGTTACCATCCTCAGGAAAGAAACTGAGGAGAGACTTAATCACCTATATCTGAAAAAGAAACATAACATTTAAAAAGGGAGAAAAGTCCTTTACAATGCTCACTAACAAGTTCAGCAGAAATTTAGAAAAAAAAAAAAATCAAACATTCCCAGTGCTTTTTTGAATTTTTTTCAATCTAAACAAAATACTGAGTTATTAGATGAAAATACAAAACTGCACAATACATTCCTGTTGATATAATCTCAATGTTACTTTTATTAAGCCTTAACACAATAGATTTTTTTTCAATGCAAGTCATTGTTTTCTTTCTATGGATGAAGTCATGATATTGTCTCAAAAAACAAAAACAAAAGATGTTCAAAAAGCAGATCAATATGTGAAAAGATTTGCAGAAATTGTGGCTTTGGATACAACAAGAAAAACTAATGTGTCTCCATAAATAGAAAATTATTTTTATTATCAAACAAACAAAAACAAAGCCAAAAATAAGTGCCAATCATAAATTTTGATAAAAACAGAAACATACTCCAAATAATGACAATCTTTGAATTCAAACAATATTTACAAAGTTAAACCTTGAGAGTTTTTTTTTTTTTTTTAGACACTGGCAATTTGTGAAAACTCATTCGGACATGTTGCACATTTACTCAAATAAATATAAAACTTGGGTTTTCTTTATGATTCATCAGAAAGTTTGTTTTTTCTTAATCATTTCACCTCAAGCAAAGCAATACAACAACTAAGATGCAAGGGGTTACTAAATATATTTAATAAAATGAAAAACCCTATTTTTTGCTGCTTACTAATTTATATATCCAAGTTAACACCGTCAGCAGTTACAGTCAAACCACCCAATGTAAGTAAACAAAAATTTTACAACTGGGAATAGAAGTGTTTTATTTGAATATGTTGAATCCAAATCTCTCCTCAGAAATGTTCTCACATGTCAGGATTTTGCATTATTTGTATACATCTGATTGCAGAGACTTTCTCACATATTAATTTCACTGAGCAAGAAAAATCTTTTTCTCTGCTATGACAGGCTTTTGAGATATGCATATAGAACATATAGGTAAATATCATTCTAATCATAAACTTTGTATTGGCAGAATGGGATTATTTAGTGTTAGTTGGAGACAATTTTCTTGTGTTTCATGTTGAAATTTTGCTGAATCTCGCAAGCAACATGCTAAAGACGTATCAGAGAGATGGATGCAGGGAATCTCTTAAAATGCATTACTTGCATTCTCATCTTGATGGACATGGAGAGAGATTGATGCAATCTGTATCTAAGAGAAAATCAAGGTATCAACCCAAGCCTACAACAAAGTAAATGTACTTTTTACTAATAGACTATTTGCTTTGAACATAAATTTGCACTTAACCTGAGTGCCAATTATAGCAGGACACATCAGAGATGGAATCAGTGTATCAAAGCTGGTTCGGACCAACCATGATGTATGACACCTGATGGTTCTTTTGAATGGGAGACCAGACCAACTAACAAGTGCAAGAGTCCCAAACATTTTTAAAGATATCAGAAATAAGTATTAAAACAAACAAAATGTGTTCTTCAAGCATCAAAAGTAACATTGAAGATTTTCAATATGAACAGGAAATCCTGCTTGTAAAATCCAACTACCCATAAAGATCTCATTGGCTCAGAATGAGCGTTATATATTTGTAGCTATTTTTTCACACTTCAACTAAATTATATTTGTTCTAAATATAAATATACTATATACAGTGCTAATATACTATTAATATAATATTTACCTAGAACATAAATCGGCTATATATATATATCTCAAAAACAATTTTAATTACACATTGTAACCAGCATATTTGACACAGGATTTGGTCTGGAATACAAGGTGTTTATTTATCAAAGGAAGATCAATATTAAGATTAACACTTTATAATGCATTTCCATACGTATTTCTGGTAATTTTTATATTTTAACTTGGCCAATGATTTCAGAAGAAGAAAAAAACAACAACTTTAGTTGTCACAGAGATAATAAAATTTACTTCAATGAAAATGTAATGTATAACAAAAAATAAAAAGTTTAAAACTCAAGATCAAACTCGCTTTCATCAAGTTGAAAAATATTTTTTGATGGATTTGATTGAGTTGAATCAATTTTTAATTTTCCCTTATCCAAATTATTTGAAAAGGGAAAGCTTGCATGCATGGCATTATTTTGCTTATTGCTATATAATTTCAAAGATAAAGGTAATATCTGATCACATATAATAGTCTTCTGTTTATTAATACTAGATGATAAATTGATCTTATCACAATTATTTCTCTGAAGCAAGTTATTAATAGAAGGACCATTTAAGCCATTTTCACAATTTAAAGATTTCGAATGTTGACTTTGAATATTCCAGGAATCTACTTCACAATCTTTCTTAGGAAAATTTTCTTCAGTACAAACTGCAGGAAAACAACTTTGTGCTTTAGCCATCTGAATCACATTCTCTTCATCAAAATGCATCTCCTTAAAACTTTTAATGTTGATCTCTTTACATGCAGCAAATTTTGACAAATTTCCAGATGGAGAAAATATATTTGAAATGTCTTTTCTGCTTTTGGACAATTCTGTATCACTTGATGACATTTTATGAGATTTATTTGATGTTAGTTCGTTCCCATTTGATGACATCTGTTCAACAGGAAATGACTGATGGCTGATGAGGTTAGAACCTGGATTGCGAGACTCAATCGACACATTGTGTGACCAGTTATTGCTTTTGTCACTATTAACTGAAGACAATTGGAAGTCACACTTTGGAACTGTTCTTGTCTTTTTTATTAAATAACCAAAATTTGTAAAAGAATCTCTGGGGCAAATTTCAGAGAATGGGTTTCTGGAAATAAAAAAAAGATAAAATAAGCAACAGCTATTCTCAAAAGTTCATTATGGTTGAAAAGACTTTATTCAATTTACCAAGAACAGCAAATGTTCTTTTTTTACATTGTTTTAGATTTGATTTAAAAGTAACTTTTCTAAAATAAAAAATCTGCACAACTATGAAGAAAAAAAAATAAAATGTCACATGTTGATTTATTTTAACTACTGTTCTTATTTTTCTAACTGATTATTATAATAAACACAATGTTTCAGGTGTGTACTCTCTGCACAGAGTGGTCGAGCAGTCTAAGCGCCTGACACAAAGTAGTAATCATACTTTATAAGCACATATATTTTTGGATGTGCATTGTGGTGCAGTGGACATCAACTTGGAACAATAAACTGTGGTGCCAAGTTCAAATTCCAGTTGAATCCCATGCCTTCACTTATGCACAAATACCCTTGGGAAAGGTATTAATCCGTCTCTTCCCTCTAGTTATAGGTCAAAAATAGGATAGATTGGGTTCTATAGCCTTGGCTGGCAACCAGTCTACTGCAGAAAGCAATGGCAACCTACTGCAGGATAATCTTCTGCCCAGTCATGTCTCTTTCCAGACATGATCGCCCAAAGCGTGTATTACAGATGGCACTTAACTGACTAACTGACCCTCTGGTTATCTGCAGATATCCATTTTTGAAGCTTATATGGAATAGCTATGAATTGATTTTAATGTTGCATTGTAACTAGACTAATTGTACCTTCTCTTCGTCACAAAAGACACACCTGATGATCATCTGAAACTACAGGAACAAAATAACATTTTTATAATATCTATAACAAAGATAAGGATTGGAGTTCAAATAAATTAGTTTTAAAATAATTGTTCATTGAAAAATATCAAAACCAAATTGCAAAAACTTGTTGATCATTTTTTTCAGAAAGATTTTTCAGAAAGTCTGTTATTAATGCCTTTCTGAGTTTTTAATCATACATTTTTAATTCTAGCTTGAAAGTTGTAGTACAAGCATTTCATTGAAAGACTGGATGAGAAATTTCAAATAAATACAAGAAAATTTTTCTTTGTTCCGCTATACAATTCTTCTTAAAAATATTAATTCATTCTCTCTTTGACTGATATGTTAAAAGTGGATTTGCTAACTGAAAAATCCCTTAATACAATGTCTAATTAAGATGGGCAAAGAAGAGTTATTTTTATTTCAATCTTGGTTCAACACACTCATCTTTCATGTTAATATTATCATTATTAAACCTGCTAAATGCCAGATAAAGTTGTAATATATTTGTAAATAAAATGTAATATCCCTTTTTCGAAACTTGCACCTTGTCTTCATTTTGTCCTCCTGTAGATTGATGTGACTGATGCCTGTTTCCCAACAGTGTTATTTCATCTCTATTTTGGGTTTACACATACTTGCACTAATTTCTATATGTTGTCCAATGAAAGTGTGAAAAGCCAGGTGCAATTAACAATTATTAAAATAACTTAATATTTCCAAAAATTATAAATTAGGTCTACAAATAAATAGCACTTGATGAAGCCACTACTCTTCTCACTTTCCTTGTTGTGCATCAGATTCTGTCATAAACTGACATTTCAGGAAGAAAAACAGTTTGTTGAGGAAATTCCATCTAAAAAAAGAAAATAGAAAACTGATAATCTAAATAGGTATTTTTCATTGTCAGGAGGCTAGACTTGAACAAATATAAATCCAAATGTGGGACCACATCACTACTTTTGGCAGAACTTCTCCATGGTTGATCTCCAACACTTCTTATCACTAGCTAACTGGGCGATGTTATCAGTTGTCAGTGCCTAACACGTGTGAAGAATATTCGTGATGCACAAATTGGCATATTCAGAAAAATATAAATGCTTAAACTAAAACAAATACTACGAAATATTGAGAAGACAACATAAAAATGCAAGGCTGATGAGGTTCAGTATTAGAATCTAACCAAGAAAACCCGATCTTTCCTCTTCCATATCAGTGAATATGCTTCAAAAATTGCATCTATATGTGTAAGTTCTTATTCAAAAAGAGTTTATTCATCCTAGATTTCACTCTCTCATGTATCGATTATCAGTAATGTTCTTGGAATCTTGAAAGACACCCTTTATTCAATCTATTATAGAATATTCTTAATCAGGTCACCATGTTTAAGAGATACTTCATATCTTCTGATTTGCCTTAGTACCACTTGTTCATTTTTTTTTTTTGCAATAGTTCAGCACTACCAGACCCAGGGATTGAACTCACAAATGCCAGAGAAACATATATGTCTTTACCAATATTTTATTCTACTAGGCCATGTGTCTTTTGGATAAAATAGTGTTGAAATTTTGATGCCATAATTCTTTAGTTATTGTTATAGTGGAACATCCTGCCATCCCCAAGAATAGAATGCTCTACTTTATAAAAGACGGTAACAAGCGGTACGACGATGAGAAAGGTCTTAGGCAAAGGCATTCACTATTCGATAGAAGATTCCGCTCCAACCCGTAGCTTGCCTATTTGTGTATTATTGTTAATTGTACCTTAGTACAATAAATCTGTATTTCTTATTCCTGGTGTGGAGTTTCATTCTTCAACTGATCATTTTATACTGTATTCCTTTTCGGGATATATCAGTTATGAACATGCTCAAACCTGCCTTGTAAATATTGGCTTTCAAATTCTTAGTGTTTGCATGACCTCCTGTGTTATTTGCTATGATTGCATCATATATTATGACAGAGTATAGATGGAGCTGGTTAAACCTAATATCTGTACTCAGGTGGTTGGACTGTACAAGTGTCATGACGCAAGTGGCAGAATTTTTGTTAAGAGTCCTTTCTTTCTTTCTTTCTTTAACACCATATGGTATTTATCTGTTTGTTCTACTCAGCAAGTTGATATGTGTGCTAATTATTAATGATACACAAATTGAAATCCTCAGAATAAACTGGCTAATCTAAAAGAGAACGGTAGCTACAGCAAGAGAAAATAAAAGCAAAAGGATTCAACTGATTGACTGATTTTGTTTAATGGATTTAACCTCTGCGTCCAACTCTGAAGATGAAGACATGTTACAAATCCAGAGCAAAAACAAGGATAATGAATGAATACAGGCAACATCTCAGTAAGTTACTACATATGCACAACCTCCCCAAAATTTCAGAAAAACTGTATTCTATGGATGCCCTTAAGTCAATTCTATGATGGCCCATAAGTCAATTGTCAAAGGCTTGGGATGTTACCTACTAGGACACATATCTTTTGTATAAACTAGTGTTGAAATTTTCAAGCTGTAACACTTTAACATTCATCATAAGCAGAATCCTCATATATATATATATATATATATATATATATATATATATATTTTGATTTCCTTCTTTGTTTTCCCATCCTCTTTACCTCATCCCAAAAATTTCCAAAAAAGAAAAGGGAAAGTGAGATTTTTTTTAATATTCTTTTTCCAAAATAACGTTTATTAACCATCATTATTAACTACCTGAGAAGACATTGTTTTTTTCGATGTCGAAACAAAATGTACACTTTTGTAGTAAATTATAATTCATACATGTTCTAAACTATAACTTTATATATATATATATATATATATATATATATATATATATATATATTATGTACTTAGGCAGCAAATTTACTTTTAGACATGTCAGATTAAATAAATTGCAAACATTGTGTCTGCTTATTTTTAATAAAATCTGTTCATACTCTTGGATAATCTTTTGCACATTATAATTAAAAGATGTAAGAAATGAGCTGTAACTTTGGCAGATGATTTTACTATTCATTTCTATGTTCCTCCACAAAAAAGATATTTTACTCTGAACTAAAAAATATTAAGCAGACTCTCATTAATAATGACTTCTCAAATCATATTGTAAATAAGCAAATAAGATGATATTTCAAAAACCTCAACAAACATTAAACAAAATATGGTACTTCCGCAAAAGACCCTAAACATATAACACTTATTTATTGCTACCAGATGTACAATTACTACAAACAGGATTAAAAAAAATCATAAAAAATCTCATTCGTAATAAAATATCTCTCGTTGATCCTAATAAAAAAATTAAAATTAATATATTATAAAAAATACATTACTACTAATTTAATTATCTGTAATAAGTCCTCCCCACCAACTGATGTGTTACATAAAACCAACATTATATATCAATTCAAATGTCCCTTGGAAGAATGTATCTCTGACAAAAAAACAAATATATATGTTGGATTTACAACAACTACATTAACAAGACATCTTACATTACACATGTCTGACCATTCATACATTTTTAGACATCTACAACAACATTCTTGTCTACATTCAAAATACAAAACAATCATGATTGATAATACGTGCATGACAATAACATTAAAACATGAAAAAATTCCATTTTGGATAATTTTCATGTTCTAATGAACACTAAGCAATTTGTCAACCATTATATTTGAAGCATGAAGAAAATTTACAGTAATTTTTAGCAAAACAGTTTTGCAACTTTCTTTTGTTACCACAACTCATGCACCCAAAGATCATCTTGAAAGGAGATTGAAAGTACTTGGGAACATCAAGAAATGAATAATAAAATCATCTGTCAAAGTTACAGCTCATTTCTTACATCTTTCAATTATAATACATGAAAAATTATCCATGAGTATGAACAGGTTTTATTAAAAATAAGCAGACACAATGTTTGCAATTTATTTAATCTAACATATATATATATATATATATATATATATATATATATATATATATATATATATAATCAATACACCTGTAAGGAAGCCTTCTTTTTAGATTACAAGGTTTAGATTGGAGAACAATTGTCGCACTTAGAGAATGTCAATATTTCCATTAGGTTATTGATTCAGATCTTTGTGTGCTCTCCTAGAAAGGAGGCTAATTTTAATTTAACTGAGGTTCACTGGAGAAAGGACTGGCTTGCAAAATTCAATACAGCCAAAACCAAACTTATAATGTTTCACCACCAGCAAGTCAACCCCAAATTTTCACTTATCATGATGGAGGAGTGTTCTCTCAAAAAGGCACCTCGTTTTGAACATCAAGCTCTCTCCAGACCTCAAGTGAAACTATATCTAGTCTGAGTTAAAGATATGGGGGAAAATGGTCAGTTCATTGTATTGCTCCAGTAAATATCTATCCATGCTATACTTTATTTTTACAATAGCCAGATCAGATAAAAAATGGAGTATTGGTGCCATATCTTGGCTGGAGCTATCTTGTCCTAACTTGCCTGCCTTGATAGAGTTCAAAAGTGACTACATGGCCTTGTGGATGATGAATTATGTTCCACTCTACAACATCTTTCCCCACAGACAAACTGTTGTGGGCCTCCTTCTGCTCTATCACTACTTTGATGGCATGACTTCTGACAAGTCCCACCACCCACTAACCATTACAACTGGGACCTGTCATGTCACATACACAAGGGTAAATCATTCCCCATCCCCCCTTCATATTCCAGTAGTAAGAAGCAAGTTCCATTCGGACAGCTTCTTCCCAAAAACTGCTGCTCTGCTCCCAGTATGATCTTTTCCCAATAACTAAAATCTTGACCTCTTCAACTTTAGGGTTAATCATTATGTTAAACTGCATATCCCCATGAACTTCACTTATTGCTTTTCATCTGCTCATACAACACCACACAGTAACCCTCTATCTTGAGTGGCTCTTTCCCAATCACCACAATCTTGACCCCTTCAAGTCAAGGTTCAACCATTATTTTTCCTGCATAACTACATGAACTACTTCACTTCTTGTCTCTTCATTTGCTCATACAACACCACACAGTAATCCTGTGCCTTGAGTGGTTCTTGGGTCTTGGCTCTCTTGTATTGGGTGAAAATTAGTACCAAAAAGCCACTGAGAGAATTTCATCAGAGAAAACTTTAGTGTATAAGCTCACAACTTTAACATTTAGTTAATACAAATAGGAATATCCCTGAACTTAAAATATGTACAATAAACAAAGATATAAACGTCCATAAATTTATGTTATAATGAAATTTTAATTCTTTTCTCTTTCAAACAATTTTTAGCCTATTTTTGATTAAAAAAAGTAAAATGCTATAATTTGTAACTGTCTGTTGTTTTGCATGGTATGATTTCTTATCTATTGTCCACCCAATTCAAGACCTAAGTGCCACTTAAGGTAGAGTGTTACTAAATGAGGATATTGTAAGACCATATAGGGAGGAAGCAAAGGTTGCATATTATGAGGATATGTAAGATGGATAATGGTTGACACTTGAAGAGGTTAAGGTTGTAGTGTTTGGGAGAGTAACTCCTTGAGAGTCCTTTCCAAATTGCAATAGTTCTGGAAAAAAAAAAGTGTCTGAGTGGAACTACTCCTTACTAATGGAATACAAAGAGAATAAGGATGGTTCAACTCAACATACATGGCCTAATGGATTTTAGCTATGAAGGTTTAGACTTGTGGAACCAATGAATGTAGTTTACCCAAAAATCTTCCATGGAAATAGGGATAGGGTAGAGAGCTTAGCAGCATTTTAGTAAGGTACTTGGGTGGTACAGGGAGCTAACCATGTGAGGTAAGTGCCAATTGTCATGTGATGGGTGACTTTATCATGTCAGAAGTTGATAACAAGAGTACTAGCAGAAAAGCCAAAACCAAAATGAAGGACACTGGATAAAAAAGAGAAAGTGAAATGTGCATGTAGATCAATCTGTCATTGCCACATAAGCACTATTCACTCTGTTCTTACAAAATCACATTTTATTGACATTAGGAAAGATTAAAAAACTTACTTTCTTTTTTCTTGACAAGGGAACTTGTTAAATTTCTCTAAGCCTGTTTTCTTTTCTTTGTTGTACTCTTTTATATAATCAGCTTCATCCATTTGCAATTGGTTTGTTTCAGTGTCCACTTCACAGGGCAAGAATTTGGTCCATTTGCTGTTGCTTTGAGAATGTTGGGCCAATTTCTGATATTAAAATAATTTAAAAACATAATTGTTTTTTACAAATCACTTAAACAGTTCATAAGGCTCAGTTTTAAACACTTATTTCATTAAATCAAAAACTATAATCTTCAGAAATACACAAAATGCTTACAATGTTCATTTTATAGCTTAAATAAGGCTTCAGTAACAAAAAAGGTTTTGCAATGAAATCATCAAAAAGTTTCATTAATTTTAGATATATAATAACTTTGACATTCAAGAGATCAAAAAAATAAAAATGGATAATAAAACTTTTGATTTGGGAATAGCTGACAAGGTATCGCAATAGAAATGTTCTTGACCTAATTTTTTTTTAACCTGGCAATGAACTATTTCACAGGTATGACATCACACATAAAATATCTCTGATTAATATTACTGTTGGTTTCAATCCTCAGGAAAGACTGCAAAATACTTTCCCTTCCCCAATTTATAGACAGAAGCACACAAATACATGTTGGGATTTTTTTTTTCCTAGCCAAAAATATAGTTTCATCTGACTCAGTCCTGGTCTGTCTTGTCTTGTTGTAATCTAAAAAGATTGCTGAATTAAAAATAACCAAAGTGGAAGTTGGAAAATGAAATAGTAATATTTATAACATCAACAAAATACAATACTCACCAACTGCATGAAGTAGATAACCACTGCTAGTGGTGAACAGCTAGACAGCAATATCACCCCTTCACAATAGTGTCCAACGTATTTCTGAGAATTAGGACATACCCATTAACGTTCATAGGCATGTATATAAGAGTCTTGAAGTCAGAATGCTACATCCTCTTTTCTGAACTTGCTTTTGTGTGTCAACTGCCATTCTTTGTTTTGTTTAATGGCCTATCAACCTCAAATGGGTTATATAAGGCCAGTCTTAGTTTGTAAACCTTCTGCCTTTTTACTGTTGCTTTACTTTGCATATATTGTTTATTTGCTTTATAATATTTTTGCTGGTCTTTTCATTTTATTACTTCTTGCAAATGTGTTAATTCTGTTTGTAAGACAGTTGTTACTTATTTTGCATTTGACCATGGCTACTTACACCAAAATTACCTTTGATATTATTATATAAAGAAATAAAAAATAAAAACACATTATCAATTGATTTCAAGTCAAAGAATGACTATTGCAATCAAGATAAACAAAAACCTTTGAACACACTTAAAAGTAATTATTCTACAATTACCATATCTCCATTAGGCCCACTTGCAAAAGTAGGTCTATCCATTTCTTCTGAAACGTCCAAGAGTTCCTGATCAATAATCATCTGATAATCTTTTTCATCTACATCTTGTTTAAGAAGATTTAACTTCTGCACATGATGCCGACACTCAGCACCTGTCCCCTGACCATAAACCTGAAATTTGCAAAACTGTTTTTAGTAGGGCAATTAACATTTTTCTTTTAATAATAATAAAGTGAGAGATTATAAAACTTTGTTTTATATTGAAATAAACTGAATAAAAATAAAGGAATAGTAAACAAAATATATCCATTCTTATCTGAATTTTTTTAAACAAAGTGCCTTAATCTTTTCTAACATACTTTATCCAATTCATTGCTGCATAATCTATAAAAAATAGTTATACATCCTTTTGCATTTCTATTTCCCTTTCTGACATTCTGTATTAAATACAGCATCCATTGTTCCAGTGTCTTTAACGAACCCATACTGTTCTTGTCCTATTTCCGGCATAATTTATGCTGTGCACTCTATTCATCAGATTTCAGATAATTTTTGTCACATGGCTCATTAGGCAGGTTATCTGATGGAGTTCACATTCATTTGCACCTGGTTTCTTGGGCAATGCTATGAAAATTGAAAGCAAGGGGGACAGAAAAAAACATGTATAACCTATCTAGTGAGCTTGTGTAAATAGGTGGTGGAATAAGGTTTAGAAGAGATGACGAAAAGACAAAATTTATTAAGAGATACAAAGGAGAAGAAATTGTGAAGAGCCATAATCGCCAATGTCCTGAAGGGATATGGCATATAGAAAAAGAAGATTAAATACTTGTATTTACTTCAGACTAAATTTCTTGTCTTTGTTTTTTTATAACAGTATTTTGGTCACTGTACTGATGAGATTTTTCGAGGACTGCACTGCAGGTTTTGTTTCAAGTTTAATCGTTCTTGATTATACGTCATATATGACAAAATAAAAATCAAGTTTAAGTCATTTTATTTGACTTTACATCTGTCCACCACAAATATTGAACTTGTAATATCACTAGAAAAGCATTAAAAGTACATAAAATCATGTTACTGTACAATAAATAAAAGTTTATAATATTAAAATATATACTATACGTATTTGCTTTTATTGGAAAAAAAATTTCAAATCCTTAAGGATATGGACCCAAATGGTCAACACTTTTCAAAAGTTATACATGCTTATCATGAAGTTTTTGCTCCTATCATGCAATCTTTAAAAAAAAGAACACAGTTCAAGGAACTTTCGACCAATTGTTTCTTATTAAAAAGCGTATCAAACAACAACAACAACAGCCAGAATCAGCTGTTGATGGTGATGATCCACAGCTATCTACGTCTGCAATGTAAATAAACAAATTGAATGTAAATATTGGTAAATTTAACAAAAATTTGTTTATTTTCTACTGTTGCAAAATAATTTTAATAACTGTATTTGTTATTTAACCTTACAAAATTTTATATCTTAGAGTGAACCACATTCACAAATAAAGAGTCTGCAATGTATTGTAAAGATCGCCAAATTGTAAACATCTACATTTACAAGTATATACATTCATGTATTTATAAATTTAAATTACTTTTTTTCTGTACTATATTAAAAACTAAAATTTATTTGTTTGCAAGCTTAAAATAGATTCTTACTGATCATATATTATTAAAAATGCATTTATAAATAAAATACAAAACTGGGAGTGGTTATTTGTGGTTTAGCCTGGTGGGAAGTAACTCCAAAAACAAGTAAATTTGACATAAATCATTTTTTTGACTTAAATTACCTTTCCTGGAACAAATTACTGATGTAAGGTTAGTTACACCTGTATTTTAGAATCTCAAAACTTGTTCTAATTTATTCATTACATAAGTCAAGGAAGATGATAATCCTAAAGCAGAAACCTTGCCTTCAGATGCATGAGACGAGAAGCACATCTAGACTTACAGCAAGATTTAACTGCCCAAAACAGGACATATAAGTAAGAAAGTCAGAGAGTATAGCAGCTGAAATATATAAAACAAACAACAAAAAGACAAGGAAATTAGTCTGAGAAAAACCAATACAGGGTGTGGTGAGTAAAATGTTGCTATTTTATATTTCTAATTTTGTGTATGCTCATTGTCTTTTTTTGTTTTTTTTTGACTGCACAGTATAGTAGGTTCAGTTGGGCAATGTCTATGAGAACAAGAGCACCATGACACAATTCACTTCAACAAAAATTTTGAAAACAACATGGTGTACTACTTCGCATTCAGGCCAGAAGCTTCAATACAAACATTTCAGAGTTTTTGGGTGTCAAATGAGGACAATGCAGAGGATTCGGAAAGAGTTAGATGAGTCTAATGGTGATTACAAAGATACAGCAGTGCAGAAAACTCTAGTGAGAATCATTCTAGTGAGAAAAGAAATAAGAAAAGGACTCAAACTCAACATGGATGGTGGCCTACATCAACTACCTTGAGGAGGTAGTGCTGCCTGGGATCAAAAGGGTAGCTACTGGAAGACTATGTCTAGCAACAGAACTCTGCACCATGTCATGCAATCAGGAGCACCCAATTATGGCTCTCAGACAATTTTTGCGACCACATAACCCCTTACATTTGATCACCTAACTCCCCAGACTGCACCCCCTTGATTACTATGTGTGGGGAGCAGTTGATCAAGAAACCAACAAAACTCCTTGTGACACCAAAGATAAACTGAAGGCAAGGATCATGACAGCATTCACAAGTTTAAACAAGGAGACCATCCAGAATAGTTGCAGGAGATTCTGAAGTCATCTGGAGGTTGTGCTTAAAGCCAATGGTGATTTTATTGAATACATTTACTCTAGTATCTCAAAATACTTTTGTGCTATTTTCGTAAATGTATTTATTAAAATGGGATGCCAGTGTTATTTTCATTTTTACGTCATTTAGACATAATTTATCCATCGCACACGGTATATGTTGTTAGATTCTGTAAGACAAAAAAAAATATTCACAACTAAACCACCCACACTGCAAAATTATTTTTATTTGCTGATAGAATTAATCTTGTTTTTGTTACCTATTCTTCACATTGAGTCCACTCCCATAAAACCTTATCTATATAGCCTAAATATTTTATTTATTTTATACACTTTGGTACCTCATAGGTGGGGATGACATTTATTATTTTAGAGGAAATTATCTCACCTACACTCTGAGCTTAAAACAGTTCTGTTTATTAAATTCCCACTTCCTTCTTCTCCCTCCACTGAGCTGCAACAAGAAAGAGTATGTTACTATTGTTGATTTAAGATTTTACTTGCTAAAAGATTCCATTCCATTGTTTAAGAAATCATGCTCCATTTTTCTATTTTATGCTTTTCAAAATTACCGTGTTCCTTTCATTGAGAAACTTGTTTCTCTAAAGCTTTATTTTATGTCTATATTTCTGAGATAAGATTACTTGCAATGTTCAGACTGTTGTTCTCATCTTTGTTGCCATATTCACAATGGTTCAATTGTTGTACACTTCTTCAGATGATTGGAATTTCAAAACAAACCCTTTATTTCATTCACAAGGATAGTGTTCTAGTTCTACATGTCATGCCTCTTCCAGATATCTCAGTATCACTCAACTCTTCAAGTTTTTGCTCACCTATGCTATGGCTAAGTATTGAACTCGCAGCTTTAAGTCAACACTTTTATCCACTGGGGCATGTGTATGAATTTTTGGGACCTATAAACCTAATGCTTCAATAACTATTTTTTACCAGAGCTCATATTCCAATTTTGTTATTATTGCTTTTCTCTAGCACACTGTATTACTGATTCCCATAATGTATTCATGTCTATGCTTGGCTGGCTTAGGAGATTTTTGTGGCCTAGCATATGTGCTGATTCATTAAATTTTCATACTTTCCAATGATTGTCTCTCTTTTATTTCAACTTCATACCACACAGGGCAGTGATCTTCCTTTTTTTTTTTTGTTATTGTTAACTGACAAGTTCCTTATTACATTCTGTAGTGTTAACAAATAAAAAAGTTTATTTATTTATTTTTTTATGGCTTATAAATATTTTGCAGGTTATTTAAAGTCAGAAAATATTTCTAGTTTGTAAGAATTTTGGGGGAAGATAATAATGGTTTAGTAATACAAGTCTTACTAATTAACCCATACTTGGGGAGAAGAGATGTATTTATACCTTTCCTAAGGATAATTGCATATAAGTGAATATAACAAACCCAATGGCATTTTATTTATGTTTTACTTTACTTATAAAGAAATTTAACAATAACCAGTGGTAAAGACATTGATCAGTTATCCTCTGCTATAAAAACTACTCTAAAATATCTATTGCAATGCATAAAATAAATTATTTTTTGTTTTTGTTTTTTACTTCTAGATATTGATGATAGAACTTTAAGAACAGTTGTATAATAATTTGTTTAATTTACACACTACCTTTTCTTAAATGGTTTCAAAGATTAATTCATTCAATTAAAAAAAAAAAATTTTTTGCTTAAATTCAAAATTTTTTTAGCCATTAAATGACTTCCAAACCTCGCTCATTTATTAAGACTGAACCCTGTTCCTTGCATATTGAAAAATATATTCACACTCCAACACTATATTAGGAATCTAAGGATACTTATTTTAATAAGCAATATCCAAAGTCAAATAAATATGAGTTTGTCATATTGATATCATTTCAGTTTACGAAACTATTTAGAAGTTATAACACCTAAAAAATTAAAATTGTTGCCTTATAAAAGTTTGCAGGTTCCTAGGCTTTATTAAACCAGCCCTGACAATATCCCATCAAATATCTGGCAAGGCTTAAATTTTTGTTAACAGAAATTCCTTTTTTAAAAGGTCTCTATCTTGGAAATAATATACATTTCAGTCAGTTAAGTGCCATACATGATACACGCTTGGGCGATCATGTCTCGAAAGAGACATGACTGACTGGGCAGAAGATTATCCCGCAGTAGATTGCCATTGCTTTCTGCGGTAGACTGGTTGCTGATCAAGGCTATAGAACCCAATCTGTCCTATTATTTAACCCATAACTGGAAGGAATAGATGGATTAATACCTTTCCCAAGGGTATTTGTGCGTAATTGAATGCAATGAATTCGGCTGGAATTTGAACTCGGCTCCCCAATTTCGCGTTCCGAGCTGATATTTAATGCACCACAACGCACATCCTATATATACATTTACTTTTCCATATTTTGCCATATTTACCAACATATAGTTATTTATCAAGCATAGCTTTGTTTTGGTACAAGTCCAGTTTTTTCACTCTTTTTTCTTTTTTTTTCAATTGGAGTAGATAGACTAAACTATCGTCCGGTTCACACTCCACCCACATCTATTGAACAGGTGAAGAGGCTCATCCCTTGTTTCCTGTTTAGGATGCGGTTTCCAGCTTTCTCTTTTCCATTCTTTTTACCCTTACGTAGACCCCTGTGCATCAGTGGCATTATCGTGTTGCTTGGGGTGATATGATTTTAAAAAAAAATAAAAAGAAAGACTACAAATTTGGGTCACCCAGTGAAAGTCAAACACACTAGTCTGTTAACCCTTATACTATAGCCAATGTATCCACTAGTATAAATATGGAGCATCTTGTCAATAACAATTCAATAAAAGTCAAAAAAAGTCAAAGAAATATGTTTTAAGAAATGGTGCATGTATAATTTAATAAAACGTTATTTGCTTTCAGATTCAACAAAAAAAAATTTAAACTTAATATTTCTTTAAACTATTGTAATTTTTCAGTGCAATTTTAAAATCAATCCTATTGCTGTTTATCACAAGAGCTTATTTTATGAAATAAAGACATGTCTGAAGGTTTAAAAAATATAAAGTTTAAAATCTAATTCTAGATTGTGAACCTTTTATTTAAAAGAATTTTATTTTCTTTTTTCATTTTAGTAACTGTAAGACTATAAGGAAAGAAAGAAAGTATTATTTACTTTAAGTTAAAAAAAAAGGCAGAAAAATGGATTTTAAAATGAACATCTCTTTCAACACCTGTTCAGCACTGATAAACTAGTTACATGTCTATAGAGACTTTATCTGTTAAAACACAATTTAAGAAAATGACAGGTGAGCCCCTTTTTAAAATAATTTGTAAGTACTCAGTAACCTTACAAATGTTGGAAATATTCTCTGTAATCTAATTTTAGGAATGTTGATTTTTATATTTACTAGTCATTGATCTTATTTTCTGATAATGTCATATATGGTCAGCCATACTTTCAAAATGGGCACATTTTATATACATGAAAAAATATTTTATTTTAAAAATCTCAGCACATGACAATCTGCATTAAGCTTTTCAATTTTTGCTTAGTAAGTATAAACTTTGTCTACATTAACTTAATAACTTAACCTAATGCAAAGCTTTGAAGAAATTTTAAAAGGTTTTTGAAACAATTATTATTAAAAAAAGAAAAAATGAAAATAATTCTTGTAAAAATACATTATTCATCACAAATTTTTTTTTCTTCAAACAATAATGTCCTTAATATATGTTATTCATAAAAGCAATTAAAAGCTTATTTAATTAAATAATGTCACAGTTTAATTGGATTTATTTATTTTATTATTCAGAGTAGATTTTCAGGAAACAAGCAACTGTTTGAAGAAATGTATGATTTACATTCTGCAACAAGTCCTGCATTTAACAAATAAAACAAAATTTGCAGACTGAATTTAATTTCTAGAAATTTCATTAAGTTGGGAAGGGATAACAGATGAAAAAAATATTTCTTTTTTTATCAAGATTTAAAAAACATAATAATTTTATAAATATTAATTTGTAAAAAGTTTAACTAAAAATTCGACAATTGCTTGATTTTTACAAGAATTAATGTGTTTTTCACTGGAAACAAAGGAGTTTAACTATGATTACATTTATCATAGTAAACTCTGATAATAATCTGGTCACCTGCTGATAAAAAAAAAAAGATTTATAACCAAAATTTTGAACATGTAACATTTTTAAAGGATTAAAAGTTTTTTAAATAATTAAAAATATTTGGTCTTTCCTTTTAACAACAAATATTTTTACAGGCAAACTATTTTTATTAAGTTTGGGGCTTTTTTTATTGACTGTTTTTAGTGAAGCAGTGGAGGTATCCAGGCCATTTTCTTTTTAAAAAAAGGAAATTGAAATTCAAAGAAGGCATTTGAAGCATGTTTTTAGAGGAAGGGGAGTAGAAAGTCTGTGGCACTATGAATATTTGTGGTAGTGTACAGTACACCTGTCTCACTTCCTCAACTCATTTTCAATACATAAGTTTTAAATTTAATTTTTAAAAATAAATTTTTTAAGCTTTAATCAAAAGCTAAATGATTAAATTTACTATTTTCAGTACGCAAAATACTCTGGTGTATTTCAAACGGAAATTATGTTATTGGAATCTAAAATTGAGATTTTTCAGCCATTTTTAACAATTGACACATTTGCAAAGTTAATTTTAGGTTTTAAAAATTTTGCAAAAATAAAATATACATCTGTGACCTGTTAGTTTTAAAAAATTACCAAATTTAAAGTTAAAATTAATCTGATTTAAACAAGTATTACTTGTTTATAGTATGAAATTTTGAATAAAACTATTTCTTAATTACATAGATGACAAGTGATTGATGTGTGAAGTGAATGATGAGACAGATGACATTGTAGTGACTGATAGACAGCTAAGTATAGTTGACCAAAATAACATTGTCCAAATTTTTCTTATAAGGGGGAAAAACATGACCTTTTAATATAAGTCAGAAAATACCATGCACAAAAAAAAACTTCAAATACAAAAAAAAATTTAATTATTTAAAAAATACAATGATAACAATTTGTATTAAATTTTTCTAGAAAGCCTTTACTAATTAGTAAAGGCTTTCTAGAACTTTTTTTTTAAATTTAAAATTTTATAAATTATTATAAGAAAAACGGAAAATTCTTTTAAAATTTCATTATTCATTGGAAAAAAAATTTTCTTCGGTCTAATGATTAATGTCTTTTATTATTTATAAAAGCAATTAACAGCTTCTTAAATTAGATCATTAGTTTTATTGCATTTTTTTTTTTACTATATTGGGAGTAGATTTTCGAGAAAAAAAAAGTCCAACTCTTTAAAAAAAAGAAATAGATGATTTCATACATTTTTACCCTCAATGAATCCTGCGTTTGACAACTAAAATGAATCTTTCCAACAAAATTTATTTTAATTTCTTAAAATTTCATGAATTCAGTAACATATGTACTAATTACTAAAATATGTATATTTTTACCAAGATTTTAAAAAAAATAATTTTAAAAATAATTCTATTCATTTGTGAATTAGTCCTGAAGTTTCATTAAAATCAGACAATTATTTGATTTTTGCAAGAATTTTTAAATGTTTGTATTTTTACGTTTTCCATTTAAAACTCTCGTAACGATTTCCGATTATGTTACCCGTTAAAAATCAAAACAAGATTTTTTACCAAAATTTCGAACGTGTTAGAAAGGATTTTTAAAAAATTTAAATAATTAAAAAATACTTTGATGATCTTTCCTCTTAAACATTTTGATGAAAAAATTTGGTTTTTATTAAGTTTGGGGCCTTTTTTTTCCCCGTATTATGCTGTTTTTCCAGCGAATAGTGGAAGTACCTACGCTAGAGATCAATTACGACTGACTGACTGACTAAGTAGCAAGTTCGATCCTCACTGGGTGCACCATATAAGCGGCCACATATAGCTAAGCAAATCATTAGTTACTAAATTATGTACTAGTAACTAAGAACTATATTTTTTCATTTACTTCCTTTCAGTTCCTTAAATAATTTAAAAGTCTATATATTAAACATTTATTTTGTTCAATTTGCCAATTTTAATTAAATCTTCTTAAATTCAAATTTCAAAGTTTTGTATCCAGTTTTCATTTTCTTACCTTAATCAGCGACTGTTTCTCGCCACACACTTTGCACGTCCATTTTTTTGATTTCTTCATTTGATCGACTTGAAATGTTGAGCAAGAAAAGCAACGAACCACATTAAACTTTTGAGACATTTTTCTAAAAGACTTTTTCTTTCTGAAATACAATAAATGACGTTTTCTTTTACTGCATACGTTATTTACAAATATTTAGAGAGAAAAAAAAACTACAATTAGAATTATTATTTATTTCATCCATTTGTTTTCCACGAAGAGATATGTTGCTAAAAAGTTTCGAAGGTGATTTTCAAAAAAAAAAAATTTATTATAGTTCTTTTACTTACTGATCTGTTTTTATCTAAAATTTCTTAGCAATTAAATTTATAAAAAGTTAAATAAAATGATAACGTGAATTTACGAACGAATTTTTTAAGACAACAGTAACACTTTAAAAAAATGGCGACATTTTCACGTTTAAATGTTATAGGTAATAAATTATAAAGCAATATAAAACCACAGGATTTGTAATTTGTGTTTGATTTTTATATGCATCACTTACACAATCACTAATACAACGACAGGGTTGAGTTTTTTCTTTACAAACAAAATGTAGCTAAAAATATCCTAACAAGTTCAAATCTGGCGCCAGAAAACTGGAAATGTATTTGTAAACAATATAGAGTTGTTTCCCTTGAATTGTGACACCTTTCACTCCTTTTGTTATTAGCTAAGGTTTTTCTTGTTTTGAGTATTTTTTTTTCCTTCTAATTTAATCCTTAAATTCACTAAATTAATCAAATGTAAAATTAACACATTTAGAAAAAGGAGGACGAATATCAATTCAAGACAATATCGCCGGAAGAAGTTCACGCAATGTTTTTTTCTTTTCAAATCAACAAACTAAAGAGTAAAACTTTTACTCTTTAAAAAAAGAGATTGACAAAAAAAAGTGAAAAAGAAAAGACTAAAAAGAGTAATAAAAACACTAAAAACAGTGATTAAAATGATGCATTCAAGCCCCTGGAATAGTTCTTCTATGCATTAACTCTCCTTCAGTAGGGGACCAGGGTTTTCAATTGGTTCTTCTTGTGAAGCAAAAGGACTCAAAGGAGAAATGCCGAGGAGGCTTAAGTAATTTTTTGGTTTAACCCGCTTTAAATTTGTTGACCTAGGGTCACTTTTCCAATTGATTGGAGTGTGATTAAATCCCTACTCTGGACTTGGAAATGAATATGTGACATTATGTGCTTAAGTCCCAAGGAGACATCCACTCATCAGGCAATACCTCTTACTTCCAGAGGAGGCGACGGTCATTACCTGGTGCATGAGATATTCTCAAAAGAAGAAGTGCTGAGGGGGCTTGAGCAACTTTTGTCCCCAGTCTGCGTACACGTGAACTAGCAACCCACTTTAAACTCGACTTTAGATTACATTTCATCCGAGTAGGAGGGGCCTTTTTAATTATTTACTTCTCTGTGAGCTCTTTTTTCTATTATTACTCAACATAGTTAGCATAACAAAAGTTCAGCATTAAGAATATTGTTTATTTTTTTAATGTTAATACTGAACTTTTTCCATTTGTTGTGTGTATTTTAAATAAAATTTAAAAAAATTGATAATAATTTTTCATAAATTCACTATTACTTTTTTTTTTAGGCTTATCAACTATTTGTAGGTTATTTCAAGTCAGAAAACATTTTTAGACTAAGTATTTGTTTATTTTTTTTTTTTTAGAGTAATACAACTCTTACTAATTAACCCATAGCTGAAGGGAGAAGAAGTGGATTCATACCTTTCCCAATGCTATTTGTGCACATAAATGAATTTAACAAACCCAACAGGAGCTGGAACTCAGCTCTCCAATTAACAACTCTGAGCCATTATCCATTACACCACCTGCACATCCAAGTTTACAGCACCTGGTATTCCCAGTTAGTTATTCATCTAGGTACTGACCTTAGTATTATCTTTAAGCATGACAATCATCTATTATTTAACAACATGAAATGTAGTCACATTCTTCTGGGTCATAATAAAGTTCCTTAATTTTCTTTCAACCAACATCTACCAGTTCTTGTTGCTCTACCTCTTGATTTTTCTTCATAATTTGGATCCCTAAAATAATGTATAATTTCTTTTTTGCTTCTCCAGCAATAGTCATTAAATCATGTTTGCCTTTCATAGAATATGACAATAATTTTTGGTAGGTTCCCATCTAGTTTTTATTTGGACATATTCCCAGCTGACATTTAATACTACTCTCAATAGTTGAGTCTACATATCATCTAGTTTTTGCTAATAATTTCGTTAATGTCCAACTGCCTGCCACATATAAGATTGTTTCTTCTAATAACCAAATAGTTGCACTTTCAGGTGTTTTTTTTTTTTTTATCAGTTTTGACTGACACATGGTAACTATTTTTAATAAAGCTGTCTATACCATTAATTCTACTTTCAAATGAGACAAATTTAATTCTAACATTTTGGTGTTTTTGTCATCACATAAAAATATCTGAATCACAAGTTTAAAAAAAAATTGTTAAAAAAAAAAGCTTTCTACTACAAAAAAAAGAGTTTACTTTAAATTTTATGTAACACAAGAGAAAACAGCTTACATCCAGGACACAAGAAAGATTCAGATGTGTCTCACATGTAAAATATTCCCAAAAAAGAAAATGGTGGCTTTACAAGATGTATATTTATAATAGATAGATCTCAGAGTTAGATGGCGGAATACGTTATTCAGGTTGTTAATCTTATCTTTATTGCCATATTCACTATGTTTCGGCTGTTGTGTGCTCTGACCATCTTCAGTTGATTAGAATTTCAAATTGAACACTTTATTTTGATTATAGCGGTTGCTATGTTTTTCTTACCCACATTCGGTCCATGTCATTTACTCGTCTGCGATTGGGTAATAAATCACTACTGTTCTTGTATGGGACAATTTAGCAATCGCTTTTGAATCGTTTGGTTCTGAAGCAGCTCTTTCATATGAGTGTGGTGATTGGTTAAATTAAGGCCAATCACATACTTTTTTTTATGTAAAACCAGTTTTTCCCGCGCTTGGTTTTTGATCCACCCTTCTTTGTTAAATACGGCAACTTTCAGAAAGCTAGTCAGTAGATGAAAAGGCTGGCTAAACGACTCCACATAAGTCTCTCTACTCAAACCTTCCTTAATGCACACACCGACACAGAAGTTTGTTTTCTCTCTGAACATTTTCACCAAGAACTTTTGAATTTTTGAACTCTTGACCAAAATTTGTGTTACTTACAATTACATTTAAAATAATTGTATTCTTCATGTTATTTATCCTTACATGAAAATCTTTCTAACAATTATAACAAATCTTTTCAGTGCAAAAAAAACTTTCTTCATTTAATTGACTTTGGGCAACAAACAGTTAAAGAGGAGCAATTTTTTCCTCTTATTCTATGTATACTACTATTACATGCTTTGTTTGTTTCTTTTCATAATCATTTCACCCCAAGCAAGGCAGGACCACCATTGATGTGCAGAGGGTTACAGTGAGAGAAAAACAAAATACAGAGGATGTTGAAGAAAGCATAAGAGATGGATGGGAATCAAGGAAATAGAAGATAGCAATTGACATTGCATTTAAACTTTTGGAGATTGTAGCTATCATGGAAGCAAGCAAATGGAAGGAAGTTCCACAGATGGGAAGTGCAAGAATAACTATTTGAGCAGAAGAGGCGGTTCGTTCTAGTCTAGTAGCATGTGTAAATACATATGGTAAGGGAACTAGGAAAAAAGCTTGTTAGAGCAATTGCCATGAAAATACGTGTAGAAAAGACAGAGGGAAGTCACATCACAGCAGTGAGAAAATGAAAGCGAGCTGCCAAGTTCTCTTTTAGATTTTGTTGAAAACCTCAAGATGAATAGCAGGAGCAGATATGGCAACAGTATTCATTACACAGAAGAATGGTAGATTTATAAATGCTAAGAGCCACCAGGGATAGGGAGACATGGAAAGCCATGATCACCTACATCCTGAAGAGACAAGGCACATAGAATAAGAAGAATATCTTAGTAACCATTTTTTACCAAAGCTCATATTACAATCTTGGTGTTTGCAATTGGTTTTTTCTAGCACTCTGTATTACTGGCTTTCATATTGTATTCATTTCTATGCTTAGCTGGCTTAGGACTGATTCCTTAAGTTTATGTAATTTCAAGTGGTGTTCTGTACCAGTGTACCAATTATTTCAACTTCATCCTATAGTGGGTGGTGATCACCTTTCTCCCTCCATACTTGCTCAGCTACACTTGATATTTCAATCTCTCTTCGTGTTACAACCTTGCAATATTCTTACAGCCTTACCGTCAATGGATGGCCCATTTCTACTTTAAATTTCTTTCCACATCTAAATGGAATGTCGTACACACAGTTCTTAGTCATCTTTTCCTCTATTAAAGGTCTTACTCAGAAGAGGTACCTGTGAAGTGTAGACCCACTTTTGAAAGTTGTCTTATCATATGGACCACAGAGCCTTTGTATTTTCTCCAATAACCCCTTCACATAGGGTAAGCAGACTGAGGCTGTTTTTTGAGAGTTTTTATCCTCATGCATCCTCTCTTCCACGTTCGTTGGAGCTGTTGTCAAGTACCCTGGGTAGTTGTTACATTGTAGAGTACTGCTTATACCAACCATTTCCTATTCATCTGTCTCTGGGTCGCTGCTTAAGGGATTGTTTGCTGCTTTCAACATCAAGCAAAAGTCATAAGCAGTGACCCAGAGATATACGAACAGGAAATGGTTGCTATAAGTAGTACCAGAAGACATGGAATCCACTGAGCATAAATCTTTGTCATGCCAAGGTCAGGTTACTGCTACATCAAATCAATAGCTGCATATACTGCTAGGAAATTTAGGTGACTGTGTCAGGCCAGGAAGTTTTTCTCATCACAATCCATCTTGCACATGTACAAATCTGCCATTCGCCTATGCTTTGAATACTGTTGCTATATCTGGTAGGGCACTCCTGCTATTCATTTCAGAGTGCTCAACAAAATCCAAAGGAGGATCTGCAATATAATCAATACTAATTTGGCAACTCAACTTCAGTGACTTTTTCATCAATGGAATGTGGCTTCCCTCTCTCTTTTCTAAAAATATTTTCCTGGTTTCTGCTCTGGCAAGCTAATATCCCTGGTGCCCCTCTACACAAATTTACCCATGCTAATAGACTGGCAACTACATCCCACCCTCTTACAGTGAAAACAGTCAAAATATGACCTACACTTCTACTCTATTAGTTTCTTTTCTCACACTTCCTGCCTTTGGAACTCCCTTCTATACACTTGCTTCCTTGATAGCTACAGTCTCCAAGAGAACTTCAGTTGCCATCTTTTATCTCCTTGATTTTCAACTTTCTCTTATCTTTCTTCACTCTCATTGTATCTTATTCCTCTTTATTTTCGCTCTTCTCTCTTGTGCATCAGTGGCTGTACTGCCTTGCTTGGGGTGAAATGGTTAAAAAAGAAAAAAAAAACAGTTCATTGTGCAGAATATTCATAACTGTTTCATAGGATATACTAATAGCATTGGCTATTTGATTTATAGTCCATCACCATTTGGTGAACATGATCAGTTAGAATACCAGGCATGGAACATATTTCAAATAAGGAAATTTAAATAAGTAAATAAGGAAATTTAAAAAAAAAAAACAGAAAAAAAGGACACTTGCACTTAGAATCAGAAAGAGACAGTTGAAATTTTTGGGCTGAAAAAAAGGCTTGGAAAATTTGATACTCACAAGACAAACTGAAAGTTAGAGAAATGGGAGGAAACAGTGAGTAAACACACTATGGTAACTCTAAGATCAAGGGGATGTAAATTTTATGGCCAAATTTATTTTTATGGAAAATGATTTTTTAAAACCAAATATGATTTCAAAGGGGCATTGTGGTGTAATGGATATTCACTCGGAATTAAAAATTTCAAAGTGGATTTTGAATTCCAGTTGAATTTGTTACATTCACTTACACGCAAATACCTTTGGGAAAAGTATTGATCCCTCTAGCTATGGGTTAAATAGCAGGGCAGATTGGGTTCAATAGCTTTGGTTGGCAACCAGTCTACCACAGAGAGAAATGTCAACCAAGCAAGAAAATCTCCTACCCAGTCAGTCATGGATCAAAAGAGAAATGATTGCTCAAGCATGTATCACATATGGCACTTAAGTGAGTGATGCACAAAAAGGGGCTAAACAAAGTAAATATTTATGCATATGCAATTTATGAAGTGTACACAACCCACATCAAAAACATGTACAATTGCCAATATTGTTAGGTTTGATTAAAAGCAGAGACTATGCTCTTTCCAGAGTGAAAGATCCAGCTGCTAAAGAAGTAATTTGGGGAACAGAAGTAACATTTTATTGTGCTTAAAAGAAAACAAAATTCTTAACTCAAAAGAGAAAGAAAGGAATTGCAACTTTTTGGCACAGATGGTTTTTCATCTACATATGATCACATTCATTCCACCAATTTCTACACAATATAAATCCTGACCCACGATCGAATAGTCTCATAAACGAGAATTTAACATTCCAATTCGCACGTACCATTTAAATCATAATCATTAGCAATGCAGTCAGAGACAGGAAACTACCTCTAACTATATTATACGGATTGGAGGTCCTTCTCAAGCTCGGCAGCGAGGTTCGCCTTGTCACCAACACCAGATTTTTGATCGAGGCGAGAGTAAACTGTGGTGTCATCGGCGTACATGCCTACTTGGGGTCTTATGGCATCGGGGAGATCATTAATGTGCCTCATAAAAGATAAAATAGATTTTAATTAGATTTACTAATTAGTTTTACTATACATACCAATATTTTAAGAAAATTGATATTAACAAGGCAATGTTAGTAAAAGCTTCATGGTATGTTCATATGATAGATATGCAATTCATAATATCTGCTTTTATTAGAAATTATTTGGTTGTATGAGATTTCGTTAAGTAACTCAAGGGTTGTTCATCATATAAATATGCATAATAGATCATTAATAATATTTATTTTTCATTCAATTTTGAGAACCGTAGATGTTATGCCAGGATTTGTCATTGGAGGCCACAATTTGAACAACCTAAGGTATACAGATGATATAGTGCTGATAGCAGACACAGAATGGAAACTACAAGAATCTCTACAGAAGATAGCAGAAGAGAATGACAATAAAAGGACTATAAATAAACTGCAAGAAAACCGAATACATCGTCATCAGCAAAAGGATCAGCCCAAAATGCCAAATACAGGTGGGAGATACTAAAATCAAACAGGTACAAAAATTTAAATACCTGGGAAGTGTTCAAACAGAAGACGGAAAGTGTGACAGATCAAAAGGCGAATTAGCATGGCAAAAGACACATTCCAGAAGCTGAGTAGAGTATTAAGAAACAAGAACATTTTGCTAGATACAAAGCACAGAATACTGGATTGCTATGTGTTGTTAGTTCTTCAAGATGGTAGTAAATGCTGGACAATATCATTGATGATGAAAGGAAAACTTGAAGCAACTGAAATGTGGTTCTACAGAAGAATGCTGTGGATATCAAGGATTGAGCATGTGAGCAATCATGAGGTTATGGAAAGGATGGAAACAAAAAGGAAATTAATACTGAGCATCAGGAAGAGACAGCTAAAGTTCCTGGGACATGCAATTAGGAAGGAGGGCTTGGAGAACCTGATACTAACAGGCCACATAGAGGAAGGATAGACAGGGGAAAACAGCATGTAATGTACTTGACTGGCCTTAGCAGGTGGATGGCAGAACAGGGGTTGCATGGTGTAACAGAAGAAAGCATGCTAAGAGTCACCAGGGATGGTGAAACATGGAAGACCATGATCGTCTACGTCCTGAAAGGACAAGGCACACT
The DNA here is from genome assembly GCA_037127315.1 of Ascarosepion bandense. Lineage (NCBI taxonomy): Eukaryota > Metazoa > Mollusca > Cephalopoda > Sepiida > Sepiidae > Ascarosepion > Ascarosepion bandense. The sequence goes on along the minus strand of JBBBDQ010000316.1, from coordinate 3,125,382 downwards.
GAAGAAGAAGAAGAAAAAGTATGCCATGGATCACAAGAAAGATATAAACTTAAAAGCAAAACACCGTATAAAATTATACACTGATGGAGACAACAAGTTTAGAAATTAAGAGGCTCACCCCTTGTTTCCTGTTTAGGATGCGGTTTCCGGTTTTCTCTTTTCCAATCTTTTCACTCTTTTCCTTTTTTATTATTTTTTTATTTTTTTTTCAATTGGAGTAGATAGACTAAACTATCGCCCGGTTCACACTCCACCCACATCTATTGAACAGGTGAAGAGGCTCATCCCTTGTTTCCTGTTTTGGATGCGGTTTCCGGTTTTCTCTTTTCCAATCTTTCTAATCTTTTCACTCTTTTCCTTTTTTATTTTTATTTTTTTATTTTTTTTATTTTTTATTTTTTTCAATTGGAGTGGATAGACTAAACTATCGCCCGGTTCACACTCCACCCACATCTATTGAACAGGTGAAGAGGCTCACCCCTTGTTTCCTGTTTAGGATGCGGTTTCCGGTTTTCTCTTTTCCAATCTTTTCACTCTTTTCCTTTTTTATTATTTTTTTATTTTTATTTTTTTTTTCAATTGGAGTAGATAGACTAAACTATCGCCCGGTTCACACTCCACCCACATCTATTGAACAGGTGAAGAGGCTCACCCCTTGTTTCCTGTTTAGGATGCGGTTTCCGGCTTTCTCTTTTCCATTCTTTTTACCCTTACGTAGCCCCTTGCGCATCAATGGCGTTACCGCCTTGCTTGGGGTGTTATGATTAAAAAAAAAAAAAAAAAAAAAAAAAAAACTGAAAAATCAAAAAATTGTAGAGATCAGAATTCCTCTGCATGATCTTTGCAGGGTCACCAATATAGTATTGTTGAAACGTTGGTTGGTTACCCCAACCATTGATTTGTTTTTTATGTGTAGACTGCTCACATTTTGTGTGTATTTCTGTGTTGAGATTTTTAAAAAGTTTTATGTGAATATATCATATTTGATTTTGTGTGTGTCCAATTTAACATAGTAGAAGGTTGTTGTTGATGTTTGTTATGCTATATTTTGTTCAGGTATTTGAGGATTTGTGGATTGTCTCTTGAATTAATTCTTGGTTTTCTATATATCTTTTTCTTCTGTGAATATTATTTCAACATATCTTCTTTTGGCTGGGTAGCATTATTTGAATCTTTGACAGCAATGTCACAGGGTCCCCCCCACACACACACACGTGTGTGAGAACTCTGTGTCACTTAGGAGCGAGGTGAAAAAGGAAAAGAACTATGCACATTCTTATTTGTTCTTTTATATTTTCTTAATGCTTACACGTTTCTGCTTTGATTTTGGCAGGAGCATTAGTGATTGGTTGGCTTTTGTATGACATCAGTTGACCGCATAATCTATGTCCAGGTTACAGAAAAGAAAGAAAAGATTTATATGTTAAGAGAAAAAGAGAGAGAGAGTTTTTCTGTCATTATATTAGTAAAGAGGAAAGTGTATATTTCAATACACTATACTACTATCGCCACAGAATAATTTAAAATCATTGGCAAGAAAAGAATGCAGTTTATAAGAATTTGATCAAAAGAGACTTGAGAAAAATTAAGAGAGTATGAAAAAATGTAGATTGACACATATATTTAAATATTTGTCATCGATTAAATATATGCAGCTAATCAAAGGACAGTAATTTAAAGTTTTAAATGGAAACCAACTCTGAGACAAAAAAATGGTATGTTAATTTAATGTCTCCAAAATTAAACTGCTCTATATTAATCATTTTAAAGAAGCATTTTTGGCTTTCCATCAGCATGGCTGATGTTAACCTCCAGTAGAACAACTCGCTGCACCTTCTTGGTCTCACACTATCCACTGATATGAAGTAGAATAATTATATTAAATCAGTCAATAAGAAAAAATGTTCATATTAAATCATCGGACACGAAGTAATACTCCAAAATACTTAAAACAAATTGAGAGAATTCGTTTCTCACATAACAGTTATACAGTTGTATTCAACATGAATAAAAAGATATATTTTATAGTACTTAGCTTAAGAGTTGAATAGAGTTCTTTTGGTATTCTGCTACTCTCAATAGAGAGCTGTTAATGTATCAGCATATTATTTGACACCGGCGTTATTCAGATGTATGGGACTCTGCTTCTCTGTCTTTCTCTGGTTTGATTCAACTTTCTCTGGTTATTTATATCAAAAAGCGATTTGACATTGGCTCATTACTTTTTCTCAGTTTATAAGCCGCTCATCTTTTCATTGGTCAGAGTAGATTTTCACATAGGCTAGCTAAACTTTGCCTTGATCTTTTCCTCGGCTAGAAGCCAATTCCTTTATCTATTGATCAAAATAAATTTTCGCATAGACTCGCGAATTTGAAAGCATTGAAGAAAAGAGAGTTATTTTTATTTCATATTCATCACAGTGTCACATTCCGCCTCAATGGGAAAAATTTGGATAAATACCCATAATTCTAGGTGCCGCCATTCATTTTCGAATTTAGATTAAATTTTTAAAATAAAATAAAAAAATTTCTTGAAACTTTTATTTGAGTTTTAACTGAAAGCTAAATTATTAAATTTACTATCTCCAGTAAGCAAAAGACTCTGGTGTATTTCAAACAGAAGTTATATTGATTGGAATCTAAAATTTTTCAATTTTTGTTTGAATCTTTCAATTTTTCGGCAATTTTTAGTGATTGACATATTTGTAAACTAAAGTTAATTCTCGGTTTTAAAAATCTTGCAAAAAAAAATATACGTCTGGGACACATTATTTTTGGAAAATTATCAAATTTAATGTTAAATTAATCTGATTTACACAAGTTTTAATTATTTATAGCATGAAATTTAGAATAAAACTACTTCTTAAACACAGAGTGGAGGGGGTAACAATTTCTTTTTGATTTTATAAAAATTAAAACAAATTCAACAATAATTTAATTGCTGAATGCTTCATTAAAATCCAATTTTGATTTTTGTAAAAATTTCCAAATCAGTGTGTTTTTCAACTGAAAAAAGCCACAAAAATACTAATCATAAATATTTACATAGAACGCTGACACAAAAGACATTTGAAAATTTTTAACGTGCTAGAAAAGATTTTTAAAAATTTAATAATTTATCAAATAATTTAGAAAAAAATAGAGTTTTGTAATTTGCTTGAAGCATTGTGTTGTAGTGAATAGAAAATTAAGAATTAAAATCAACTTCTTCACTTTTACAAAAATTCACAATGACGTGTGAAATCCTGGGTTTTCCCAAATAGAAAAAGGATTAACCATGTGCTTAAAGAAAAAGTCGAAACCAGATTTCGCATGTAGGCATTAAACTGATTTTCTGACCAATGGAAACGACTTGCAAGACCAAAAAGAACTTCGCGAGTAAGTGCGAAAAGTCTAGATTACAATAAAAGGACTTCATCAGCGCCACTCAGTCAGAGATAGTCAGATGGAAGCCGCGGGACGAAACAACTAAAATGTAACTTCAAATCGACCCGGGGATAAGGTCAGGTCGCACCTTGTTCTCTTTCTCCTTATTTCTCGTGTACTGATCCCTTTTACTTCTTCTTCTCCCTTCAAAGACATTCCTACCAAACAAACACATGCATACCTACGTACGCATATAATCTTTCAACAATTACTACGACAAACATTTTCTACAAATCTTGATACCTTCAATCTCATTGAACACGAACTCTACCCTTAACTTCTTAATAATGTTTCTAATTGCATATTGACTCCTATAACTTATGTTATTCTATTCTTTTAATAAATTTCTATTTTCAAATGCAAAATGTATATTTTATTCTGACACTCTTCCACGCTATTCCACACATTCCAACCTGCCGACAACCAACCTTCTGATGAGAATTCTGATGAAAGATTATTCTGCATAAATCCTGTAAGCTGTAGGGAGTTCGCTTATGTATGACACAAGGCCGAGTCAAAGAAACATCAACCATCTCCCTCCGGCTTCAGTGGTGACCCCCGACGGTTGAAAAGAACACGCACCCTATAGCTACAGTACTAACCCCCGACGGTTGAAAGAACACGTTACCCACTTCTTCAGTGTATATTAGGTGCATGGGTGAAAGGCATGGACCACGAGCAGACGTGGAATTAAGCTCTCCTAACATTCTGAAGATGAGACTACGATCTCGAAATATTAATGATTAATAAATAGGTAATATTAAACACATTCATTACCTTCCTTTATTTTTCTAAACGCATTGTGATAGCCTTGAAAACCTGCCCATACACCTTAGAAAAACGTTTTGGTCTTTCCTTTTAATAATGACAAACATTTTGATAAAACTTTTTATTAAGTTTAGGGCATTTTTTGATCATGCTTCTTTATCATTTCTTGATCATGCTTCTGTTTCTTTAGCAAAAAAAGTGGAGTAACCTAAATTTGTCTTATTTATATGCATTTATTTTCCTTTTCTAGTTTTACCCTTTTGGTTATTATTAAACCTGTCAATGAACAAGACTTTGTCTTCAAAACTTCGAGATTACGCATATAATCTCGAGGACAGTACAAACAAATTACTGAAAAAAATGTGTTATGTGTGTATCTAACATAGAAGTGAACAAAATTGTTGATCTTATTACGCTTAATATGCCACAGCGCTTAACATTTAAACACTAAAATGATTCACTGTGCCATTTACACTTCTGTTTGTATTTATTAGAGAATTTCTCTGTCAGTTGATACAATGAAACCAGATTAGCGACTTGCTGATTGAACAAAACAATTATGTCGGATTTGTAAAAGTTCTGCAGCAATGACTTTTCATTTTTCTCAAATCATTTTTGTGACATTTTTAAAGCCGGTTTTTCTTGTTATTTTCTTGCCAATGTTTTGCATTTATTTTTTAATTGGGAAACTTTTGGGTTTCAAAAGAACAAAATCTAATACAAAGAATTTTCGTTAGTGAAGAAATTTCAGTTATATATATATTTCAAACAACATATACTTGAGCATGTCGGCAATCTGGGGGGAAAAACTCTGGATTTGCTACTAATGATCTAATCTTTTGCATTTATAGTCAAAGGCTTTAGATTTGCTAAGCATTCATATGTCCGATACAATGGGAGAATCACCCTCATTTCTCCTGTGTGCCAAATGTTTGAAGAAACTTCCACTCAAATGTGTTTTGCCTCAAGAACTGCAAATTTGTAAAAAAAGACGGGCTCAGGACACTACGATCTTCTTCAAGTCAAGGGGGCACTTTTTAGATATCCTCGTTATCCTTTCAGCCATATCACGCATCTATATCGTGAAACGGCTTTTTTAACTACCTTCATTTTTGGCAATATTTATTGTTTCAAAAGATGGTGCTAGGAATTAGAATAAAATCTACGATGAAAATCAATTTGAACATTTTCTTTTGATGAGAATTTAAAACAAAACTATCAACGACTATTACAAACAACTCTACATTTGAAATAAATAGTTGAATATCAAAAGCTGAATATATGTATATATATATATATATATATATGTGTGTGTGTGTGTGTGTGTGTGTGTGTGTGTGTGTGTGTTTGCGGATGATTATTTACGCTCTCACACCCCGATTGAGCACTATAGAGGAATGGTAGACTTTGAAAAACAGTAGCTACTCACGCATCTACGCATCGTTCTTTCAGTAATGAATTTGAACACTCTAGGCTACTGGCGTGTATTTTCATTATATATAACACGCTAATGTCCACTTTCCTCTACCGAGCGCCCATAGCTCAGATGTAGAATCGTCGACTGATGTCAATTCGGTCGGGTTTCAATCCTGGCTAGAAGTAATCGGATGTTTAACCGTATTGATGAGCTGTGATACAGCGAAACAGATCTGTCTGCGGATGACTATATCGGTGATAGTGGTAAGTTCCTTACTATTATGGGGTCACATGGTAGCAAACTCATATAAATTACAGCTAAACACACGTAATGAGCAATGAAAATTATTCTTGTGATTTGAACACTTTCTGCTGCTACAATAATACAATAATACTAGTAAGCAGCAAGGAGAAAAGTATTTGGGGAGAAAACATCCACTTTTATGCAAAGTATTATGAAAGCTGAAGATAAAAAAAAAAGACTTACTCTAGTCTGTAATTTAAAAAAATATATTTATTGTGTTACATCTTCATTTTACTGAATGAAGATAACACAATCAAGAAATATAATGTTGCTTGAAGTTGATGTAGTCTTACTGAAATCTGTAGTAAATGAAGTTCGCTTACAGTGAGTAATCTTCTGGTCTTGTAGCAGTGATATTTATTTAGGGTAAAAGTGAAGATGGGGAAACCTGGTCTTCATCTGTCTTATCTTAAAAACTTGGCTACAATCACTGACCCAAATAATGTATACAATATTCCTTGCACCAAAATATCACATTCTTACTTACCATTCTTACTACAAGCACTATAATACACCAAAACTCTTTGAAGCTCAGATGTACAATTTATCTGGAGAGAAGGGAATAAACTCTCACACATTCAGACATGACGACAAATACAAAAAAAAAAACTTGAAAAATGAAAAACCCATCGCATCCACCAGGGAACTAACATTTCTGGTCACCTAACAAGGGAGGGGATGAGGAATCAAACTAAAGAAAGTGGGGACAAAAACAAAAGGGGCCAGTTAACTTGATGTAAAAACTGAAAGTAACACAAACCTAACTAACCTATTTTGGGCACGATTGTTCATGTTTTAATACAGAATTCCCAATATCCAGCATCAAAATGTCACTAAGTCGGCTCCTTTCACTCAGCAGAAACACGCAACACTCACCCGCCTTTTACCAATTCTGATGGAGGAAGTCATCGCCTTTCCATCTTGATCTTAACTTTAAGCTGATGCTTAAAGAACAAGATCAGTTGGGAAAAGGTAAATTTCTCATCTTCACAGAATTCCTTCTGTGATTTTGTCCACATTACGACTTGCATAACATCACAGTGCTTAGTTAACGACAGCACTACATTGCTATAAACAAAACTGGCCTGAAGGAGAAAGAACTTTCTGCACAGTAAGCAAACTCTGATAAACTTGCACAATGGGAATGCGACCTTACAGCAGAATAACACGTGAGCTAGAGTCTCCAACAACTCACTGTAGTTGACGCAATGGGAGAATTTCCCAAGCTTGCTGAAGAAAGATTTTGGTCAACGCAGAGGGCCCTTCACAACACTAGCCAGGTGAGTGATCCCTTATCATTTGTATGGCAAATCCAAGGCCAAATAGAACAAGCCTCTTTCTTTGTTAAACCGAGTTCGCCAATAGACCATGTGAAAAAGACTCTTACACTAATACCTGATATAATCCCTTATGGGACAATACGTGGATGTCATAGAGGTCATCTGTTGCCCGTAAAACGAACATGGGAGCTAACTGCAATTCACGATAGAAGGGACACTCGCCTGGGTGTGAACAGTGGGTCTCCTCCTTGAGCACTTCTTAGAGATGAGAAGTTCTTACTGGCATCTTCTTTCTAGAATTTGCCATTCCTATTTGTTTGTGAACACATTAAGATGCGAAGAATATGCTGGCGAATCTCAAAACTAGACATACGCAGATGACCTCCAGAAGCGTAGTGGGTACAGATCTCTCAACATATATTTTTTGTCTCTCCACAAGAAAGAGAACAAGGCCCTAATTACATTAGTATGACATATGGGAGTGAAAGCACGGAGAGTCGGTAAAGGAGAATTGAGTACATATGCAAAACACATACCCCATAAGTAGGACATGGTTCATCTTTAACTTGCAAAGGAAAGGCTCCAACACAAAAACGTAAAGCAAAACAAAAGTTGACAACTTTAATGAATAGAACAAAACAACGTGAAAGGCTCCAATCGCAAAAGTACAGCCTGAAAACGGTGGCTGAAAGGACAGTCTCCAGAAAATGATGGTCAACCCTATCGAATATCTTGAACTGATTTAAATTGACCAGCGTGGCTTCACTGTTGATGATCAAGGGTACCAAATGAAGTTTGTCCTAAATAGTCCTGTCTTTTACAGCACAAGTCTGCTCAGAGCCAACCAGACAGGACAATCTGCAAAAGGCTGGCTAAGATCTTGGCTAAAATTTTCAAAGGCAGACAGTTACCTCTCCTATCTACGCATTCTTGTTTTTGTATACCAACTTGATCACACTCCTGGTGAAGCATTGTATAGAACCCTGCTTTATCTAGCTGTTGTAGATCAGTTCAAGAGAGTGAATAAGAACAGGTGACTGCCTCAAGTACAGTTCGTTAAGAAGTTCCGGAGTTTTTACCCGACCAACCAGTTTCTGGTGAACACATTCTGAAAGTAGTCATAAAAAGCCTTACTAGTGCCCACGTTTGTGGACAAGGTCCGCTTATCCGACAATGAGATGCACGCGATGTGCCCATTAGAATGCATTTCTCACTTCTGCATGCAGCTCAGCTGCCATATTTGTTGCCCCCACACACACACACACACCAAAAACATTCTTTTTAACCAGCTACTACATGATCTTTACTGTTATTTTTGGTCTTGCCCTTTTCATTCTGGGTTATCTTATTTCCAAAAGGTTTATTTTTTCGGTTTCGAAATTTTGGTTCTTTGTAGCCACCATACTTTTTATTTTTCTTGTCGATCGTGGTATCTTGCTTTTATTTATTTTTTTTTTAACCGGACAGTTTTTTTGACACTTTTTTCCCCCTTTTATACCAAACAAAGTAAATCAAATAAACAATTGGCCAAACAAAAAAAAGACAGAAGCAAATTAAGACACAAATTAAAGTAAAAGTATAGAAGGAGAAAACTAGTTTAACAGTGAAACAAAATAAAACGGACGCCTAGTTAAGAAAAAGAAAATTAATTCGAAGACACGAACAATAAAACAACGAAAAGGCCGGATATTTTAAATTATTCAACTATTATAAATAAAAATAATGCACAATATTTTTTTTTTAAACGAAGAATGAAAAAATAAATCAAACGCACGTATTGCAAAAAACAAAATGGCCGAAAATAAATCGAAAAATAAAGAAATTTCACAAAGTCTAACGTAAAATAAAACAAATTAAACTGGAGTGTGTGGAATGGGCGTTATAGACGAAGTTTTTAAGAATAAGGAAATAAAAACTAAAAATCCAAGAAAAAATAAAAATCACTAGTGCAACAAATAAAAACTGTTACACTAGAAAAATAAGAAAATAAAATTGCCGGGGAGAATGTGAAAGAAAACCGAAAAAGAAAAAGAGGTAAAACAAAAATAGCAACAGATAACAATAACAATCAATGTAAAAATAAATGTTAACAAATTTTCGCAGTCTTTGAAAAAATAAAAGCGAAAAGAAATTTTAAGTACCTCCAAAAAATCGCTGAAAAAACAGCATAGTATGAAGGAAAAAGGCTCCAAACTAAATAAAAACAAACTTTTATCGGCAAAATATATATTATCATGACTGAAATCAATATTGAAATAATTATTTTTAGAAAATATTGGTAAAAATATTTTTTTTACATATGTTACCCGCCCCCGCCAATTAATTTCCAGTCTAATTCGACTGTGGATAACAATAAACCTAATATAATTAAATTCAGGAGTCATTGGGGAATGCTAATCAAATGTCTTCTTTTTTTTTTTTTTTCCTTCAATATTGGCCATCTTTCTAAAAAGTAGGTCCGAATTACGAAAAATGCAGTAACTATGCCAATTTTCATTTGGATAAACTTTTAAGGTAAATTTTTTATTTGTTCCTCGTAAGGCCTTTACCCCTTCAAATTTTTCCAAAACATCCTTATTTCCGTGCAAATGTATATGCTGAACCCAAATCGATAATTGTTTATTGAAGAAACCTACCTTTATTGATGTTAACGACCAGAAAAATCGAACTTCTTCTAGCTGTTTATCTCACCCCTCAACCACCATTGAAATCTCTTATTTACTGCAGAATGACTTTACGCGTAGTAAGCTAATTTTCGGCCTATTTACTTCTACGCGATTTGTTTTGTTTCAGAACTCAATTTCCGCTGAAAGTTGCGTGGGCTGTAGAATCTTTTTTTTTTAAAGATAGTTAAATAGATTCAAATAGATATTTCTTTAAGTAAGTTAACTTTCAAATTTATGAAAATAAGTGTAGTTTAATTAACCTTCAAATGCATTGCGTGTATTTGCGTGTTTTTTTTTTTGTGTGTTTTTTTTTTCCTTTTTTTAATTTCAGAAGGATGTTAACTTTCAAATACAGGGTGGTCCATAAGTCACTTCACATTTTAAAAATTAAATAACTTTTTTTCTGTTAATATATTTTTATTTCTTTTTTTCAGAATCTTTAGATAGAATCTTTGGACATTTTTGGTATGCACAAGTTTACAAGAAAACAACGAGTGAAGATAATTGAATTTTACTTTGAAAATAGACGGTCAATTGTTGCAACGCAAAGATCTTATATGCGCCATTTCAATGTTCGACATCCTCCTAGTAGGCCTGCAATAATGAACTTAGTGACGCGTTTTCAAGAGCAGAGCTCTGTAAATGATAGGTCTAGACGTGGACGAGGTCGCTCAGTACGTACATCTGAAAATACTGAAGATGTGAAGCGTAGCATTGAAGAGAACCCAACCACATCCATTCGAAGGCGTTCTCAAGAACTTGGCATTTCACGGAGTTCTCTGCAGCGCATTCAAAGAGACTTGCACATGTATCCCTACAAGGTTCAATTAGTGCAATCCTTACAACCAGTTGACTTTCAGAAACGACTAAATTACGCTGTCAGGCTTCAGGAAACTGCAAGAAATGTCAATGAGTTTATTCACAAGTTGATCATAGGAGATGAGGCTCATTTCCATTTGAATGTCAATAAGCAGAATACCAGATTCTGGGGCACCGAAAATCCACACCAAGTCCATGCGAGTCCAATGCACCCATTAAAAGTCACAGTATGGTGTGGAGTAACCCCAGAAAGGATAATTGGGCCCCTCTTTGAAGATGCGAATGAAAATGTTGTGACTGTAACTGCTGAGAGATATAGAGATATGCTAGTGAATTTTGTTCAAACCTCAGTTAGCAAACATGCCAGGGTATTGGTGGCAACAAGATGGAGCAACTGCACATACAGCTAGAGCCACAGTGCAGTTGTTTCAGGATCAAAAAAATCTCTCGAAATTCCAATTTTGAATGGCCTCCACGTTCACCTGATTTGACAGCACCAGACTTTTGGCTTTGGGGATATCTTAAAGACAACGTGTACGCAAATAAGCTTCGAACCATCCAAGAACTTAAGGCAAACATACAACAGGAAATTCTTTCCCTACAACCTCCGATGTTAAGAACTGTCATGGAGAATAGCTTAGAAAGAGCTCGACATTGCGAAGCCGAGAATGGAGGCTACTTAAGAGACATTATCTTTCGTAATTAAGTCAGAACAAATTTCCACACTGTAAACTGTGTAATAAAAAAAGAATTAATTGAATACACTGATTTAAGAAACAGTTGTTTCATTTTCAAACTGTAAAGTGACTTATGGGCCACCCTATATATGAAAATAAGTGATAACTGTAGTTTTATTTAACCTTCAAATATATGAAAATATATTTGCGTGTTTTTTTTTCATTTTTTTATGAAAATAACTGATAATTGTAGTTTACTTAATTTTTACGATGAAAGTTAACTTTCAGTTATATGAAAATTTTGAATTTTTTTAAGTAAACTTTCAAATATATGAAAATAAGTGGCGAGTGTAGTTTAATTAACCTTCAAATATATAAGTAACACAAAAAAGGGGAAAAATACACGCAATAACCCTAATCCTAACCCAATTATCACTTATTTTCATAAAAATTAAATTTAAATTGAGGTATCGAAAATGAGTGGAGGTACCTAAAATGGACGTCGAATCAGATGTATATACTAGACCTAAGCGGTCAGACAAAATCAAGGCAATAATTCTTGGCGTCAGTTTACCATTTTTGGACGAGTATTCGTCACATGGTCTGAAGCAGTGTGTTCATCGCCAAAACAATTTTTCAGATCTTCTTCTATGTGCCATTTCCTTGTACGTAGGCGATCATGGCCTTCCACGTCTCCCTATCCCTGGTGGCTCTTAGTACGCTTTCTCCTGTAACATCTCGCAGCCCCCGTTCTGTCATCCACCTGCTCAGGCCTTTCAAATATGTTTCCCACTGCTTTCCTCTGTCTCCTTTCTCCTGTATCTAGCCTGTTAGTATTCAGTTCTTCAAGCCCTCCTTCCTCATTGCATGTGTCAGGAACTTCAGTTGTCTCTTCCTGGTATGCACACTTTTTAGTCGATACTTTATCCGACATGAATCTACTTCCAACGTTTCAGTCGGGATAAGTTTTTTCGTTTACCCTTACGTTTGACATTGTAGTATTCGTATAGGAATAGCAACTTCAAAAGTATCATAAAGGAAGTATTTACGTCAGTAAACGAAACTATTGATTGCTTAATGTGTATATCTCAATCGATTTATGTACCTTTTCTGACGGAATCGTACATCTTCGACAGTGCGTTGAATTATTTTTCTTTCCTATTAATCTTCCTTTCTGGATTTAGTTTTTAAAGAAAACTTTATCGCCGATCTTAAATGATCTGGCAGTTTGAAAGTTTTTAATTTTCTTATCATTTTCATGCGGTAATTTATCGAAAATAGATCTCACTTTCCTGGTAATCATAAGCTGTACAGCTGACATTTTCGTGGTATGCGTGGGAATTCCTTTCTTAGAACCGAATATACTTAACAACAATGGACGGTGATCAGTTTTGCAATACAAATTTTCATTCTATCATCCTACGAAATTTATTTACTGCAAACATTATAGCAAGCGATTCCCTTTCAATTTAATTGTAGCATTTATCTCTATTTTGTCAAACTTCTTAAGGCGTGGGTGACTTCTTTTACTGTACCATCTTCAAATTTATGGTCTATTACCGTTCCTATGCCGTATTTGTAGTGATGCGGAGCAAAAGCGATGGACCGGATGTTTGCACCCTCACAACCAAAAAGCAAATGACCAAAAGTCGTCGGTGTGCATCCGGGTTCGCGCAGATGTTCCGGTTGAAAAATAAAAATTAATTAAATATTAAATTTTCAGTCCGCGAGTCTACGCGAATTTTATTTATCGGCCAATGGGAAGCCCAGAATCAAATACGGATATGAATTTCCAAACGATCTACTGCGATCCGAAAAGAAGATATAAAAAGTCGATACAGAAAGCATCGCCAGACAGACAGCCGACGCAGGCCGACATACACGAACTAACTCGGGAGAGAGGAGTGTAATCAGTATCCCCTTGACCTACGTTAAGCGGCTTACTATCCTAGCCTCCCTTTCCTCTCCTCTCATCTTTCGCTGTCTCAAAGCTACTTACTGACCTAAGGAGCGAATATATCAAAGACATTCCTTACTTACAGCGCTCCCACATTCCTAAGCATTAATTCTCTTTTCAGCATTTTATTACCATGAACATTTTAACGTCCGTTGGACCTATACTTCAAGTATTACTTTAACCTTAATTGATATGTGTATATATAAAATGTTATTTTTCAACTTTATTTGCTTTTCTTGACTTATAATCATTTTATGACTTATAGTGGGCTATCTACAACGAGGCCAAATTCCGTCAGTCTGCAACAATACACAACTACCCTTCACTAGAATATATATATAGCTATATATTCACTCTTATCCATAGCTACTATTATTTTTCGTTGAGGGTCGTAATGTGACAGGGATAACTCTGAAGTCAGTAATTTTTTTAAATTTCTTCAAAAGGTTTTTTGACGTTCCACCGACCCATTCCATTTCATACTATTCTAAAGTAAATTATTTAGAGGTGCTCGCAATTTGTACATCTCTGACACATAAATATGATAATACTTTACTAATCCGGAGAATGATTGTATGATCTAGGATACAAATCCTAGATCATCCAACAATTAACTAAAACGCAAAAAGTAAAATTGCACACGGGCAAAAATGGATCAGAACGACTGAAAACATTCTGGAAAAACCCAGACTAAGGCAAATTTCACAAGTCAGTGTGAAATTTAAGGTTCTGGATTCTGATTGGATGGGAAATAGCAAATTAATATATGACCTCGATCAGATTTTCTTAACACCTATAAAAATGTGTATATCGTTTGATCCAACCACGTGACTAAATTTTCTACTTAACCACGTCCCTTGACCGGTCAACTCAGCTCTATATGGGAGCGGTAATCTGATAAGGACCTCGTCGCAACGTAAAAAAAAATTCAAGACGCCGACACTGTCATGCCTCGTCGACATGCATTCATTCTTCCTCCTTCCTATTTTCTTTTCTTCGTCTTCACTCACACGCCGTCAAAGAAATAACGACAATAAGACATCTTCAACTGACTCCTAAAAACTAAAGTCCGATAAGTACAATTTCCTTTATTGCTTCACCTTCCTTTTCACTCTTTAGCCGGCCATAAAAAGGAACGGAACACAGACTTAATTAGTAAGCTGTTAATCTTCCTACATACACACATGTAACCCCTTACTACTATTTCTCTGGAACATTTAACTCCGGACATTTTTTTCTTTTAGCGTTTAATTTTTACAAATTTGTTATCCTGTTTAGTTAATAAATGTTTACTTTAACATACAAACGAAATATTTTATTCTTCCACACTCCAACATCCAACCTTCAACTTTCTGATATTTTAAATTGTGGGGACTTCGACTGTGTTTGGCACAAGGCCAATTTAATAAACATCACCGACGCATCTACAAGGATTACCAAATTTGTCGGGGGTGGGGAGACATGTCTTTAATAACACTTGCTGGAGCGGGATCTAGTTTTCGTTCATTTTAGTCGATTATTTGACGTAATGCTATCCATAAAGAACTGACATTTCTGTTCACTGATTCTGAATCCGTAATCATGGAATATTTATTTTTGTATAAAAAATATATAAAAAAAATGTGGCACAAGGCCGAAAAGTGGGAGTAGAGGGTGGTCTTTCATGAACTATTTTATATACCCAGCTAATCATATTTACGATCTAATCGCTCATTACAATTTCTCCATTTACCACAAAAGCACGTCCATCATTTTACGACTGAATTCGTTATCATGGAGTCTCTGAAATATTTGTTTAATCAGTTTTATGTGATGTATTTTTGTAGCATAAATATGTCAGTCAGCGACGGCATCGTTTAGTCCAGCCAACATCGTATCCATTATTTACTGGAAAATACCTGGCGGTACATTTACACGGAAGGGTAATCTTTTAAATTTGTAGAGTCCTTTGTGAGTATTAATAGTCAAATACTTCTGACATTTCTCATCCACTTCAATTTGAAGATATGCCTCAGGAAGTTTGGATCATTGTGTCGGGCCAGAAAGTTTTCCTCATCAGAATCCATCTTGCACATTTGTAAATCTATCATTCGTTCGTGCATTGAATATTGTTGCCATATCCGCTATTCAGCTCAAAGTTCTCGACACAATCCAAACAAGGATCTGCAATGTAATCGATCCTGGCTTGGCATCTCGACTTCAGTCACTTTCTCGCCGACGTGACGTGAATTCCCTCTATCTTTTTTTACAAGTATTTTCATGGCAACTGCTCTGACGAGTTTTTCCCCTGGTGCCCCACCCACATGAATTTAAGCGTGCTACTAGATTGGCATCTAGATCCCACCCGTTTACCGTTGAAATAGTTAAATATAACCACTACTTCTACTCCAGTAGTTTCTTTTCTCGCACTTCTTGTCCGTATAACTTCCGTTTACTTGCTTCCCTGATAGCTACAATCTTCAAAAATTTAAATACAACGTCAATTTCCTTCTCTTGCCCACTGGACTCCAGTTCTTCTCTCGTTCTTTCCTATTTTTTTTTCCAATATTAGTGTACCGTCTTTTGATTTTATACATCCTGTTGCTGAGCAGACCTTTTGTCCTGTTAGTTCCTTTATTTTTTTATGCATATCTTCGTTATTTGTTGTGCTCAATCTCTCTACTTCGGCGCATTTGTCGTTGAGCCATCTTTCTTTAGCCTGTCCACATTTTCTCCTTATTTCTTTTGTATTCGTTTCCATATCTTGGCATCGTTTTCTGTCTCTTTTGCATCATGTCAAGAATCTCTTCAGTGATCCACTCGTTTTTCTTCCGACGTGGTTTTTCCTTTGGAATAATGTCGTTGGCTGATGTCACTAGAGCTACTCTTAGTACGTCTCGTTTTGAGCTTCCGTTTCCAGTTTGTCCTTCATATTTCGTTTTCACGTTCTCCGTATACATTTCTTGTAGGTTTGGATCATTCACTAGTCTATTGTAGTGCAGTCTTATTGTTGTGTTAGGTTTCTTTAATCTCTTTAGTTTTATCCTTAGTTTGCATACGATTGGTTGGGGGTCACTTCCGCAGCTGGCACTTGGGTAGGCTTTGCAGTGAAGGATTGCGTTTCTGAATCTCTTGTATATAGTAATATAATCAATTTGGTTCTTAATTTCTCCTCCTGGACTTATCCATGTTCATAGTGTTCTTGGGTGTTCTTGGAACCAGATGGTTATTATCTGGTCAGACCTTTTGTCCTGCTAGTTCCTTTATTTTAGTTTTATCCTTAGTTTGCATATAACTAATATGAGGTTGCTTCTGCAGTCAGCACATAGTAGGGTTTTCAGTGAAGGACTACTTTCCTAAATCTCTTGTTGATAGTAATATAATCAATTTGGTTCTTCATTTCTCCTCCTGGACTTATCCATGTTCATAGTGTTCTTGAGTGTTCTTGAGTGTTCTTGAGTGTTCTTGGGACCAGATGTTGGTTATTATCTGGTCATTCGCTGTACACCATTTGACCAATTTCTCACCACGGCCATTGCGGCGTCCAAGTACAAAATCGCCAACTGTTTCACCTTCTCTCCTCTGGACAACTTTGGCATTCGGATCTCCCATGATAATTCTGATTTCTTGTGATTTGCACTGTGCCTTAGCGTTGTCCAGCATGGAGTAGAAGAATTCGATTTCTTCTGTACTTCGTGTTGTTGGTGCATATACGACTATTACCGATATACTGAAAGATCTCATTTTCAGTTTAACTACCAGAATTCTTTCAGATATATGGCAGCATCCCATAATACATTTCCACGTGTCTTTATCCAGTATAATGACGACTCCTTTTTCATTATTTTCACCTCATTCTGTGGTCGTCACTGATGAAGCCTCCATTGTTTGGCCATCTCGTTTCATATATGCCTGAAATGTTTATGTTCACGTTTATGCTTCACGTTTTCCAGTTGTCCACAGTTGTTAATGGTTCTAGCGTTCCACGACCCAAACGTTATTTTTTGTTTGTTGCGAACAGTCGCAGGATGACGGTCCGGTGACACTTGTCGCTGATGTCTTCCATTCCGTGTGATAGATAAATTCTGAAGAAATTTGTCCCCTTTACGCCATTTATACTAACAGTCGCAGGATGACGATCCGGTGATACCTGTAGCGCATGTCGTTCCTTGCCAGGTGAGAAGTCAGTGTCCTTGGGCTTAATCTCCTTCACGCCATTAGAGTTTCTAATATTATTGTGAAAAAGTCCATGAATATACGCGGGAGGAATAGTGAAGTGGTTTTCCATTGCCTTCCCCACGGCGTTTTATCGAGACGCCACCTCTAGTTGGCTGGCCGTAGATTCCTCAAGAGTTCATCCGCCCTTTGTAGGCTTATCTGTTCGTCCTACAGGGTTTCTAACATCTCGTGTGACGAAAAAAATATCTGTATTATTATTAATATTATTATTATTTTAACGGGTAGCAATCAGAAAAAGTGAACACGAAGATGTAACTATTAAGTATATATTTTAAGTCCTTATAACCACTCTTATGTAGGAAAAATTACGTAGATTCTTCCCAAAAATAATTCAGAGAGAAGGTAACTCAGGCGACTTAAGATAGAAGAGACAAAAGTAAAACTTAATGCGACTCTACATTTCGCAGTGTAGAATTAGTCTACCCCTACTTCAACCCCAAAGAGAAAAAGGAATGGTTAGAGCATAGAAGACACAGAGTTAATGGTGTTTTCAAAATAACAAAGTGAAAAAGAAAGAAATGTATTCAAAAGACCGAGTGGGCGAAAATTAAATCAGGCCATGGATTGTAAAAAAATATGTCTATAGAAACGGCCAATTTAGGATATTGCCAGTAAACGTAATTTTAATCAATTCTATTAAAACAATTTTTTAAAAATTGAAATTAAAAATTAAAATTTTCTTTTTAAAATTGGCAACTCAAATGACCCAAAATAGAAATGATAAAACTTTCTGCGACTCTACATTTCGCAATAACGAATTGGTCTGCCTATAAAATAAACTTACACGTAAGTAAGGATACATCAAGAAAAAGTAAACTTATACGTAAGTTTCTATGAATAACAGTTTTATATTTGAAAATTATTGGAAATTTATTTATTATATTAATTCTGACTATGACTAATACTGCCATACTTTTAAATTCATGAATGAGATCGTTTTTACTTCAGTGATTAACTTACTTGAAAAATAAAACGTGTCCAGTCGGCTGTGCAACTTATTAGTTTTGTTTGTTGTATCATTTTTTTTATTTTTATTATATAATGATGAACGAATTAAAAAGACAAAGACAAATATCAAATTCCAAAAGCAACTCATCAATAAAAAGTAAACATGTTTTCAAAATTACATCATTCCATACAAATTATCCGAACTAATCAATAATCACACGCATATATATATATATATATATATATATATATATATATATAATTATTTGATTACTGAGTTTTTGGTCATAATAAAATTAGACCAATACACAGTTCTATTAAAAAGTGTTCAATACAATTATTGTAGCCCTTTTGAATATATTTTTTTTTGTAAACGAGTTATTACGCGACCTAGGTTTCTACCATTTGGTGTCTTCAGGCGATTTGCAATAACTGATTTTTACCATTTTTTTAAGAACGCTTACGTAACGGGAATTTTTTTTTTTTAAATACGCAATTTTCATAATTAGAAGTTATAACGTTTTTATCCATGGTTGTATGACCTTAATAGATCTTTTATGGTATGGTTACACTTAGTCATAATTACTGTTCTTTCATAACATAATAGTTAACTTTTCTTCCCAGCACAGTCTACATATTTTACCACACTTGGCTAGCCAATATTGTACAAGTTTTTTAATTTTCTAGTTTAAATGTAGACATATAATTGAACCATCTGGTCTTAAAAGAGGTTTTTTTCTTTAATCAGCGCGTGCAATACGTTCCAGTTTTGTTGTTCTGGACCTTACCCATTAAGTGAAGATGAAGAGCGACAGTACTAGGAGAGTTTGCCATCCGCTGAACCAATTCCCTAGTGGTCTGACGAGGTTCTTCGTTAATCAGCGCGTGCAGTTTGTTCTAATATCGGACTGGATCGAACATTTCTACTGGGAAAACTTTTTAAAAGGACCCAGACAAGAGAACCCACTTAATCCCAAAACGTAGTCATAGGAATCTAATAAATGTAAAGGTTTTAAGCAAATGAAATGTTACATCTATTCGATATTATTTTATTTATTTATGTCAATGTATGCATAGTACAAATACTAAAAAAAAAGTTTTAAGAATTAATCATAAAAATGAAAATCTCAATCACAAAACAACCAATCCGAATAATTTACAATGCGAAACTTGAAATTATTTTCAAATTATAATTAAAATTGGAACGTCCGCTGAACTGAAGTATGAACTATTCAAAACTAACTAACCAACCAAAACTAACCAAAACAAAATTTAAATATATCCTTAAAAATTTTTAAAAAATCGCCAGACAAGGAACTGAGGATATGTATTCTCTAGCGAAAGAAATCATAGCATCAAAGAAGCCTTATTTAAATCTTCCCAGTATCGACGCAACATTTTTCTTTCCTTTTTTTAGTTTTTACTTTATTTAGTTATTTCTAAAGTGATCGACCATCAATTTGGGGCCCACTAGGAAATTTCCTGGTATTCTGGTGGGATAGTCCGCCACTGATTGGTTCTCATCAAACTGAACACATCAGCCTTCTGCCGACAGTCTGTGAGTTCAAACTGCTTGAAACGGGAAAACCATTCCTATACCATTCTGTTAATAATGAAGTCATCTCCGTGCACAACACAAATGTTTAGAGTTGCTTTGTCAGCATTATGACCTTCATTAAAAGCAAATAGAAAACGGCGTCGAACATACACATTCTTGTCTACTTAGCATTCCATCTCAAATGGGTGTCTAATTTGAAATAAAATTTTAATAATGTTAGACAAGTTTCACAGGATGACCAGAGTTACTAAGAATGCTATGAAAGAATATTCTTTGAGATCATTCGTAGAACACCAGAAGAAACAAACAGATATATGTAACAACCTAATACAACAGTACAATTCTGTTATGGTTTATAAAATGGCAAGTGTTCTAAAAATAGAAAAGGATAGACACACTGACGCCAAGAATTCAAAATTGGGCGGCAAAATAAGGAACCGTTTCTTTTGGTAGGAGTAGGAGTAAGAGTAGGAGTAATAAGTAGGGGTTAAGGACAGTAGTTTTGGGTAGAAGCACAACCCATCAACGAAATCACTGCAGCTAGTGTAGCTGAGGCTTTTATAAACACGTGGGTCACACGTTGGGGTGTCCCGCTGTATGTTAAACCGACAGAGGCCGACAATTTGAAAGTAAGTTGTTTCGTGAAGTAGTAAAAATAATTGGTTTTTATAGACTACGTACGACAGCTTATCATCCTCAATGTAATGGGTTGATTGAGAGAATGCACAGGACCATTAAAACTGCTATTATAGCACGAAAATAGTCCTGGCTCTCAGCTCTTCCAATAGTACTTCTTGGGATTCGCAGTATACCCAATAGCTCTGATTTTTCTCCTTTTTATGCTGTTACAGGCACACAATGTTTGCTACCACAGTAACTAATAGATAGCACAAGCGAGGAGGCTATAACTCAAAAGTTCACAAGAGATTTACATAAAACCATGTCACAAATTGATGTGAGAGACTTCACCAAAAGAGTTAATAAGTCCGCAAAATCTTATGTCCCAGAAAAACTTCAAACTTGTGATAGAGTTTGGATTAGAGTGGATCGTGTTCGAAGACCATTGGAGGCACCCTATTCAGGTCCCTACATAGTCCTTCAGTGAACGCCTAAATATTTTCTGGTTAAGATAAATAATAATATGGATACTCAAGTTTCTGTGGACAGGTTGAAACCATATATAGAAGTACAAAAACAAATAGTAGAGAAACAAGTAGAAGAAAAGATAAATAAAAACAAAACGGTTTGTGATTCAGAACAAGAAATAGATACAAGAAATAAAAAAAGAAGATTCTCCCATGATAAATACAAAATCTCGTTCAGGTCGAAAAGTTTCCTGGAAGAAATATAACGAGTACTATTATTAGTAGTACACCCCGTTCTAAAGGGGGAACTTCTGTTATGGTTTATAAAATGGCAAGTGTTCTAAAAACAGAAAAAGATAGACACACTGACGCCAAGAATTCAAAATTGGGCGGTAAAATAAGGAACCGTTTCTTTTGGTAGGAGTAGGAGTAAGAGTAGGAGTAGGAGTAAGAAGTAGGAGTTAAGAACAGTAGTTTTGGGTAGGAGATCTGAAAAAGGGAAGAGGCTAGTCAGTTGACGACTAGAGTTCAGAAGGGATTGGCTCGTTTACTAGCATCCCACAGTGAAGAGAATTTATCTAGTCTGCTCCTGTATCCACACAAAATTTAAAGGTTGTAAATTGATGTAAAAACCTAAAGTTGTATACCAAAAATAAACATCATTAATTCAAGTTTGTATTATCTTCTAATTATACCAAAACTAAGCAACACAACAATTCCTTTAAAACATAGGTTCATTTATTTTAAGGTTGAAACTGAGAAGGTTGTCAGATTCACCAGAGTCGCAGTGAGTTTAACAAATTTGTTCTCAAAAGGAACCACAATAATGGCGAGATAAATATGATTGTATTTTTTAAAACAACAGTTCAATAATTAATTTAAGGAATTTTTCAATTTTCTTTCTCTCTTTTTCTTCTTAATTCTTTTTTTATTTCTTTCGTAAGAAACACCCACTGGTGACAGCCAAAATTCTTTTTATTTATGGAATTTTTAACAAACAATTTGTGACGGCCGAAATCCTCATTTTTTCCAACCAACTTGACTCCTTATAAAGTAGGTACCGCCACTAAATTACAGAAAACAAAACAAAACAAAAAAAAACAAAAAAAAAAAACAAAAAAAAAAAACAGTATAGTATGAAGAAAAAAAGGTCCCAAACTTAATAAAAACGTACTTTTTCCATCAAAATGTTTATGTTATTATTAAGAAGAACGACCAAAGTATTTAATTATTTTTTAATCCTTTCTAATATGTTTGAAATTTTGATAAAAATCTTTTTTTTTTTATTTTCGTTAGCGGGTATCCAAATCGTTACGAGAGTTTACAATAGAAAATGTAATATAGTATCATCATGGTATTGATCCAGCACACTTTTTCTAATATGAGACGGAACATACAGCTTGATAAAAGGGCCACCGTCAAGTTGAGAGAAACGATATTGTTTCATCCATTATTATGTATTTTTCTGTTCCGCTTTGGTATCCCTACCATTCTTTAATCTATTCTTCAAGTCTAGAATATCATTGTCCGACTCTTGCTCCCTAATCATGTCAATCCCCTGTAATGTCGGTCTGGCATTTCTGATGAATAGTCGACCTCTTCATAGATGCATATCTCTTTGGTTCAATGAGATTTGAATTAATTGCACTAACTACGTTATTCCTATCGCCTACATGTACCGGAGAATCAACAGAGCCCCCCTTTGTATAAACGGCACGCGATAAGATAACTGAAATTGTAGTCAGCCATACCCAGAGCCCAAGTCTGTATCTTTTTGTTTTGTATGGGCGAATTGAGTAAATGTTCTAGGAGTTCATGACCTGTATAGATTGTAAATGTTGCACTATGATTCAGTTTTTGAAGGGCATAGTGTATCGCATAAGTCTCCTTCTCTATAGTCGACCATCTTGTTTGCGTGTCACTTAACTTATGGGATTAAAAATAAAATGGGTTCATCTACCTCATTTCTTTTATCAAAAACCACTTGGTATAAACATACGCCAATCCACTGAGCGAAGGCGCCAGTATATAATCTATAGTCTTTATCTAGATCCGGGTAGGCTAGTATAGCTATATCCGCAAGCTTTGTTTTTTGGGTATGGAAAACAGCCTGACAAGCGTTGTCCCATTGAAACCGTGCGTACTTCTCGTAAGATTAATAAGCAGCTTGACATACCATAAAAATTTCTAATATCAAGCGGCGATAATATGAGGTTATTCCAATGAAGGCCCTCACTTGTCTAACTGTTATCGGAGTTGAAACTAATCTCATAGCCTTAACTTTATCGATATCTAGTTGTATGACCTCGGCACTAATTTTGAAGCACAGGTATTGAGTTTCTTTTTAAAAGACTCATCACACTTATCTGGTTTCAGCTTTATATTATGCTTACGCAAACTATTGAAGACCGTGTCTATATGCTTCAAGTGATCTTCCACTATATCTGAGAATATCAAAATGTCATCTAAATATGCTAGAGCAAAATCTTCCCGTCCCCGTAAAACAACTGACATCAATTCCTGGAAAACTCCGGGGGCGTTTACGAGTTCAAATAACATAACATTAAGGAACAAACCTCTGTGGCAAGTGAATGCACTTTTCTCTTTGTCATCATCATGGAATTCAACACCCGAGTGATACCAGCATATAATCAATAACTGGAAGAGGTTGAGCATATTTTGTTTTTCTTTTTCTGTTTGTTTTTGTTTTTTTTGTAATTTTGTTCAGAGCCCTAAAGTTCACACAAACTCTCTTACTGCCATCTTTATTCTCCACTAAAACTATTTTGAAAAATCCCATGGATATATATATATATATATATATATATTATAGTTTAGAACATGTACAAATTACAATCAACTACAAAGTGTACAGTCAGTCAGTCAGTCAGTCAGTTAAGTGCCATACGTGATACACGCTTGGGCGATCATGTCTCGAAAGAGACATGACTGACTGGGCAGAAGATTATCCCGCAGTAGGTTGCCATTGCTTTCTGCGGTAGACTGGTTGCCGACCAAGGCTATAGAACCCAATCTGTCCTGATATTTAACCCATAACTGGAAGGAAGAGACGGATTAATACCTTTCCCAAGGGTATTTGCGCGTAAGTGAATACAATGGATTCAACTGGAAATCGAACTCGGCTCCCCGGTTTCTCGTTCCGAGCCGATATCCACTGTACCACAACGCACATCATTTTGCTTAAAAAACTCCCTTTAATTTTAAATTAAGTTTAAATAAAAAAATTAAAAAAAAAGAACCCCCTTAATAACTTCTATGCCTATGTATAAGATTTCACCATCCTTTCAAAAAACTTCAAAAAATTTGTCGCCTTATACTTTACTAATATAGATATGTTTATCCACTACCAATTCCTTTCTCTTCTTCGCCTATCCTCTCCTACTTATTCCCACCCCATATACATTTTCTTACTGTTTACTCTTTGTTAAACCCAAAGGCAGGGCCATAAAAGGCTGTAAAAGACGATACTTTATTTTCTACTGTTAAACCTGGCATCTGTCTCTTAAACTTTTTCACCATATCCTTAACCGCCTCCTTCCTTCTCTCCAATTTTCCTTTTTGTTCAATATCTATTTTACAAATCCAATTCTGATTTCTCATTTTCTCTACCCCACCCTTATCTCTCACACAAAATTTACCAATATAGGGAAATTAATTTTCCATCTTTCTTCAAAAAATAGCGTTTACTACCTGATGAAACGTTGTCCTTTCAATGTCGAAACAAAATGTACACTTTGTAGTAGATTGTAATTTGTACTTGTTCTAAACTATAAATATTTGTATATTGAGTACTGTTTTGAATTAATATTTTCTTCGTTCCTTATTCACTTGGAGATATATATATATATATATATATATATATATATATATATATATATATATATATATACACACGAAACACGAGCAGAATATACATAATGTAAACGAAAAACGTCACCTATTCGATGTCTTTATCGCGACCGTCTAGTTTTTCTTTTTTTCTTGTGCCGTCGTAAGCGGTCGATCAGTCTTTTTTTCCCTTTTTTCAAAAACCAAGCAAGTCACCACTTACCGAAACGAATGTGTTGTATATCAATTCGAAGAAGAATTGACTGGACCCAAAATTGGAGATCATCTCGGCTTTACTTCGCTGACACGGACATATAAAAAATATTCAATATCTTTTATTATCATTATTATTGGGTTTTTTTATTATTCTTTTTTTCTTTAGTGACATGTGGTGTGGAGTCGTGTTTAGTTTGCAGTAGACACACGCATGTGATGACGACTTGACTGCTGTCTGCAAACTGCTAGACTCAACTCTAAGCTTACTTTCTGTGAAATCTGACGTTACTTAAATAGTTAATTCACTGACACCTGGAGCTTCCAGTGAACTCTGTCCTGACTCGGGTGCTGACTCTTTTGATCCCCGTTAGTTAAAACAAAATCCAGCCCAACACCCGTGTTTCATACCCAGCGCCGCCTAATGCAAAATACACTTCTTGGCAAAATTCCACACCGATCAAAATATTTAACAATTCTGCAAAATCCTGTCATTCTTACTGGCATTCGTGAATGACCCTTAATACCATTCCACACCGACCCAACGAATATACAACATCTGTTATTGTGCGCGTGTACAATTTCACCGCCATTATTTCATGTATTGTAAAATATTATTGTAAGAATCCTCAGCGATTAATCATAAAAGTAGCCAACACACAAAACAATATTGCTCTAGATATCTATTGAGCACCTTGACTTGACAAAATTCCACCCACATGACATACGTTAAATTATATAATTTTACAATTACATATATCAATACAATTATTTCAACCAAGTTTAAAGAAACAAACAAATAAGAGTTGCATAAACCTAGATACTGAGAGGTACCAATATCGAACTCGCTAGACAAGCAATATTTTGTTATTCATCTATTTCTCTCTCGCACGCGCATGCGCGATGTGTGTGATTTTCTATGGATAGCATTTTTAAAAAGCCACTAATTCAAGCAAAGGCTTTGTTGATTTTGTGTTGAGTGACGGCAAACTAACAAGAATGCAACAAGGACTTTCAACTTTGCTAAAATATTTCCCATGGACTAGAAGCGTATTGTAAAGGCACAATACTCCCCCTTCACGCATCCTACCTGATGATCAAGTGAGTGAACTTAATAACAGCGATTGGGACCGTAGGCGAAAAGCGAAAGAGATAAGAGGTAAACAAACCCAAACAAACGACAGAGATACAAAAATGTAGTGTTTAAACGGTGAGGTCACAGACCCACAAAGTAATTTTTTTTTAGTAAGAAAAAATATGAAAAAATATCTCAAACAAATTACTGAGGTAACATTTACCGGACCTCGATTCCATTTTCGATAAGTTTTAAATTGAATTTTTGAAAATAAAAATTTTTTTTATTTTAATTTCTTGAAACTTTAATTTTAGCTTAATTGATAGCTAAATGATTAAATTTACTATTTCCAGTAAGCAAAATACTCTGGTGTATTTCACACAGAAATTATGTTCACTGGAATCTAAAATTTGAGATTTCTTTTATAAATTTTCAACTTTTCGGCCATTTTTGAGCGATTGACACATTTGTAAACAGAAGTTAATTCTCGGTTTTAAAAATATTGCAAAAATAAAACATACATCACTCGTTATTTTTGGAAAATTATTAAATTTAAAGTTAATCTGATTTTAAACAAATATTACTTGTTTATGGCATGAAATTTAGAATAAAGTATTTCTTAATCGGAAAGGTTTGACTCGTTGACCTTTCAAGTAGGCGATGACAGTATCAGTCAATCTGGAGGTATGGTGACCAAAAATTGACATAATCCGAGTGAACATTTCGTAATGGGGATAACACTTGAAACACGCGACCTTTTAATGACAAGTCTCTTACAAGTTTCCATAAAAAAAGTGCAGTTTAACATAAAAAAATTAAAAATTATTTTTAAAATCCTAACTCTAAATGATTTGTATTAATTAAGCTTTTGAATTTCCGATTTGTAAATAAAGTCCTTTTTTAATGAATTAATAATCGAAGACACTGAGTAACTGGAAGAAATTTAAAAGATGCTTGAAAGTTTAATTAGCAAAGAAAAAATGAAAACAATTTTTATAAAAATTCATTATTCATCGAATTTTTTTTTTCAGAATATGATATCCTAAAATACATTATTTATAAAATCAATTAAAAGTTTATCTACATTAAAAATACCGAATTAATGTATTTTTTATTTTACTCTTCGGAGCAAATTTTTGGAAAAATGGTCTCGTAATTAAAAAAAATATATATGACTTACATTCCCCAACGAGTTCTGCATTTAGATAATAAAAGAAGTTGTTATAGATAATTTATTTATAGAAGTTTTAATGTAATTAATTGGAGGTGGGGGAACAGATATTTTTTAAAAATTGAAGATTTTCTAAAAAAGTAATTACATAAATAATTTCATTCATTTGTAAATAAGTCCTGAAAGTTTCATTAAAATCAGACAATTAATTGATTTTTTCAAGAATTTTCAAATTAAGGAGTCTTTCAACGCTAAAAAAGACATTTTGCGTAATATTACGTTTTCCTTAATAGTTATATTATGTAAACATGGCGTGAATCGCTGACAGAAAAAAAAGAAATTTTAACTGAAATTTCGAACGTGTTAGAAAGGATTTAAAAACTTGTCAAAAATAATGACAAAATTTGATTTTTCCTCTCTAGAATAGGAGGTTTTATGATAAAATTTTGTTTTTATTAGGTTTGAGCCTTTTTAACATCATACGATGCTGTTTTTCGGCAATTGCGTGGAAGTACTATAGTGGGGTACCTTATCTATTCCTTTTCTAGTTGTAGTGGGAGTCCGTTTTAGTGGAAGGTAATTGTATACTGTTGCAGGTTATCGGAATTTGGCCTTGTGGTAGATAGCCTACTATAAGTCATAAAATGATTATAAAAATAAAGCAATTTGAGTAGAAAATATCATTTTATATATACACATATCAATAAATGTTTTTACAATTAAAGTAATACTTGAATATAAGTCCAACGGAGGTTAAATGCTCATGGCAAATAATAAGCTGAAAGAGATTTAAGGCTTAGAAATGTGGGGAGCGTGTAATTGAGGAATGTCTTTGATGGAGTCGCTCCTTAGGTCAGTAAGTAGTTTTGAGACAGGGAAGAAGGTAAGGAGAGGTGAAGGGAGACGAATATATAAGCCGCTTGACTTGGTCAAGGGAGATACTAATCACGCCGGTCGTCTCCGTCGGTCTGTTTCGGTCTGTCTGCTGGGTGCTTTCTGTCTCGGCTTTTTATATATGCTTTTTGGATCAAAGCAGTTCGCTTGGGATTTCACACTTATATTTGATTCTGGGCTTCCCATTGGCTGGTAAATAAAATTCGCGTAGGCTCGCGAAATGGAAATTTGATATTTGATTAATTTTTATTTTTCAACCGGAACATATGCGCGAACCCGGATGCGCAGCGACGACTTTTGGTCATTTGCCTTTTTGTCGTGAGAGAGCAAACATCCAGTCTATCGATTTTGCTCGGTATCACCACAGTACCTACACAGGTACACAACAAAACAGACGACACGAGAAGAACAAACGACAAATTTATTGTTAACACACAAAATAATGCATTGTTTGCCAAATGATAGGTAATAATAACGTATATGTAAAAATAATCAACGTAAATGAAATATGCCCTTTTACAATAAATAAATGTTGGATAAAGTTCTCAGAAAATGTAACAACAAAAATGAAATAAAAAAAAGAAAAAAATATTTATCTGTATAGTTTCTAATGACTTAGTACAATTTTCGAAGCAAAGTTCGTGATAACAGCGAAGATTTTTCCTAGATGTGGAAGCGACTTTGATGTCTTTTTCAATTCTTGTTTGAGGTTTGTTAAATATCTTCTGTATTTTTTTTTTTTCTGAACCGGGGCGACCTGGGCTCCAGCAGCAGAGGTTCATCGACAATATTTATTGTACGAACATGTACAAATATGATGATACAAGGTCAGAAGTGGGAATGAGGAAGGTTAGTCTTCATCTGTCTTATAATCACTGACCTAAATATACCATTATAATCCTTACAGCAAAAACAACACATTCTTACTCGTGCTTACTTACGATATTTATTGTACGAGAAGTACAAATATGGCACAAGGCCTAATATGGGAATGGGGAAGGCTGGTCATCATTTGTCCTAAACTTTAACTTAGCCTTTTCACATTCGTTGACCCTAAGCACACTACAATAACCCTTACACCAAAATGCCACATTCTTTGTTACCGTTCTTACTACAGCCTCCATAATGCCCCCAGAGACTCTTATGATGTCCTAACTACACCCCATATGTACAATTTGTCTGTGGTGGAGGTGGAATACTTTTAAAATTTATTACCCAATGAATATTTACATTTGAAAACAAAATTTATTTCCCAGAAACAAAACACTGTATTAATATTACTCCCACCTCACAATACTCGCATGTGGCAGAAACATCAATTAATTTAATCATTTTCTGGTTTTGAATGTTGGTGACTAGACAGGAAAGAAATGGATCAACCTAAATTAAATATTTTTTAATTTAATGAAACCTTAGTCATAAGAAATCTAATGAGTAATGTATTCCCTAAGCCTTTTAAATTTAGCATAAAATAATTCAAAATAAACAGATGATCTGTTGATGCAACACTAACTTAAAAGCCGCATTCGGCGCGGAATTTTAAGCTAGAGCCTGCGGAGGGGTAATTGTGTTTTCAGCCTAAAACTAAAGGGATCCCTGGTCCAGCTTAGAAAATGGTAATGATAGTTTTGAAAAAATAACTTTGAATTTCTCAATTCATTCTATGGAATTTCAAAACTTCACTTTAACTCTAATTCGGTCTATAGATCCAATTTGAGCAAAAGACTGATTTGGGCTGAAACTATGATTTGGACCAAAATTCCAATTCAGGTTGAAAATCATAAGGTTCTTCAATCATAAACTACGTGGAACTTCAATTGGGTTGAGTTATTCAGATCATAGACACTGCGAACCTTCAAAACCTCACGTCCCGAAATCTCTCACCTTAACTGATTCCTTGCCATTTTAAAGAAATAAAATTGATTTCCTTTATTCACAAAATGTTGGAGATATTTTAAACTGAATTTATTTTTTTTAATCCATAAAATTTTGTGTTAAGCACAATATAAATTTAAAAACATTTAAAGTCGCTAATTTTTTTCACTTATTTTAAAATCTGAATTTTTAACTGTTTATCCGGACACAAATTCCAATGTTGGATGTACAAGCACCAAAAGAAAGAGCAGATTTTTAATACTAGTATCAACCTGATTCCAAAAAGTTATATGTCTAAAGCACCTTATCATGGCGTGGCAAAGCCATAAAAAGAATTCAAAAGAATAGTTTCGACAAAAGCAATATAACTTATTTCCTAGAATATATTTTTG
Organism: Ascarosepion bandense; assembly: GCA_037127315.1. Lineage (NCBI taxonomy): Eukaryota > Metazoa > Mollusca > Cephalopoda > Sepiida > Sepiidae > Ascarosepion > Ascarosepion bandense. The sequence continues at coordinate 3,094,791 of JBBBDQ010000316.1, read as the reverse complement.
GAAGACAAAGACCTGAATTGTTCAAGAAATCCTTGTTGCTGACCAACTTACAAACAAAACGATCTGTGAAACCTTTATACAATAAAAAAAAACTCTTCAATTCGTAAAATAAATTCTTGAATTTTAAAATCTTATGTTATTTTTTATTTGTCGTTAAGTCATGTGAGTGAATAATAGATTTTCCAGCTTCCTACATTAAGTGTGGGGGTTTTCAGTTCTGTATTATAAAAATTCCCCTCATATGCAGCTAAATTCCTCAAAGACGATTAAACTTGAAGGAGAGAAGCAACTCAACGACAGTATTAAATTCGAAGGTTTAATGTACAAAAGAGTGCATGCGAAAATAGGCAGAAAAATAGGCTTGCAAATATAATTTATATTTGCGGGCTTAACTGTTAGAAGAGCGTTCAAGAAACAACGTGGTATTTTTTGGCCTCATGGTTTCTAGACTCTATTAACGTCATATTTGACAGCCCTAATATACGTGTGGTCACTACAGCTGTTACTTTATAAAAGAGGAAGATTTCAAGTTCGAATTTATTGCGTGGCACCAAAGAAGATGACCTGGTTGGACAGTAGTTAGCCAATCAGTTCCAAATTAGTAACAGCTTTGTTGCAGAGGTGGAAATGGATAACCTGAAAGACAGAACCTTGTTTTTATTGTTGTGGGGGTTAATTCCTTCTCCACCTGGGCAAACGTAAATTCGAGTAAAAAGATTACATTGATTATGGATGAATGTATAATTTATTGACGCATAAACGCAACTAGTAAATTTTGCTGTTGCTAAGGCAACAGGGACAGAGAATAATGAGCTACACATTCCTGTCGTTATTGTTTCTCTCTCGGCGAGGTTGGTGTTGATGTAGAAGTTGTTCTTTCTTTTAGGCTTGTTTGAATTAAAGAATATATAGCGACAATCACATTCAAATTAAGATTTAGGTTATAGAGCAGGAGTGTCTCTGAATGGTCAATAACTTAAAGCCGATGTACTCGTGGAGCGTATGCGCAGAAATCGTATTTATGCAATCTGCTTTGGGTCATCGAGCGGTCAACATCCGGTTTGTGTAGAAAAATGTAAGAGGTACGACAATTTCAAACTCAAGTTTGACCTTTAAATAATTAAAAGTTAGCTCTCTTTACACATCACTTTTCCTTTTTTATATCCTCATATTTTGCCATTATTTTTTATAATAAGAGTTATAAAAACAATCTTTCATAAAATATTCAGCCATGTTAACTTTACCTATTAGTATCGGATTGAATACCTTTTTGGCATTTTTCCTATCAACCAGAAACTTATTAATGATGCTTTTTCACCAGGCTTCAAACTGTTTTTGGTGACCAGTCCTTCTTTACCCAGTGATCCACTGTAGCCATACTACCCCCAGTAGCACAAGAAACAGGGGTACTTTGTGTTACCACCCTGTTGACCAAGAAAAAAATCACCATTTGCAAATCTACGCAAATTACCCATTCATCAATATGGTATTCCGGAAGAATATTGATGTTAGCATACTCTTCTTTCATTTTTACAGAATGTCCTATGGGGACTGAGCTGTACTTATTTTCATTATGAAGTAAGACACATTTTAGAACTGTCAATAAAAAGTCTCCACTCACTTGAATCATATGCAGGCAGTCTCAAAGTGGTAAGTCCTTTAACATTATTGCAATAAACAAGTTGACCATCTGAATGGAGGTATTTCCGCAGTTCTGAGTCTGTTACGATAATAGGAGGCAACTGTACCAGGTTTCAGCAGTCTTTTCTCTTGTAAACTAAAAGCCAACAATTCAGTAGACTCATGGTAAATACAAATCTCTGACCACTGGTCTGAATATTCTGAATGTTCTGTGGAGTGAAGCATGTTTTAGACTGGAAAGTATGCTGCACGCGGAAGAACTTCCTTTCCCAACTTCTTGACATTTTAAGTTGTTTACAAGTTTTGGAGAGTTGAGTTCGAATTCCAGTTGAATTCGTTGCATTCACTTACGCGCAATACTCTTGAGAAAGGTTTGAATCCATCTCTTCCCATTTAATTCAGACTGACTAAAGAAAGAATGTTTATCACAGACTGCATCAGATGGCTTAAAACTATCATCATTTGTAGAAATAGGCAAACTGAATTCAGTCTCTGGCAGCTCAGTAAATACAGACACATGTATTTCCTCATAGTGTGCAACCGGTCGAATGGCAGATGGAATATTTGGATATTTTAAGTGTTTAGTTTTCTTATTGAAACCTTTTACATTGGCAATGCAGAAGTAGCAGTTATCAGAATAGTTTATAAGTTCTCTCCGAACTATTGGCACACCAAACTTGAGTTTAGCATTCTTCTCTTGAGACCATAATCGCAAAGGTTCTATACAGGTTTTGCACACTTTGTAAGGAGCCCAGATTTTGTCCTGATCTCCAAATGGTACTTTAAAGTTGGCAAGATACATCTTCTTGACAAAGCCATTAATTTTACGTCGTTGATCCTGCAAAGTAAAGTTTCCACAGATATAGCAGAAAATATCTGGATCTTTACAGCACTTCCTTCTTTGAGATGTTATAGCCATAGCTGCTAGTCCTCAGAGGTTGTACACGGCAATGTTTAAACAAGCATCAGCAAATCAGTACTAAGATTAGAATAGGGGGTTTTATAGGAAATTTGTGCACAATTCTGATTGGCTGCTAATTAAGACGTAAACTCAGATTATTTCTTGGTTTAAATCAGGAAGTAATGCTAAGTCAGGAAGGTCTCAGGCTTTTTTTCGACTTCTTGTTCTGATCTGCGTGTCATAATATTAATGGAATTTTCTAAGTGTTACCTGTGAGTACGTCAGTTGGTTTAACCATTGTTGTATTTTTCTTTGTCGCCCGTTTGTTTTTATTTCGTAAACGTTTGTGCTAAAAACTTTTTGTGTTGTGAAGGGGGAGCAAGTCCAGTTATGGCTTCGTCTCCCCAGCCTTCAACATCGGACTCCGTTCCGACGGTGACTCCTACGCCGTCTGTTTGGACAAAATCGTTGGAAAAAAAAGATGCGGTCTACTACGACCAAATGAAAATTAAATATAAGGATTTTATCAATGAAAAATAATTACTACCGATTCTGGAAGCGATGAATGTCGTGGCAGCTAAAACTCTCTCTCTCTTTCTCTCTCTCTCTCTCTCTCTCTCTCTCTCTCTCTCTCTCTCTGCTACTTCCGATGTTAAAACGCATAAATTTATTGGAGTCAGCAGAGAGACGATGGAAAGAAAGCGCTTAAAAGTTTGAAAGTCGTAAAAAACTAGCCCCAAACCAGTTCAGGAATGGACCGAGGTGGTGAGAAGAGGGAAAAAAGCAGCTACCCATTCTCCAAAACAGGATATCCCACCAAAAAGAAAGCCAGCTGAAGGGGAAAATATATCACCCCTGGAAAAGGAACAACAACAACGAAACAAAGCAGTTGAGGTGATGGACACCTCAGAAATGCCTCCACCTCGTTCAGAGTCGCTAAAACGAGGAAGGGAGTAAGAAGAAGAGGAGGTAGAAAAAATTAACAAAAAGGAAAAAGAAAACGGATCGGAGTAGAGCGTAAAAGACTCGGGTGGCTGCCAAGGCACAGTCCACCCCTACATCACCAGTTAAAACTGAAACTGTGAAGGGAAGAAGTCAGTCCGCCTCCCCAGTCAGACGTACATCATCTTCTCTCCCCCAACACTCTCACAATCAGTAACTCCCGTTTCTCAACCCGTTTCCCTTCCAGAAAATCCTCCTATTCAACTGGAATTACCCTCCTCCCAGAGTAAAACACCTTCCCCGCCCCCAGTAATTTTAAACCCACCCCCAAAGAAAACAAAGGGAAAAAAAGATGAACCCGTATAAAAATGAAAATATCTGCAGAGTAGATAGACAGACACTAGAGAAAGACCTTTCTTCTCAGAAAAGGCCCCTTTTCAAATTAACTAGTATTGATGAAAGATCAGTTGAGGACCCGACAAATTTCGTAGGTGCGTCCGGGGTTATTACATTTATTAGAAATACGGGAGGAAACTTAAAAGCCTGGGACTTTGTGCAGGGTGCCGTCGAGGCATTTCCGTCCATAAAAATGGCCCAAACAGGCACCAAATATATACAAAGACTTGCACATTTTTGTTCGGGTAGGTTCCCTGTAATTCTTCACCTCTCTCTTTACAGGGCCGTAAAACTAACGTCCCCCACGGACGTCGGCAGGATTGTCCAGGACTGACGTATTACGTCCGATATTGGTTCTGGAAGTCTTGGACAAACCGTCGGGGTCCCTACTGCCATCGATTTCCGTTCTGTATGTGACCAGTAGTATTTTTTCTCTTTCTCATTTCAGGTCTAAAAGATGTCAATTAAGTTGGCCAGTTTGAACGTGAAGGGCCTTCGTTGTCCGTTGTGGATGTCGCCGCGATCCAAGAGACTCACTTTGTTTGAAAGGCCGATGCCCATTTGTCGTCTATTCGTTTTTTCGGCGGTTGAAGCCCTTCCTCGTGGATTCAACACGACTCGTCTTAGTGGGGGACTGGAATGCCATCCTAGACCCAAAGCTGGACAGAGGGTGGGGAGCTAGAGGGAAGGCACCTGATCGTAGCTTGGTCGATCTCATCGAAGTTTTCTGTCTCGTCGATAGATACCGGGTCGATCACAAGGGTGGGAAGATGTGGACGTGAGCTAATAGTTGGCCTTCTACCAAGGTAGCTTGCTACCTGGATAGAATGTTAGTTCGTGAAGCCGACATAGATCTTTTACATTGTCCCACGTTCCACTGATTAGGCTACTCGGACCACAAACTCGTTTGTGCCCGGGTAGATTTAGAAAATAGGCCTAGAATGGCTGGTTACTCGAAGTTCAACGTGTCCTTACTGGACAGGCAGGCCTAGAATGGCTGGTTACTCGAAGTTCAACGTGTCCTTACTGAACAGGCGGGACTTCCGGTGCCAGCTAATTAACTTAGTGCAGCGGGCGTTAACTGGGGGAGTCATTGGGAATAAGTGGTGGGAGAATCTTAACAATAGTATTAGGTCTTTCACCACCAAGTTCAGCAAACGGCTCAAACTAGATAAGGCTGACAAGGTGAAGACACTTAGAACTAATTACTCGCGGGCGGTGCCTGGTGGGATCCCCTAGAGATAGCCGTAGCTAATGGGGCCCTGGAGCGGTCGAATAGCGATCGTTACATGGGCTTGGTAATTAGACATAGGTTAAGCAAGATGTCTTCCGAAGCTGCGAACATGGACGCAGAACTGCGCAAGGAAGATATTCACCGAAGCGGCGACCAGTACATTCGAGAGGTTCGCAACCCGGAGGGACATACTCTTCGGTCGACTGACGACATGTGCGAGGCGTTTCGGCGGCATTTCGAGATTCTGTTTACCAAGGAGCCTAGTCTCCGTGATGAGAAATTTTGCAGCTATTTGGCTGACTTCCCCCGGCTTTTGCCGGCTGATGCAGCTAGCTGCGAGGGAGATATTACAGAGGGCGAAGTCTACGAGGCTTTGAAGAAGGTCGGCAGAGGAAAATCGCCGGGTCTCGATGATTTGCCCTATGAATTGTACTTGAGGCTGTCGCACATCTTTGTCCCGATTTTGACTGTCGTGTTTCACAACTTGTTCCGGCAGGGGTCCATCCCCAACCGGTTCACCAGGGGTGTGATCACGCTGTTGAGAAAAGGCAAGGATGTGGGGAAGGTGTTAGAGGATTACCGGCCCATAACTCTGCTAAACACAAATGGCCAAGATCTTGCAAAATCGTTTGCAATTAGTTGCCGAGTCTCTGTTGGGACCTGAGCAGACTTGTGCTGTGAAGGGCCGAACAATTCAGAGCAACCTGCATCTGATACGCACGGTCATAGAGGGGATAAAAGACGACCAATTAGGATCAGTCCAAGGCATTTGATAGGGTTGACCATCGTTACCTGGCGGCTATCCTGCAAGTCGCTGGATTCGAAACCAACTTCCGCCGCTGGATTAGCCTCCTGTATCGCCAACTAAGGGACAGGGCACGCAGTCCGGCTCTACGTGGAATCGCTGTCCCTGGTGATGCTCGAGCCAGGGTTTCCGCGTACACCGATGACGTCACTACTTTCGTGTCCTCCCGGAGTGACATTGAGGTGGTACAGAAGGCGCTTGAACGGTACAAACAGGTGACAGGGGCCAAGATTAACCGCAACAAGTCGTCCGGCTTGCAGTTAGGTGCCTGGAAGGGTGTTACTCTCCCGAGGCCATTCGACTGGACGGACGGCCCTGTCTGCATTCTTGGAATGTGGTTTGGGCCCGACCTACAGTTGGAGAAAAATTGGTCTGAAGTTACTGGCAAATGTCGGCGCGTCGGTAGAGATTTGGCGTCGAAGGAACTTGTCCTTAAAGGGTTTGGCTGAGGCGTGTGGTACGTACATCTTTCCCATTATCCTTTACCGGTTGTCAGTACTTCCACTTTGTAAATGGCGTAGGGAGGCGATCGGTCGTTTGCTATTCTCCATTCTGTGGAGGTCCTCTACGTCGACAAACGTATCTGTTACCAACACTACGTCGACAAACGTGTCTGTTACCAACGTCTGTGTCATGGGGGTCTGGGAATGCCGTACCTGATGGGCCATAAGGTTGCATCTAGGTTGGTTTTTCTCAGGCGAGCGATTTTGGAAGACTCATTGCTGAGGGGGATAGTGAGGGACATGTTCCCTGGCCTTACTATCATTCTCCCCATCTCGAGGCGCTGCCGTAAGCCTCGAGGGCGATTGAGTTTTCTCCTCGAATGTCTGGCGGCCTTGTGGGCCATTCCACATTCACAGCCTAGAAGAGTCTTCTATCGTGAGTTAGTGCAGAGCGTCGCGAAGGATTCATTACGTGCTGTGCTTCGGTTGTCGGAGGACGAGTTTCACTCGTTCTAGTCTTGGGCGCCAGGTACCGATTATCTCAGCAACTCTGAATTTGGATGGGTCTTACTAACATTGTTTATTATTCTAGTCTATTATTTTAGTTTTAAAAAATTTGTTGTATTTTTAATTTGTTTTTGGGTTCATCCCCCTCCATTCATTTCATCTTTCATTAAATTTTTAAATTAAATATTATATTGTATATAAATACATTTTTATTGTCATGGGTTTTTACCCCTTTTTAGGTGCCCCTTGTAAATATGTGGTATTGTGGTGTGTAAAGGATTGGGAGATGATGGATGGGTTCTCGTGGTGAATGTGTAAATTGTAATGTGTGATTGGGTCGTGATAGTGTTTAACTAGGTATAGGATAGTTAAGTGAATACCACCCTCTACCCCTCCCCTTTTCAGCCTTGTGTCACAATTTTTATAATTTTACAGAAATAAATATTGGAAGTAATGTCTATACAAAAAAAAAATCTGTTAACGAGTGCTCTTGTTTATTTTATAATCTACAAAATGAATGCACAAATGAATTTTATATATAAGACTAGCAGTATAGCCCGGCGTTGCTCGGGTGTAATGAAAGCTTTAAAAATAAAACAATGGTCCTGGAGCTCAGACTCTTTGTACGTTGGCACGAAAGACAAAAAAGCAATAGTTGTTTTCAGTTAAATCGAAACCGTAGACTGAAAGAAAAATGAATGGATGAAAGTCAAATTTTGGTTTCCTGGTATCGATATCAAATTTTCTGCACTATTGTAAGAACTGCAACCTTGAAACTTCTGAATATCGTTTCTTATGTCTTTGTCTATGAGTGTATCAAATTTGATTAAAATCAGACCACTCCTTCTTTAACCCGATTTTTTCGATTATCGATTTTCGACATTTGTCGGGGGTACCTCGACACAAAACCTAGCTAAGAACACTCGCAGACGCTTATGGTACAACTGTGTAAATTTTCAAGAAAATCGGTTCAGCCGTTTCGGAGTCTATAGGTAACGGACACACACACACACGCGCGCGCACACACAGACAAAGTTCCATTTATAAATATGTTTAGATTTAGATAGATAGATATATTTCAAAATTCTGCATATACTGTACTATCTGTACAGTAGCTTACTTAAGCTGATTTTCAGTATTCTTTCAATGAAGTTTATCATTATAATCTTACATATCCAACCAACCAGAAATAAATAAATTAGACATCTTACAACATACAATGTAATTTATTTTCAAAAATGTATTCAACCTTGTACAACGAAAAAGCCTTCAAACTGTGCTGGAAATCATTTTTGACAAAATGTTTGAAAATGTGGTATGCTGATATTACAAAAATGTGATGTGATAGAGCAAATCCGAGACCAGATTTGGCTACAGCACCAAATTAGCTCTAACTCTTCATGCTAGAATTTCTTTTATTTTTTCTTTTCTTTCTTTCTTTCTTTATTTTGACCAGTGAATTAGGCCTAGGCCAATAGGTCAAGGTGATCTTTATTAAGTAGACCTGTCAAATGTTTTTGTTACAGTCTCACTGGGGGCGAGATATTTCAATCAGCCAGCAAGCAGTCAAAAACAAGGTAGTCGCTAGGAGCGGATAAAAAAATTAAATCTTTTTTTTAAATTTTTACCCAAAGGTTAAATTAAGTTTTTTGGGTTTTTTTTTTAAACAATCAGAAGCTTACAGCGGGCAATTAGAAGCATTCCTTCAGGATTCATACGCGCAAATCAAACGCCGCGAAATTTTAAATAATGTATCCTCTATAAAATTTCCATGTTAAATAATAATACAAGTATTATGCAACTTCCTTTCTTTTTGAGGTTTAAATTAAATAATAATAGTAAAACACTATTCATTTCTTACTGTTCTTTAAAATATACTTCAAAATTTAAAAAAAATCATGGCCCCATCCCCCTTCCCGGGTAACAAAAACACTAGCTACGCCACTGCTTTTTGGTCAACTTCATGACAATCGACTGTTCTGGTATTAGTTTAACAGTACTTTGTTGTTGTTTTTTAAATATAGGTTATTAAAATCCAGAAAAAGAAATAGTTAGTATTTTGTTTATTTATTCAAATTTAAAAATTCATAGCTTTATTGATTTATTAAAATATTTTCCATATCTTTTTATGATTCAGCAAATTGTGTATTCTGTCATAAAAAGAACAATTCCTGCATTGATTCAATGAATCCTTCGAAACTGTTGTAACAGCCGAACCAAGAAAGACTGTTCTGTGGAGTGAAGCACGTGTCAGTCTGGAGAGTGAGTATGCCGCATGCGGAGAAACTTCCTTTTTAAGCTGCTTGATATCTTAAGTCGTTTACAAGCTTAGGAGAGTCGAGTTCGAATTCCAGTTGAATTCGTTGCATTCACTTACGCACAAATACCTTTGAGAAAGGTTTAATCCATCTCCTCTTCCTCCAGCTATGGATTGAATAGCAGGACAGATTAGGTTCTGCAGCCTTTGATTGACAATCACTCTACGTGCAGAAAGAAAGGACAACCCACTGCTGGAAAATCTCCTGCCGAGTTAGTCACAGATCGAAAGAGATATGATTGCCCAAGCGTGTATCACGTATGGCACTTAACTGACCGTCAAACTTAGGGGCAAAAACAGGTCTAATCATAGAGTTCCATCATTGGAATTGGAAATTTCTATATGATCAGTTAATTTTGTGCAATGTATCTGTCTACTTCAGAGTAGTCAAAGGGAAAAGAAACCACTACTTTCCTCAGAACAGTCAAGGTTATTCCCAGTTTACAGGTATTAAAAAATGGAAACTGGAGATCTATTATAGCATACATTCTTAAGAGAAATAATAAAAAAAAACTGACTTGGGTATTTTTGTGTGAGTACAAAATAAAATTGGTGATTGCCAAAATACAGGTTAAATCATGTTCAGGTTTGTTCTAATGAGATTGACAGCTTCGACAAACATTTCATTGTCAATCTTTCTAACGTTAATTGTTCTTAGTATTTCTAAAGTAACAAATGAAGTGGATATGAGTGCTGGTTCTTTACTTTCACTTCTTATATTTGCTTGTTCTTCCTGGTCAGTATCTGTCCAGCCGAACAACGAAGAAAAATTAATAAAGCTGCTTTTTATTAAACCTAATCCTGTTCAAGAAAGAAAGTAAATACAAGACGTAGGTTGTGTTCTAAATTGACAACAAAAAGAGCTGACAGTTTTCATTGTTTAAAAAAAAAAGAAAAAGCAAAGTATGTAGTGTACTGAAGTTATTCCTCGCGGTGTGTGTGGTAACCCTGAATCAACATTTTAAGGAATGAGAATGCCTAATGACGATTTGAAGCAGAAGATGATTAAACTGTGAAGAAAAAAACTCAAGCGTCGAAGAGAAAAGAAAACGAATTTGTAGAGTAGAAATGAAAGGTCTCATTAAATAATGGGTGATTTCCGCAGGCAGACACTGGAGGACATAAGTTACACACTCCAGTGTTTATATAAACAGCTGAGTGGCCAGGGGCCAAGTATATTTTTGTAGCTGTATTACGTTTGATATGATGGAGTAATGGATAGCGGCTCGGACTGAAGAAGCAGAGAGCCGAGTTCAAATTCCAGTCGGATTTCATTATATTCACATACGTGCTAATAACCTTGAAAAAAGGTATGAATCCATTTCTTCTCCCCAAGTTATGGGTAAAATAACAGAACAGACTAGGTTCTATAGCCTAGAGTGACAACCGGTATAGTAGAAGGAAAACTCTAAATTAAAACCAGCCTGGAGAAGGCTGGGTTCCTTTAGGCTGTCCTTCCAAAAAAAAAAAAAAAAACACTTCTACTGCGGCTCCAGTACATGTGGTGCCCCTACGACGCTAATGAGTCACGGGATATTTTTATCTCGTTGATACGAGAATAAAATAATTCAGAATTACTATTATATTTTACAGTATTAAAAATAATCAGAAGCCATGTGTTTGGAGAAGACTCGAAGAAGATTTGAACCTGGAATAAACCAAGTAGAATTCATTACGACAGTATGACTATATCCAGTAGCGATTCTACGGGGGTGGAAGGAGCCAATTTTAGCTGGCCCCTCGGTTGGTCCTTCCACTTTTCAGTCAGTCAGTTAAGTGCCATACGTGATACATTCTTTGGGCGATTATGTTTCGAAAGAGACATGACTGACTGGGCACAAGATTATCCCGCAGTAGGTTGCCATTAATTTCTGTGGTAGACTGGTTGCTATAGAACCCAGTCTGCCCCATTATTTAACCAGTAACTGGAGGGAAGCGACGGATTAATACCTTTCCCAAGGTTATTTGTGCGTAAGTGAATTCAAGGAATTCAACTGGAATTTGAACTCGGCTTTCCGATTTGTCGTTAAGATTAAAAAATTTTATAAAATTGATCAGTCTTTGATTTTGATAAGATTTGATCTTCAGCGTTTTCTTTTTCAATTCATTTTTTCAGGACACATTCAGTGACCGGTTTAAAAGAAAAATAAACAGAATAAAATAAACAGATAGATACAAACAGACATGTTGTTAATGAGGGAAAGAGATTTGATAGTTATATTTTCATAGCTGAAGGATGTCGTTAATTAGAAATAATGTCCCCAACTTGGTAAGTAGATACATGAGTAGTCAGTTATTCATGGTTGAGTAAAAGAATTGGTCAGTAATTTTTCCAATCTACTGAAGACAATTGGCACCAAATTCCCAGACGCCGAATTTCTATGTCTCAGAGGTATGCAGATGCTTCTCAGAAAAATCTCGGCTCATAGGAGCCCACCTCACTGCTTTCAGAGTTCTACTATCGCCACTGACTATATCTTCTCCACACTACCCAGTTGCCTCCGGGGGCATTATGTCAAGATTTCAGCTAGTTAAGTGCCATACGTGATATACGCTTGATTGATCATGTCTCGAAAGAGACATTACTGACTGGGCAGAAGATTATCTTGCAGTAGGTTGCCATTACTTTTTGCGGTAGACTGGTTGCCAGCCAAGGCTATTTCACCCATAACTGGATAAAAGAGACAGATTAATACATTTCCCAAGAGTATTTACGTGTAAGGGAATGCAAGGAATTCAATTCGAACTCGGCTCCCCAATTTCTCAATTTAAATGCACATGACAAGATTTACGAACTTGTAAAATTTCTCAAATTCCAAAGAAAAATTCTCGCTATGTTCATTAAAAAAAATTCTGAAACGCCAAAAAAAAAAAAAAAAAGAAGAAAAACGTTATTAATCTTATTGAAAACATTTCAGACGTGTCACTGAATATTGTCTCGTTTGTATAAAAAAAATTCGAATTTTTTATACAAACGAGACAATATTCAGCGTGACATAGAAGAGCGTCAGAGAGACCTGATAACAAGATAAGTGAAGTCCAGTTTTAATGTACCTCCTCCGATTTATGCCACTAACGATTTCACAGGCAAAAGATATCTCCATTTATTGCGAATTACTGCTAGAAAATCTTCGTATCAATTTCTGGAATCAATAATTTCTGCTTTACTTTTTCTTTTCTTTACAAGCCCCTCTAACATTAAATGTCCCGATGGTATTTTTTTAATGCATTAGGAAACATTTACAAAGTTATAAGTTAAAAAATTTATAGATTGACAATCAGAGACGCCATGATTTTCTTCGCCAACATAACGATGCAGTAAAAAATAAAATTAAAACGTTTAGCGTGAATCACATCTCAGTAATGAAGATTTTTTTTCTTGCGTAGTAAAATTATTCTTCTGATAGTGTTGGATCAGGTCTCAGGAGTTTTCAAAATTGAATATATTTCCCAGACATGGGATTTTCATCCAATTTTACTCCCCTTGATAATAAGGTCAAAAACTTAAACTAACTTTTAATCCCAAGAAACAGTTACATCAGGAAGAACGCACAAAAAATGGTAAGAACATTATATTACATTTCTTAAATACGCCCAGGACCGCCTCATTTCCTCAGAAGAACAAACAAAATATAGAGCTTTTGAAATATATATATATATATATATAGCAGGCAAACATTCTCTGAAAATAGAAAACTATTCAGAAAAAGTCAATGAATAAACATTCAGCCAGTTAAATGCCATACGTGATATACGCCTGAAAGAGACATGACTGACTGGGCAAAATATTATGCTGCAGTAGGTTGCCATTGCTTTCTGCGGTAGACTGGTTGCCAGCTAAGGCTATAGAACCCAATCTGTCCTGTTATTTAACCCATAACTGGAAGGAATAGACGGATTAATACCTTTCCCAAGAGTATTTGCGCGTAAGTGAATGCAACGAATTAGACAAATAAGACTTCATTTTAATTTACAACCCGAATGTGCAAACGGTTATTTAGATACCTCCACTAATTCACTGGAAAAAAAAACAGTTGCATTCATTTACGTGCAAATACTCTTGGGAAAGGTATTAATCCATCTCTTCTTCCTCCAATTATGGGTTAAATAGTAGAGCGGATTTGGTTCTATAGCTTTGGTTGGCAACCAGTCTACCGCAGAAAGTAATGGCAACCTACTGCGGGAAAATCTTCTGCTCAGTTAGTTATGTCTTTCGAGACATGATCACCCAAATGTGTATTACGTACGAAACTTAACTGACCCCATACTTAATAAAAACAAAGTTTTATCGTCAACATGTTTGTTATTATTAAGAGGAAAGACCAAAGAATTTTTTAATTATTTAAAAAAAAGTTTAATCCTTTCTAACACGTTCGGAATTATGGTTAAAAATCTTTTCTTTTTTTTCTTTTTTTTCAGCGGTGCACCAAAGAAGATGACTAGAAATATTTTAGCGCTGTTTTTCCGGTAAAAAGCACATTAAAATTGGAAGTTCTTGCAAAAATCAAATAATTGTTTGATTTTAATAAACTTTCAGGACTTATTTCCAAGTGAATGACGTTATTATTAAAATTGTGATCTTTAGAAAATTTGGGTAAAAATATTTCATTTTTTACATCTGTTACTCCCCACTCCAGTTAATTTCATGAAATTTGTAAAAATGATTAAACTTTGTTTTATTAGTTGCATGCAAGACTCCTTGGGGAATGTAAATTATCTATTTTCTTTTCTTTTTTTTTTTCTTTTTTTTCAAACGGTAGCTGTTTTTTCCGAAAATCTGCTTCGATTACTAAAATAAAAAATACAATAAAACTATTCCATTTTTTATTTCTTCTTCTTCTTCTTCTTCTTCTTCTTCTTCTATGTGCCATGTCCCTTCAGGACGTAGGCAATCATGGTTCTCTATGTCTCCCTATCCCTTGTGGCTCTTAGTATGTTTGCTCCTGTTGCTCCTGGCAACCCTCGTTCCGTCATCCACCTGATCAGACCCTGTAAATATGTTATCCGCTGCCTTCCTCTGTCTCTCTTTCCTTCTATCTGACCAGTCAGTATCAGGTTCTCCAGGCTCTCCTTCCTCATTGCGTGTCCCAGGAACTTCAGTTGTCTCTTCCTGATGCTCAGTATCAATTTCCTTTTTGTTGCCATTCTTTCCAACACCTCATCGTTGCTTGCATGCTCAGTCCACGATATCCGTAGCATCCTTCTGTAGAACCACATTTCGGCCGCTTCCAGTTTTGCCCTCATTTTCGATGATATTGTCCGGCATTCACTGCCGTATTGAAGAACTGACATCACGTAGCAGTCCAGCACTCTTTTCTTTGTTTCTAGTGAGATTTTCCTGTGTGTTTTTTTTTGCTCATCTTCTGGAACGCGTCCTTTGCCATGTCAATTCGTCTTCGGATCTCCGTGTCGCACTTTCCATCTCCTGTTAGAACACTTCCTAGGTACTTAAATTTTTGTACTTGCTTGATTCTGTTTCTCCCACCTGTATTTGGCATTTTGGGTTGTATCTTTTGCTGATGACCATGCACTCAGTTTTCTTAAAGTTTATTTGTAGTCCCTTTTTGTCACTCTCCACCGCTACTTTCTGTATGAGGTCTTGTAATTTCCTTTCCGTGTCCGCAATCAGCACTGTATCGTCCGCATACCTTATGTTGTTCAGGTTATGGCCTCCAATAACAAATCCTGGTGTGTCATCTAGGGTCCTCAAAATATTCTCGCTGTATAGGTTGAACAAATCCGATGAAAAGACACATCCTTGTCTTACGCCTTTTTCTATCTTTGTGTATCTACTGAGGTCGTTACCTGTCCGTATGCAGGCCGTTTGCTGCCAGTAGAGATTCTTGATTATTCTTATGTCTTTCCCGAAAATGTCGAGGCTGCCTAGCATCTCCATCAATTCTTTGTGTCGTATCTTGTCGAATGCTTTCGCGTAGTCAATGAAGCATAGGTGCAAGTCTTTCTTCATTTGTAACGCCCTTTCAGAGAGCATCCTAATCATGAATATGGCGTTCCTTGTTCCAGTGTCTTTGACGAACCTGCACTGTTCCTGCCCTATCTCTGGCCTGATTCTGTTTCTCGCTCTATTCATCAGGTTTCTGACAATCAGTTTTGTAATGTGATTCATTAAGCTGATAGTTCTGTGTAGTTCGCACTTGTTTGCACCAGGTTTCTTCGGCAGTGCTATAAATATAGACTTGCATAGGTCGTCTGGTATTATTCCGCTGCTATAAATTTCGTTTATTATGTCGGTAATCTTTTCTATACCATATTCTTCTAAGTCTGTCAGCAGCTCTATCACTATGCCGTCTGGACCAGCTGCTTTGTTTCTGTTCATTTTGGCCATTGCAGCTTCCACTTCGGATTTAGTATTTCCGGTCCATCCATCTCTTTGTATATTCTCGGTTGTTCTCTCTTGTCGCAAAAAAGATCCTTTATATATTCTTCCCATCGCTGGAGTATTTCCTCTTTCTCTAATATGATTGTTCCTTCCTTGGATTTTATGCATCCTGTTGAGGAGCAGGTTTTTTGTCCTGTCAGTTCTCTTATCTCTTTATGCATCTCTGCTTTGTTGGTCCTGCTCAGTCTCTCTACTTCTGCGCATTTGTTGTTGAGCCATTCCTCTTTGGCTTGTCTGCATTTGTTCCTTATCTCCCTGTGAAGTTTCTTGTACTCTGCTCCGTGTCTTGGCGTTATTTTTTATCTCCTTTGCATCATGTGGAGGATCTCTTTGGTCATCCACTCGTTTTTTCTTCTGCGTCTGATTTCCTTTGGGGCTATGTTGTTCGCTGAGGTCACCATCGCTTCTTTTAGTGAATCCCATTTTGAGTACCCTTTTCCAATTTGTTCTTCATATTTCTTTCTCACGCTGTTATTGTATTCTTTCTGCAGGGTGAGGTCGTCCTCTAGCGTGTCGTATTGCAGCCTTGGTGATGTGCTGGGCTTCTTCAGTCTTCGGAGTTTCACTTTTAGTTTGCAGATGACTGGGACGTGGTCACTTCCGCAGTCGGCACCTGGGTATGTTTTGCATTGGACCACTGCGTTCCTGAATCTCTTGTTTATAGTTATATAGTCTGTTTGGTTCTCCGTGTCGCCTGCTGGGCTTCTTTTTAACTGCTTGTATAAATAATATATATTAAGGATATCATATTCTGAAGAAAAGAATTTCGATGAATAATGAATTTTTAAAAGAATTGTTTTAAATTCTTTTTTCTTTTCTTTTTTTTTTTTTTTTTTGTTAATTATGATGCTTTACAAAGTGTCAAACATCTTTTAAATGTCTTCCAGTCAGTCTATATTCGGTTGTTAAGCGCCTAAGTAAAGACTATATTTATTAATCGAAAACTGAAAAGCTTAATACAAATCATTTCGCACTATGATTTTTAAAATAGTTTTAAATTTTTTCCATGTATAATTGTCCTTTTTTTTTAAGTATGAGATATCATAACAAATATAATAAACGCTCATGAGTTTCAAGGGTTATTTCTATTGCGAAACGTTCACTTAGGTTTCATAAATTTATGTCAATTCTGGTCAACCATACTTGGTCTATCACCGCATCTGTCTGTCATCATTCAGTTAACGCGTCAAAAAATATAACCTCCGTGATTAAGAAACAATTTTATTCTAAATTTCATGCTATAAGCAAGAAGTAATATTTGTCTTAAATGAGATTAATTTTACTTTACATTTGCTAATTTTCCAAAAAATAACGTGTTACGGTTGTATATTTTATTTTTGCAAGAATTTTAAAACCGAGAATTAACTTTTGTTTACAAACCTGTCAATCTGTCAAAAATGGACGAAAATTAATAACTTTTAAAAACTCTCAAATGTTGAGATTCCACTCAATATAATTTCTATTTAAATTACATCAGAATATTTTGCTTACTGGAAATCGTAAATTTAATCATTTAGCTTTCAATTAAAACTAAAATGAAAGCTTTAAGAAAAATTTCTATATTTTTAAAAATTCACTTTAAAACTTATGTATGAAAATTAATGAAAGTACCTATTTTACTAAATATTGTTTAATATTTTTGTTGCAAATTTCCAAGAACAATAAAAATGTATAAATTCATTTTGATCATATCTCGAGAGTTGATGTGGTCATACATAGCGTACGTAATGAACGACGAGAGAATATTGAAAGCTGGAACGGATGTGATGTCACTAAAGAATTGCCGCCAACTATTGAGGCCACTGTTTGTGTTATGTGACACATTCCCTACCATTTGACATGTGCATATATTATAGTTGAGTCAAGAGCCGGCAATTAAATTTTATATCTTTATTAATACTTTTATAATAACCTACCAGTTGATATGTCTAAATTTTCTAGTGCACCACATCGTAAAATCAGAAATATTTAACTTCTTCTCCATATTAAGTAAAAGTGCTTACCAGAAGACATTTAGCCTGATTATGGATTAATTTATAAGTGATGTTTTAGCCTGCTTTAGAACTTTTTATAATCCTAGCCATATAAATACCAATCCTGTGCACTTCCAACCTTTTGCTTTCCAATTAACTTTGATCTTCAAAAACTTGAATGCAATGTCAATGTTATCTATCTCTTAAATTCCTTTTATTGGCTTCACTCAATATATATATATATATATATATATATATATATATATATATATATATATATATATATCAGATTATTTCACATTCAGTAACCCCGTGTGTCCTAGTGGCTTTATCGTTTACTTAGAGGTGTAATGGATATCGGCTCAGATATCTAATGAAACGAGTTCGAATTCCAGTCGAATTCGTTTCATTCACTTACGCACAAATATCTTTGGAAAAGTTATTAATCCATCTCTTTTGCCGACCGATGACGACTTTCCAGTCTGTGCCTTTCATACCAGACGCTGACGACGTTCCCGCTAACTAACAACAGCGTTCCAGCCTGAGCTGGATCCTGCCAATCGCTGCCAACATTCCAGCCTACGACCTTTTCCGATTTCTGACTGTTTGCTCGTCGTTTTTATCACAATAAAAAGTGACAAAGAACCGACATAATAGAGCCTGACGATTTCCAAAAAAAATACATGCATGAAATTTAGTTCTCAAAAATTTCTAAGAAAGGCTTTAGTCTAATGCTCTAAAAACCCGAATAAATAAAATTTTAAGACAGGTTTGGTTCAAAGAGATTTTGTTTGTTTTTTTTTAAATGATATAGCAGCTTTTTTGATCTGATCTGGCTCTTGTTTAACAGGAATCAGGTACTTACTGGAGTGGTACAGGGAGTCTACCATTTTTCCATCATCTTTAGCTATAGATCACTTGAGGTCTGCATTGACTTCTGATAGGCGCTTCCTGAGGAAACACTCGTTCATTGCGCTTGATAAAAGTTCTGACTTCAGTCAACGATGATGGACTGTCACTAGTTAGGTTTTCGAGGCATTGAATGTAACCAGCCAATTTCCCCACCCCACTGAGCTGTTAGAGCTAGGTCAGAAGAGAGATCAGCTGCCAGGCTCTTGTGATAAAGATGCATCCATATACCGTTGTATCATCAGCATAGATATTCACAAATGATCTGAGTACACTTTTAGGCAGATCATTTATATAAAGTAGAAAGTATAGAAATTATCTCATTTGTTGGCTATTATAGAATGTGGAGGCTTCCTTACTTTGCTCAATTCAGTAGAATCAGAAGAAATAATCATCAGGGTACAACTGGAAGTCCCAGAATACATAAAAACACTGACCAAGCCCTATTCGTCCTCTTTTCCACCTTTCTTTTCAGTGGCCTCTACTTCACGGACAGCTGTCTCTTTCTATTTCCGTGACTTCTACCCTTAAGGCCTGCTCTTTTCTATTTTTCTTTTTCATTTTCAGGGGTCTCTACCGCCAAGCCTAACACGAAGGACTACACATAACCACCGTTAGAGAAGACGAGGCCTTTACTGGCAGCATAACGTAAGATTTCTCGTTCCTACTGTGGGAACCGGCAGTGTAATCTCTCAAATAAAACAACTGCTATATTCAAGAAGTTTGTTAGCTGGGAAACCCCAATTTTTCCACACAAAATACTGTTTTGCACTCACTTTTTAACCAGAAATAAAAACTATTGAACTTTCAAGATGTGGTTTTCGTTCATTTGTTCATTCCCCTCAAACTGCCGAGCACAAACACACAAACCGGGAAAAATTTCCAGCACAAAAAGGTTGAATGGAGAAGCGAACCTCGGCGGGTGCCCACGTTGATCACTTAGACCATAATAAAATATATTTCTAAAGTTTTCTAATAAATAAATTATTCAGTAAACAATTCATTCAATAATGAATAAGTACTGAAAAGATATTTAATTTAATTTTTGGGATCGATATGAGCCGTAAACTCGTCGACATGGTTCAAACCGTCGCACCAACGAACAATGGGAGATAGGCATGCCCATCGGTTTTCTCGAAATCACAATTGTACCGGTGACAACCGATCGTTTTTACCAAGCCCACTCTGAAAGCCACATCATTAAGAGATAGCGCATTCCGGATCAATCGCCAGGTAAGCGAAAACGCCAGTTTGGTTTACTAAGGTAATCCACCGCTGGCGCCCAGCACCATAAAGGTCGCAAATCGGTCGCCGAAAGGTGAGCTGCCCACTGAGCAGCTTCGATGTGACCCCCTCTACTAATCCCTGATATGTCACTGAACCGATGAGTAGCATGCAACGGAAAGAAGTGGTGGTGAGGTTAGGGAAGATGTCCCTATCACTCCCCGTCCACAGTGAATCTTCTGCCAGCACACAATGTAGGAAAATTAACCGCGCGGTATGTCGGTGACTCACAAAGTGTGACATGACTCCCCCACTCCATCTAATGACAAAGAAGCTGTATACAGACGGCTCTACGGAACTTAGGCTTGCCTTCTCACCACAAAAGAAGAGTTTTCCAGCAGTCCTAGCAGAGCGGAAGTACTGACATTCAGTAAAGAATGAGGGGAGAGATATACACAGAGCACACCTCAGTCCTACCCCTTTAAGAACAACCACCTTCGGAGCCAAGTCCGGACCGACACTCCGCTTTTTGCCAGTACCTCTGATCAATTCTTCTCCAGTTGGAGATCCAGCCGAGAATGCAGACAGGACCGTCAGTTTAACTGAAGGCCTCCGGAAGAGCAACGTCTTTCCAAGCATCTAACCGCAAGCAGGAAAACATGTCACCCTCGTGACATTGTCGTACCGTTCAAGCGTCTTCTGCACTACCTTAATGTTATTGTGGATATGAAAAATGAATATGTCATCGGCGTACGTGGAAACCCTGGCTCAGGTTAAAACTAGGATTAACTCTGAGGTATATTTTATACCCAAAGTTAAACTAGGGTTAATAATTAGGTACTTTTCAAACCTAGGTTTAAGACTATGCTTAGCAATTAGGTATTTCATATCTAAGGTTACAGCTAGGATTATCTGTATATTTAATACCTAGGGTTATCTATTAACTATGTTTCAAAGTTATGGTTAAGGCTAGTAATAATTCTTAGGTACATTTAAAACTAGGGATAGAGTTAGGTTTAACTATTAGGTATATTTCAAACGTAGGGTTAGCTGTTAACTATATTTTATACATAGGATTATCTCGGGTATATTTCTAATTTAGTGTTAGAACTAGGTTAAGAAATTAGGCACATTTCAAATCTAGGTTTAAAACTATGTTTAGCAATTGGGTATATTTCATACCTAAGGATACAGCTAAGGTTAGCTATTAGGCATATTTCTAACTTAGTTTTAAAGCTAGTGTTATCTAACTATATATTCAGCTATATATTTCAAGCTTGAAAATTTCAGTGATGTTTCTTATACAGGAGTAACTGCAGTTTCCTCTCTGTATCTGCTATCAACACTATCAACATCTGCATCTCTTATGTTAAGATTGTGTCCTTGTAGGACTTCTAGAAGTCCTATTCCTTAGGCAATGTTATGAAAATGGATCGAATATGATCTTCTGGTATGGGACTAAATCTTAAATTTAACTAATTATTTCCATATTTTTGTGTTTTGCAGGTTTCTCTCTTTTATTGTAGAAGAGTTCGCCAACATATCTGTTCAATTTGTAAAGTATTTTTTTCTTTTTCTATTATCAGCATTCATTCTTTTGATTTTATGCATCCTGTTTGTGATCACATCATTTGTCCTGTTCTTTTTTATTCTTTTATGCATATCTGCCTTACGTTCATTCTGCTTATTTCAGCATAATTAATTTATTAAACATTAAATTACATCACTTATCACCCCCTCCACCAAATAGTTTTGTAGCGGATAAGAAATTAATTAAAATCAACTCTCTACTTCACTTTTACAAACATTCACAATAACGTGCGAAATCCTGGGTTTTCCCAAACAGAAAAAGGATTGAGCATGTGTTTAACGAAAACGTCGAACCCAGATTTCGCAAGTAGGTGTT
The DNA here is from genome assembly GCA_037127315.1 of Ascarosepion bandense. NCBI lineage: Eukaryota > Metazoa > Mollusca > Cephalopoda > Sepiida > Sepiidae > Ascarosepion > Ascarosepion bandense. The sequence goes on along the minus strand of JBBBDQ010000316.1, from coordinate 3,073,193 downwards.
ATAATGATTTTTTACCAATGGGATCGACTTGTACGACTTGGAAGGACTTGACAATCCAGTGCTAAATTCAATATATAATTCAAGCTAACTGAAAGTCAAGGTAAACTGTTGCGTAGGGGTGCGTGTTCTTTGTACGTCGGGGTTACCACTGAAGCGTATGGAGCTGGTTAATATTTCTTGTGTCAGACTTAACCAAACTCCCTACAACTTACAAGTTTTATGCAGAGTTATAATCATCATCAGAAGGTTGTTTGTCAGTTGGAATGTGTGGATTAGTGTAGAAGAGTGGAATAATAAAACATACATTTTGAATGTTAAAATAGAAATTCTCAAGGATATTATTTTTCCGATGTTGTTATTTTATCCTCATGTTTTGACTGTAAAGTAATTTATATTTTGATTTTGAAAAGGAGCGTTCTTCAAAAACTATCAGTGATGCGCGCGATTGGACATCACACGAGTGTCTGTCTATTTAAAAACAAAATTTCAAAATTCCATTTCCTCCGTTAAATAATGTAATGTTGATGGTAGGAGAAAATTGTTTGATGTATAGTGCCTCTCTTATAGCGAGGTGCTTTTGATATTGTGGTTTTAAAAGTATTTTTGTATTTTCAACCAACATTTTTCTTAAGGATTCTGTAAATTATGGGTCAATAAATGTTTTTTATTGCCCTTTGGTTGGCTAGCTGGCATAGAAGGCGTCTATTCAAAGAAGTAGTAGTATGTTCAATATAGTTAAGTGATTTGTGAAAAAAAGCACAGTCTTATATTGGGCATTGAAATTCATAGATTTATTAGTCACCACTAGTTTAGATTTGATGGGGTTAATTTTATTAAAAACAAGAAGCTTTGCAGTCTTCCATTTTCTATAATATATTATAAATTTTACATGTTTTTGTGGAATTTCAGCAGCAATATAATGTTTAATAATTTTTGTGCAGCGAATTAGTCTTGTTTATAATTATTGTGCATTTGGTTGCAGTAAAATACGTTGATGTTTTTTATGTGTTATTTTTAATACTGATGTCTTGTATTTATGTGTTTGTTTATATATATATATATATATATATATATCCGAGTGAGTATAGAATGAGGAGAGAAAAAAGAAAATTTTTTTCCGTCCAAAACATTAATTAAAACAGTGCTCGATATATAGTGCATAGAGCAGTGAATATTTATTATAAATTAACATGTACATAATTTCTTCTATATATGTCCTCTTCCCTGAGAGGACATATATAGAAGAAATTATGTACATGTTCTAAAACATAATTTATAATATATATATATATATATATATGAGAGAGAGAGAGAGAGAAAGAAAGAAAGAAGGAGAGAAGAGCTAACTTCACCTTACTATTTATAGTATTCTTCAATTCCATTAGAAAAAAATTTAGTTTATTCCTAAGTTAATTTTAACATTGAAACAGAAAACAAAAATTCAACTATTAAGCTAACCACTGAGCTAAGATGAAACAAAATTCTTTCTCGCATTTCAATATTATAAATTAGAAGAGGCGTTGATTTTTAAGCATCACTGATTAAAAAGTTTTCTTTTTATTTAATTTTATCAAAGCTTTTTGCTTATTTGGGTAATACAAAAGAATAAGGCTTACTTATTTAACTTGTCAAGAACTCCAAAAGTATTGACCAGACTCAGAATAGACTGGGTTATGTGTTTATCTAACTTAAAAATGAGCAAAATTGTTGGTCTTATTACTCTTAATATGCCACAGCGCTTAACATTTAAACACTAAAATGATTCACTGTGCCATTTACACTTCTGTTTGTATTTATTAGAGAATTTCGTTGTCAGTTGATACAATGAAACAAGATTAGCGACTTGCTGATTGAACAAAACAATTATGTCGGATTTGTAAAAGTTCTGCAGCAACTACTTTTCATTTTTCTCAAATCATTTTTGTGACATTTTTAAAGCCGGTTTTTCTTGTTATTTTCTTGCCAATGTTTTGCATTTATTTTTTAATTGGGAAACTTTTGGGTTTCAAAAGAACAAAATCTAATACAAAGAATTTTCATTAGTGGAGGAATTTCAGTCATACAGAGGTAGAATTGGCAACTGACACCAATTCGGTCGGGTTCCAATCCTGGGTAAAAAAGCAATCGGATGTCTAACCGTACTGATAAGCTGTGATACAGCGAAACAGATCTGTCTGCGGATATATATATATATATATATATATATATATATATATAAAACAACATATACTTGAGCATGTTGACTATCTGGGAAAGGAACTGTAGATTTACCACTAAATCAAGTGGTGATTTAATATTTCACATTCATAGTCAAAGGCTCGTCCATTACGATGGGAGAATCATCTTAATTTCCTCTGCATTCTAAATGTTAGAAAAAAGTTGCACTCAAATCACTTTTCCCCAAGAACTGCCACCTTTTAGAAAGCCTCTCAAATGAGTGTTTCCCTGAACACTACAATATTACCTTCTTTGAATTAAAGGCCAGTTCTTATCTATGCTCGTTATCATTTATTTTCACCTCCTCTTTCATTCATTTCACACACTACATTCATCATTACCATTTTAATAGTAGCCCACTGCCTTAAGTGGCTCTCGAGCCTTGCATTGGGTAAATTTTAGTATTAAGCAATTATCAGGCTGTGGACATATTGATGTATATACACTACTGGCCATAATTACTAGGCCACCCCAGTTTTTTTTTTAATGATGTATTTCATACTATTTTTAGTATTTATTGCCAAGTGGATAATTCAAAATGAAAATAGAATGGTTCTTTTGTTATTATTACTTTGAAAAATTTTGCAAGGCAGCCAGGAAGCCAATAAGAAGAAGAGACTAGCATGAGGAAGAGAGCACAAATACTGGACACCACAACAGTTCATTTGATGCACATGTTATTGTGCAGTATTAACAAAAGAACCATTCTGTTTTCATTTAGAATTATCTACTTGTCAATAAATACTAAAAATAATATGAAATACATCATTTCTTTTAAAAAACAGGGGTGGCTTAATAATTATGGCCGGTAGTGCACATACATACCTGATTACATATTACATTGCTATTGGGAAAATATAATTATCAAATTACTAGTTAATATCACTTAATTAAAAAGAGAAAATATAATTACTTGGAAAATATTCCTAGATTAATTGTTCATGTTGCACTTGTTATCACATAAAGGATTTATTAAACAAATATTTGAAAAATTTCATTCATCCTAATGATTATCACCTGCCAGGTTAAACTTAGCCTGAGAGTTTAATGGGTGGGAGCAAGTCAAAACCCTTCTTACCTTGAGGATCAAACCCCAATGACTGAAAACCTGGAGACATATAAAACCCTCCAGTTACATAGAGAAGCAAACATCAACAGATCAATACATATGCTTGATAAGAAGTGAATGAGCGCAGAAGATGAGTGACAAAATCAACTGCAACAACATGAATCGAGCAACCCTAGTTGGTTGAATACTGCAACTAGTAGTAGGAATTGTGATCATAGTACTTATTTGTACTTGCAATGTAAGTGTGAATTTAATTGGAAAAAATTATGACAATTAAATCCAATTTTTCATACCAGATCACTCATTGTGTGGATTTAGGTAGAGAAGAATGATTAAAATTAATTAATAATATTTGAGTTCACTTAAAATAGAAAAGGAAAGAAAAAAACAAATTGTATAAATATATTTGTACACTACAGGTAAAAGATTTGGAGCTATCAGGCATTCCTTTAAAAATTCTTAAAATGAAATTTTTTTTAAAGTAAAAGATAGAATTCCAGTAACTACAGTGTATTTGCTTATATTTTAACAAAATAAAAGCACTTAACTATAAAAAAGATTATCATATATCATGGATATATCATGGATATTTTAACAAAATATAACCACTTAACTATGAAAAAGATTATCATACAACAGCCTCATATTTTGTTTTCAACAATAAAACCACCACCTACTTTAATTTCTCTTTTACAAATTTTGGGCATTCTGTTCAACAGTTTTTGAAAAAAAATAGTTAATGACAGATTCTCCTAAGTAAAGGCTTACTCTCCCTCTTTAGGTGTTATCTCCAAATTCTCCTATCCAATTAATACCATACTAATTCAACAGGAGAGAGGTCAGCAGATTGAAGTAACCAAACCGTAATTTTTAAAATTTTGCTCTTTTTTTTTCTTTTTTTAAAATGATGCAATTTTTTATGTAATCAGTACAATCTGAATTGTGCATTGAAAATCGAAAAGTGCATTGTAAGGATGCAAAGAGCGATTATCTTCCTTTGGTTGAGTCAAGAGGATCACATAATGGCCATTAAGTGATATCAGTTCCTAGAGTGACAAAAGCCAGCTTTTAGTTAGCACTCCTCAAGTCAAGAAGTATCTGCCCACACAAGTTGTTATGTAAACTACAAAGAAGACAAATTTGACAAACACACAGTGGTAGGGAATAGAGAAAAAAAACACATGATCACAGTCATCCTATATGGCATCAAATGCTGAATAACTTCCTAACAAATGAAGAAGAAACTTAAAGCAACAAAAATGTAGTTCTACAGAAGGATGCTAAGAATACCATAGCCAAACATGACAAAGTTCTAGAGACAATAGCAACAAAAAGAACAGGAAGGGACAGTTAAGATTTCTGAGACACATAATGAGAAAGGAGGGTTTGGAAAACTTGATACTCACAGGACAGAGTGAAGACAGAGAGAGAAAGAGAGAGGAAAGCTACATGCAATTTACCTGATGAGATTGGATGGATGAACAAGTAGAGTATGGAAGAGACAACAAAAAACAAAAGTTATTAAGTTATTAAGAGCTACAAGGGACAGGAAATTATAAAGAGTTATAATTGTTAATGTCCTGAAGGGACATGGCACTTAAAAGAAGAATGATTTTATATGAATAATATTGTTATAGATTGAGAACAAATTGCTTTAGAGAAACTACATTCTTTGGTTTTTTCAGTTCTAACCTTCACAGTTAAGACCTGCCATGCCTACTCATATTTTAGTAAGCTAACCTCATTGTCTTTATATTTCATTGGTGAGAAGTAAATTCCACTTAAGCAGTTTCTTCTTGCAAACTACTGCTCTGTGGAACTGACTCCCATGAGTATATTTCCCCAATTACTCCAAACATGACCTCTTTAAGTCTTGGATAATCCATTATCTTTCCCATCTATCTGCATAAACTGTGCCTCCTACTCACTAATCCTCAACCCCATGCCCCCGACAGGCCTTGTACAAGATGAAGTTCACTGGAAGAAAAAAAAATTAAAATTTCAACCACTAATTTGGCTTCCTGATTAGTTATCATCTTCAACCGCTAACCTCCTCTCAAAATGGATTAACTTTTTCAGAACGAGAAATTGGAGAGCTGAGTTTAAATTCCAGTTGGATTTGTTGCATTCACTCATGCGCAGATATCTTTGGTAAAGATATTAATCCATCTCTTCTTCCTCTAGCTATGGGTTAAATAACAAGACAGATTGAGTTTTACAGCCTTGGTTAGCAACCAGTCTACTGCAGAAAGTAATTATAACCTACTGCAGAAAAATCTTCTGCCCAGTCAGTCATGTCTCTTTCAAAACATGAGCATTCAAGTGTGTATCACATATGGCACTGACTGACTAAATACTCATGTATAATTGGATTTGCTTCTGATAACATCCCGATGACTTACTGATAATTTTCAATAATTTCTGCCTGAATTTCTGATATTTGCAAGCATTATCATTATTTATGTATACAATTATTTTAATTTTACTTATTTTGATCATAATATTTTAGTCACTGTGACCCCTAGCATTCTTCAAGCTGTTAGACAAGGTTGAAATCAGTGTTGGGTTAAGAGGTTAATTTCATTCACTTCATTACCAATTCACATACTATTAATACTATTCTCGTTTGATAGCTGAACAATGTTAAATGATTTGTAATATAGTCATTTTTAAAAAAACAAGCCCAACATTTTCCACTGACAGGAAGTGGAAAGATTACATTGAATCAATTGCTAGGTATTCTCCTGTGTCATGCTTGGCAATTTTTATAACCAGAATCTATCTTACATATTTATAAGTCTACTCTTCATTCTTGTTTTGAATATTGCTGCTGCATCTGGTCTGGTCCTCCTACTATCTATTTAGAGTTTCTTGATAAATTCTAAAGAAAAATTTGCAATGTTATTGGTTCTGACCTGGCATCTCAGCTCCAGTTGATTTCCCACTGCTGTAATGTAGCTTGCCTGAGCCTTTTCTATAAATACTTTCATGATAATTGTTCTGATGTACTTTTTCTATAAGAAGTTTTATTACTAACACTATTTTGTTTAGTTTCTTGTATATGCATTGTATTCATTATAAGTATTCATTGGGGTTTAATCTTTAAATGTTGTTATTTTTATATCCCCCCCCCCGCCCACAAACAGACAAATTGTACATATGAAGAACAGTTATGACTACATTGGGACTTTGAAGTGGTAGTAGTAAAAATGGCATTGTGGATTCTAGTTGAGAAACCACACAAAATAAACAACAAAAGCAGATATGGCAATAGAAAATGTAAGTTATATTGAACAAAAATATACAACTGGAACACGGGTTAGTCAATTCAAGAATACTAGGAATACTGTTAGTAGAAATCAATATATACAATCTTGTAGTGAAGAAGTATGTTTGGGTAATGAGTCTATATCCAAAAACACTCCAACTTACTATGCACCAACTTACTGACCAACTAACTCCTTACTGACTCTCTAACTACTACTCTGCCATTCTCTGTATAGGTAGGATTATATGCACACATTAGATGAGTCCATTCTTACGTGCAAAAAGGGGTGATCCTCAACAAATGATAAGTAAGAATGTGTTGTTAAAAAATACTGTTGTATGTTTGAATCAGTAGTCATGGCCAGCTAAATTTAAGAAAAGACAGATTGAACACTAGCCTTTCCCTTATCTCCCTTTTTGGCTTAGTGCCATATTTTTGTATTACTCAAAACAAGTATTACTTTTGTCTATGGTACCTAAATATTATAAATTTATGTGCAGTACTAGATTGGCAGTAAGGTCTCATCATTTTACAATTGAAATGGCTAAACTTAACCATAAGTTCTATGCTAACAGTTTCCTCTATCACACTTCTCACTTGTGGAACTTTCTTCTGGCTTCTTGCTTTCAGTCAACTTTGATCTTCAAAAATTTCAATGCAATGTTAATTGTTATCAATTCAATTCTTCTTAATCCTTATTCTTTTATTTTCCTCTTTCCTTAATAGTAGTTAATCATTATCTTTTGTTTTCTTAATTCTTGTTCTTTGATGGTTCTCTTGCTTTAATCATGTTTTTCTTTTCATTTTTTTCTTTTTAACATTCTCTAACACTAAGTATCTCCATGTGTCTTAGTGATTTGATTGGCTTCCTTGGGGTGAAATTACTATTTTTTTAAAATTCAGTAGAAAACAAAAATAATCTGAACAAATCAACATTTCACCAGAGCTATTCAAATTTATTGCTAAATGAACTTAAAATAATTTAAATTTGATAATTTTTAAATCATAAAGGATAATAAAATATAAAAGCTACAGTTAAAATATTTTGATAATGTCTGGACTGAATTTCTTTCTGATTAAAACTTGTTTTTTACCCCAGTTATGCACTCTTTAATATTTACTTTTTGCTTAATCATTATTGAGTTTTGTAAATTGCTTCTCACCAGTAAACACATAATTTTTTTATAGAAACAGTAAAATAATGTCAATATTTGGAGGAGAAGCAAAAAAACAGAGAAGAAAGAAAGAAAACACAAAAAAATTTTTCTTATGACTCACCTGGAAAAAATAAGAATAAGTGGTGAAAAGATGTATTCATAAGAAACAAATTTGACACAAGGTCACAAATTCTGTATATAAGAATTTACTTAAACCAGAATAGTCTGATACAAGGACATAATTATATTACTATAAAATCAAAAGATGGTTACTCATTGTGTTATTTATTCAGAAGTACAAGAAATAAAATGTTTGGCAAACTTGAGTCTTTGTGCTTGAAAAAAAAAACACAGTATCAAAAAGATGGTTTTTCCCTTGACACCACTATTATTTTAATTACCTTCACTGTTTGGCAATGTTTATTGTTTTCAAAAGCAATGATTAGAAGCAGAACACATGAAAGTGAATTTATACATTTTTTTTTTTGAGAATTGACAACAAAAATATTTCAAAAATATTTTTGTGGTGACTAAAATCTGAAAATTGAAATGAACTGATAGCATAACAAGATCATGACAGTGAGAGGTTCACATGATGTTATATTATAATATAAGACATTCAATATTTACTTTTCTAATCGGATCTGAGTTGCCTTATCATTATTATAATTGTTTAAGAGAGCAGCACAACTGGATACAAATATATAAAGACCAATATCTTTTATGTGCCATGTCCTTTCAGAACATTGGAAATGATTGCTCTCCACAATTTCCTGTACTTTGTAGCTTTTGATAAATTTTGTCTTTTTACTATCTATTCTAAACCCTGTTCTGTCAACCATTTACACAAGCTTGTTAAGTTGGTTATGCTCTGTTTTCCTTCATCACACTTGCTTTCAAGATGTCCTGTCAGTGTTAAATTTTCTAAGCTATCTTTCCTCATTATGTGCCCTAGAAATTTCAACTGCCTCTTCCTGATGTTATGTATGTGTTGTTTTTGTTTCCATTCTCTATAAAATTACATCATTGCTCACATGGTATCATCAGCATCCTTCATTAGAAGCTCATGTCTATTGCTTCAAGTCTCTTCTTCATCTGTGAGAAGAATGTGCAACATTCACTGACTTATAGGAGGACTGATATTACATAATAGTTCAATACTCTTTTCTTTGTTTTTTAATAGAGCTTTCCTGTTTCTGGGATGGGTGTAGGTGCCCTGCTACTTCCCAGCTGTGTGTGGGGTGGTGTATTGTGTTCAGTACAATCTTGTGACCAAGGAACAACTGCAATCAGCAATTAAAAATTAGAAGACAAACAATGTGAAACCAATTAAATTTTAGGACAAACAATTTTGAAAGCAATTAAAAGTTTGAGGGCAAACAACTTTGAAAGAAATCAACAGGTTGAAGGCAAACAACTTTGATCAAACAAGTTTGAAAACATTTAAAAGTTCAAAGACAAACAACCTCGAAAGCAATTAAAAACGTAAAGACAAACAACTTTAATAAAAATAAAAAATAAAAAACCGATTTTCAGCATTAAATGACCCAAAGAAAGTTGATTTGCAGGTTAAACAAACCAACAACTAACCAGCCATTTCCTGTTTCTTAATACTTTAAGGAAAGAATCTTTTACTATCACAATACCCTTTGGGATTTTACTGTTGCACTTTCTGTCCTCTGTTAAAACACTTCTCAGATATTTAATTTTTGCACTTGTTTGATTTTGGTAATTCCAATTTTTTTATTTACATGTTGAGATGTTCATTTTGCTGACAAACATATTCTATCTTTTTTCAATTGATGTTTTGTCCTTTCTTCTTGCTTTCCTTTAAGGCCTTCTGAAGTAGTTTCTTGGAGTTTCCTTTCTGTGTTTGCTGTCGACACTTCTTGGAGTCTCCTTTTTGTGTCTGCTGTCAACGCTATGTCATTTTTATATTTTATGTTCTTAAGATTGTGGCCACCAATAATAAATCATGGCATGACTTCTAATTCTCTCAGACTCAGTTCACTATAGAGGTCAGTGGTTCCCAAAGGTGTGATGAGGATAGAAGGTGAGGCAGAATGATTGAAAGACAATACAAATTTTTGATACAGTTTCAAAAAATTCATATACCAAAAATAAATATGATTTCAAAATTTTAAATATTATTATTATTGATTACTTGTAATTGCATGCATGAGTCCCAGTATAAATAGTTATAAATAATTATTGACTGGTGTTATCATTCTGATATTTTTGCATTATTCCAGTTATTAAGAATATAATAACTAGGGTTTGCAAATTGGAGGAGAGAGTTATCAATAATAATATTCTGATTTCGAATTTGCAGTTATCTCCCTTTGTTTTTTATTTTTAAATCTATTTTTTACCATATAAAATTTAGTGAGGCACAAATTTCACTTCCAAAAATATGACATAGAGAAAAAAGTTTGGGAAACACTAGTATATAAGTCTGGTGAGAAGCATATGCCTGTCTTTCAACCACTTTCTATTTTTCCAGATTTATTGAATTCATTTTCTATCCATATGCAAGGGGTTTGCTCCTAGCAAAAGTTCTGGATTAATCTAATATTCTTTCCTAATACTTCAAGATTATGAATATGCATCATGAAAACCAGTTTAATAAGTTTAAAACAAACATTTCCAGTAATTTTTCAAATGAAAATTACATAATGTTTTTATTTGAAAAACAATCTTTAAATACAAAATGTGAAGTACATCAAAACTATTTTCATTTGTTTACAGACATGTTTTTATGCTTATATAATTCTCTATATCTTTAAAAATTTCTAACTCTTCTGCAAATTTTCAGGACCTGCTTCATCTCTATGTTGCAATTGAAAGTTCATCATCAGTTTATCCCTGATAACTTTCACATATGAGACTTATTTCAAAGGACAAGTCACTTCCCTTAAAATTCTTCAAAGCATTCTGGGCAGTGCAAACAAGTATTCATCGCCAAACAATGTGAACAATTTCTGTGGCTTTGAGGTTCAATTTAAAATAATGGCTCAAAATTGTCAGAATCTTTACATCTGAAACAAACAATATCACTCAATCTCTACATTTGAAACAAAAGATATAGTTGAATGTTTATATCTGTAATGTCAGCATAATTGTTAACAAAAATAAAAAAGTGACCAAACAAGAAATGACACATAAATAATTAAGATTTCTTATTTGCCATAATTTACAAGGTTCCATCACTTGCTCATTCCAGAGTATCATGTCAGTCAGGGGTGACTGAGTCTTTGGGGCTTTAACACAATGTTGTACTCTAGACATGTGTAGAAAATTAACAAATATATGTCGGCTTTTGACAGAGATTCATGGGAGAAATATTCCACAAATTATCTTATTATAGTAATCGAAGTTCATTCTCCACTGAGGCAGCCTCCCTTAAAATACTTCAAAGCATTCTACCTAGTGCAGTAAGAAATTATACAATTTGCTTAAACTGTGTAAATACCTTCAATAGCTTTCAAATCAAATTTAAAGAAACGGCTTATGGGTTATAGTGGGACGCGTTCTTTTGAAGGGTAGTTGTATGTTGTTGAAGATTAACGGAATTTGGCCTCATTGTAGATAGCCTACTATAAGTCATAAAAAGATTATAAATCAAGAAAAGCAAATTGAGTTGAAAAATAACATTTTATATATACACATATCAATTAAGGTTTTTACAATTAAAGTAATCCTTTAAGTATAGGTCCAACAGACGTTAAAATGTTCATGGCAATAAAATGCTGAAAAGAGAATTAATGCTTAGGAATGTGGGAGTGTTGTAAGTAAGGAATGTTTTTTGCTGTATCCACTCCTTTGGTCAGTAAGTAGTTTTGAGACAGTGAAGAAGGAAAAGAGAGGTGAGGTCGACGAGCACAGTAAGCCGCTTGACTTGGGTCAAGGGGAGATACTAATTACTCTCGTCTCTCTCGAGTCTGTCTGGGTCGGTTTGTCTGTCTGTCTGGCGATGCTTTCTGTATTAGCTATTTATATCTTCTTTTTGGATTGCAGCAAATCATTTGGGAATTCACACTTGTATTTGATTCTGGGCTTCCCATTGGCCGATAAATAAAATTTGCGTAGGCTAGCAAACTGGAAATTTAATATTTAATTAATTTTTAGTTTTCAACCGGAACATTTGCGCGAATCCGGATGCGCACAGACGAGTTTTGGTCATTTTCTTTTTGGTCGTGAGAGTGCAAACATCTGGTCCACCGCTTTGCTCAGTCGGTATCACCACAGGGTAACTCCACTTGGTTTTGCCAAAAATACCAAATTAGTGGCTGTATGAAAGTCTATAAAAAGACAAACAAATCCACTCATTTATTTAGATTGTTCTGACTGTTGTCCTCATCTTTATTATCATATTCACGATGTTTAGGCCGTTGCACGTTCCGGCCTTCTTCAAGTGACTGGAATTTTGAAACGAACTCTTTATTTCGATCACTGGGTTAGATTGTTCTCATTCCATGAATTATGTCACTTCCTGATGTCTTTGTTAACGCTATTTAACCCAACTCTCTAAATTTTTGTCCACCACTACTGTCGCCAAGTATTGATCTCACAACTCTTTGGGCCAAGTCAATGGGTCTAAGCAACGCTTTTATCCGCTGGTCTATGTGTTCAATGATCGAAATAAAGGGTTCAGTTGAAAATTCCAGTTACCTGAAGAAGATCGGAGCGTAGAATGACCGAAACGTCATGAATATGACAATAAAAATGAGAACAATAGTCCGAATAATGTAAAAAATGTAAATACCTCATCTCAGAAATATAGACAAATGTACCCACGCACGTTTTCTATTATTTTGTTTTGTTTTGTTTCCAAATGTTCTAGGAGCCGTAAATATTTACTAGAAAAATGACCACACCTTCAACGGGTTCAAAACTGTCAGAAACATTACACCTGAAATAAAAGATACAGTTGAAGCTTTACATAAGCAAATGAAAGATACAGATGAATCATTACATCGGAAATGGCGGCTTTACTACTAACAAGAAAAAAGGGGTGGTTAGTCAAAAATAAAGAAATGTCATGGTTGAGATAATAAAAAGAGGTATTTCCCACCGTGATTTACATGGCTGCTTTTTCTTGAGTGGGGGTATTATATAAACCATGAGAAACAAAGTTCATTCATTGTTTAACACAAGGTAATCGTAGAGATAGACGTGTTGAGAGAATAAAAATTCATATGTAGTTCAGTGAGATGTCATGCCACAGAATGAAAGCATAGTTGTATATAGAAGGATATGAGTGTCACTGCTGATAGTTCTCTTAACGTGTACAGAGGTACATTGCTAAGGGCAGCCTAATCGCACCTACATTTATATTTGGAAATAGGATTTTAATATCTGGAATAAATATATATCTGAATATTAAAAACTGAAAGAAAAGATAAATCTTTACATTTCAAGATAATTGAATGGCTGAATATTGAAAGAAGCTGTATCAAAAGATAGAGTTGAAGCTTTTTATGTCTGAAATAAATGAAAATGTTGAATATTAAAAGTGGAAACAAAAGAGATGAACCTTTACATCTGAAATGTATGACTGAATATTAAAAGCTGAAAAAAAAAGACGGAGCTTGATCTTTACAACTAAAATAAATGAAATATTAAAAGCTGAAGCAAAAAATGGATAATAAAAAAAATCTTTCTATTTTAAATGAAATTGTTAAATACCAAATGCTGAAATAAAAAATTGTTTCATCTAATATAAATGATATTGTTGAATATTAAAAGCTGAAATAATGAATTTTCCATCTGAAAAAAAATGAAACAGCTGAATTTTGAAAGCTGAAATAATGAATTTTTCATCTGAAATAAAGGAAATTTTTTTAATAATAAAAATTTGACTTAAAGAATCTTTTCATTTTAAATGAAAGTTATTGCTGAATATTCAATCTAAATTTTTTTTTCGTTTGAGATAAATGAAATTGCTGAATATCAAAAGACGAAATGAAGAATATTTTTCTGAAGTAAATGGAACACCTGAATAACAAAAACTGAACGACCGAAAGTTCTTACGGGCTTCTTCCATCCAGAATTCGCCATTTCCAAACGATTGCAAATACATCCAGTCTAGGAAAGCGTATGTTGATGAATTTCAACGTTAGGTATACTCAGACCGCCTTCAGAAGGGTGAAAGTAACATATCTCTCGACTTATCTTAAAAGCCTTGCCTACCCACAAGAGGGAAAACAAGTTTTTACTAAACCCATACTAGAGTGGAAGTACAGAGAGTCGCTAAAGAATGATTGGGTAAATGTGCGAAGCACATACTTCCACTCTCCTCCATAAGGAAAGCCTCCTCCGGAAGCACAGACGAACTTTTTCTGCAACTCCGACCAATGCATTTCCAGCAGAAGATTGGGACGAACCAGACGCCGAGAATCTTGACCGGTCTGTCCGACTAGAGCAATGGTTGCCAAGATGCGAAAGTACGGTCCAAAACCGGCGGCCAAAAGGACAACCTCCAGAAAACGATGGTCAAATCTATCGAATGTTTTGGACTGATCTAAATTCATCAGTGCGGCTCCACTGTCAACTTTCCTGATAACCAAGCATACCAAGTGAAGGTTGTCCTGAATAGTGCTACCCTTCATAGCAGAAGTCTTATCAGAGTCAACCAGACTAGATAAGACAGCCTGCAAGCGGCTGTCTTGTCTTCGCTAAAATGTTAAACTCTGTATTTAACATTGTCAGAGTCCGATAATTACCTACGTTTTTGTTCTTACAAAGCAACTTGATCACATTCTCGTGAAGCGTTGAAGTATAGACACCAGCTTCATCCATTTGTTGCAAATCAGTGCTAGCAAAGAACAAAGACGGGCGACTGCCTCAATGACAGTTCGTGAGAAAGACCATCTAATCCCGAAGTTTTGTCCCGGCTAACCAGCTTCAGCACTTCCTAGATCGGTCAAATAGGCATCGAACAGAGCAGGGTTCAGATCGAGCTAACTGATAAACAGATCCTGAAAGAGAAATCGAAAAGCCTCACATATGCTTGCGTTTGTAGATACGGTCCGCTTGTCTCACAATGTGATACGATATGTCGACTGGGTGCATTTCGAACCTCCTCTGCATGCAATTCAGTGGCCATGTTCGTTGTCTTGAAAGAAATTCTTTTTAACTTTGCCGTAACTAATAGAGCTTGATCCTTTTTGATAAGCAGTGAGGCCAGGTCCACCCTCGCTAAGGCTACTTTCCGAGTATCACAAGATTTTATTGCCCGATCAACTTTCGCTTAACATGCCGTTTGCGTTGCTAATCTAACTAAATTGAGTCAGCGACTATAATCAACAGAAAACGACCTAATTTTGAATTGTAATATATCCCACCACTTATTTCTAACCACAGCCCCCGTCAATTCTCGCTGTAGCAACTGGTCCTGGAAATCTCGCTCACCAAATAATGCGTTCAATTTCTAGTAGCCAACCAACCAAACCTTAAGCTTATCTAAGTTTACATGAACCCAGATGAACCTATGATCCGTGTAAACTACGAATAGAAACTTGGACAACCTACGAGCCCTACATCGACTCTCTTACCTAGGACTCAGTCTATAGAGCTAAAATGCGCCACCGAAGTTGAGCTTACTCTATTAATCCAAATCCACACTACTTCTCGGGAGCGCTCATTCCGATACTTATCGACAAGATCAAACTTGCCGATAAAGTCCTGAAACGATTTCCAATCAGAGTAGTCAGTGTTATATACCCATTTCTCGGGTTTATAAATCTTCTGAAACAATATTGCTGTATATTCAGGGCTCTCTCGACAGCGATGATAATAATAATTATTCTGCTAACACAGTGTCTGGACGAACGGTGTCTGGACAAACGATGAATAATGACGATGTTGAGCTGGTGACGAACATTAAACTTCTTTATTCAGCGGCCTTCAATACTACTCATATGACGCTTATTCTCAAACCTCTTGAGCGATCATCAAACTTCAAAATCCGCAACAAATTCGGGGCGACGATTGAACATCAAAATCCACAACAAATTTAGGGCTACGATTAAACTGTTCAAATCATAAATCACTTTGTCGGGGACCACCCAACCCGACTTCTTCACAAAAACCTGTTTCACGCAACCATTTCATAATCTTCTTCTTCATCTTCTTTGTCCTTTCTTAGTCACCGTCAGCAAAGAACAAATACAATCTGTAACAAACGCTTCCGTCTAAACCAATGGGACCAGACCCAAATGTAAATAAAATATAAAGTATATTTTATTTTCCTTTTTCATAAAAAGACATTTTAGGTGACATGTCATGGGTTAGGAGGTTGTTTGGTCAGAGTTATCAGCATCCCTCCATCGTGGAGACCCCGATTTTACTCAACCGTACACTTCAACGGTTGTGTCCAGACTCTTCAAAATCAAAATTAAAAATTACTACTAAAATTTTCTGTCAGTTTGACGTCACTTCCGTGCCATTGACAGCTATCTTCGGTACAAACTTAAATCTAGGACATGGACTTCTGACCTCGCTAGACAAAATAAAATCCAAATGCGAAAATGTTTTCCTTTTTGTGCACCTGAATGACCTTTTTCAACAAAATACATTTCACTCAAATCACCAAGCTCAAATACACTTCATTGTCAAAAATTTCATGTTTCTCAAAAATATCGTCTAACGAATATTTAACAGTTAATAGCCGATCTTTTCCTTATACAATCTATATCGGGATCAATGACATCATTTCAGTCGCCCACTAAAACTACCCGTAGAGATGTTAAAACAGCTCGATCCTCCAAAACAAATCAGGCCACTCCGCATGATTATTTGGCGCATAAACCCCAATGAGACGAAGAACCTTATGCTTTATAGTAATAATATCTAGCACACAAAGCTTTCCGGCTAACTCTGCAAAGACAAGAGCACACGCTGCTTTCACAGATTTACTCATCAGCCAGGAAATACTTCTCGAGCGCCCATTAAAACATGCTGAATAGAGGACAAATCTCTTAGGCATCATGTTTTCACTGATGCAAAATAAAAAAAAACGGCTCTCATGCAAGCAACAGACAGGCTGAAGATCAGGAACATCAAAAGGACACCAACAGCCTATTTCATTCACTCTTTGTTTATCTCATTCTTGATAAAACCGTCTTCAGAAGGACCGACAATGTCCCAGAGATATGTAAGTTTTAAAGCTCTATAGAGGGAGGGGTGAACTAAAACTGGGACCCTCCCTGAATAGAACTGATTCAGATTATTAATTTCATCGACGTCGATGATGGCTATTGGGGTTGTGATTTTGTATGATCATACTCCATGATAGTGAGAGCACGTTTTGCATCCAGAAAATTTCGTGGGTCTCTACGTCTTTATCACTATATTATTTAATCGATAATAAGTATTTGTGCTTTTTTTATCCGGTTTTCATAATTCTTAGCTCTTTCAGCCTTGGCCAGGGAAATATAGCAGATGTTCCCCCTTAAATTATATAGGACTTTTTTTTCATTTCTCTTTTGTTGCTACAGAGAAGCTTTTTTACCTTTTTGAAGGAAGAGGAATTGGTGATGTTTCTTGGGAGAAGGACTAGGAGTAGGACATGGGGTTTGAAATGTGCTTTTTCTAAATTGACTGGAATCTCTACTGAGCAGGATACGTTTTTTACAAGTGGATAAGTCCTTAGATGAAAGGTTTTTCTTTAATAAGGACATTTACTAATCGTTACAGGTTTAATTTTATTAAGCCTAGCAGTCTTATCCCGAATAACCGATTGAACAATATCCAACGGATAACCATTGTTCACAAAGATACTAGTTAAACAACTAATTTCCACTTTCAAGGTGTCATCTGAACAAATCATTTGTGCCCTGTGGGTCAAAGTCTTAATCAGATTAATCTTTTGTTGTTTAGGACAAAAAGAATCCCATCGAATATAGAGACCCGTAAAGGTAAACTTCCTATAAACTAAAAAGTAATAAAAGAGGAAGGTGTTCTATGAACCAGAACATCTAAGAAGGGCAATGAAACATTGACCCCCTTATCTACCATAAATTTAGGTGCAGGATGAACACCATTGAGTAGGGAGAAAAATTGGTCTAATTCCGATTCGTGGTTAAACACACAAAATGTGTCATCCACATAACGAAAGTAAACTGTGGACCGGGAAGAACCTAAAAAAAGGCTTTCCTCATAAAATCCCACAAAAATATTCGCCAAAACATGACCCAAAAGGAAAACCATCACTACATCATCGATCTGACGATACATAATATTATCAAAACTGAAATCGATAGACATGGTGGCAAATTTCATGAGTTAAAAAAAAAGACATCTTCAGATAGAGTCGGAGGAGTTAAATTACTACGATATATCAAATAGCTACAAATATCGATAGTCTCCGACAAAGGAACATAAGTGAAGAAGCTGCAGATATCAAACGAACAAATAAATCCATCAGTGGCCTTACAATTCCGAATGAATTGGGAAAAAGTATATATATATATATATATATATATATATATATATATATATATATATATATAAACAGTTTTGGAGGAAAGATATATGACAAAGCCCAAAAAGTTTTCGTGTGACGCGTTTCGTTACTTAAGACTTCATCGGACCAGCTTTGTTTACATTGACGCAAATACACATACAGACGAGAGACGCTGTGAATTTTAAATTTAGAAAAAAAATTAATGCGTGTTGGGTATATGAAATCTATAAAAATATATCGGAAGACCTAAGCAGATCAGTTTTCATAGCACTACCTAAGAAGCCATGTGAACTCCACCGAACAATCAGAACCACATAACAAAACTCCTCATCTGAATTCTGATAAATCGAGCGGAGATAGGACAAAAACAGTGCCAATTTGTCAAAGACACTAAAACAAGGAACGCGATATTTATGCTCAGAATGTCAACAGAAAGGGCAATAGAAATACAAAAAGACGTGTACCTATGTTTCATAGACTACGCAAAGGCATTTGACAAAGTACGCCACAAAGTCTTGATAGAGATGCTCGGTAACCTTGACATATTCGGGAAAGACTTTAGAATAATCAAAAACTTATACCTGCAGCAAACCGCCTGCATACGTTCAGGATATGAAAAAATAGAAAGTTGTGTAAGACAAGGGTGTGTCTTCTCACCAGATCTATTCAACCTATACAGCGAAACAATTCTGAGAGAACTAGAAGTCCTGTCAGGATTCGTCATTATCTGAACAATATAAGATAAGCAGATGACACAGTGCTGATAAAAGTCACAGAAAGAAAACTACAAGACCTCCAACGAAAGGTAGTTAAAAAAAAAAAAAGCTGAAAGAAAGGACTACATATAGACTATAAGAAAACTGAATGCATGGTCATCATTTAAAAAAAGGAGCTCCAAATGCCAACTACAGGTTGTGATACTTAAGTCAAGCAAATACAAAAATTTAAATACCTGGGAAATATTCTAACAGATGACGGAAAATGTGGCATTGAGATTCGAAGTCGTATTGTTATTGGTATGCATTTCAAAAGCTGAGTAGAGTACTGAGAGACAGGAAAATTTCTTTGGAAACTAAGAAGAGAGTACTGAGTTGTTCTGTGATGTCTGTCCTTCAATATAGCAACGAATGCTGGACAATCTCATCACAGGTGAAGAAAAGACTTGAAGCAACCGAAATGAGATTCTACAGAAGGATACTGAGAATGCCATGGACTGAACATGAGATCAACGACAAGATTTTGGAGAGGATGGAAACAAAATGGAAACTGATACTTAGCATCAGGAAAAGACAGTTGAAGTCTCTGGAACACAGGTTTAGAGAATCTGATACTCGCAGGACAGATAGAGGGAAAAAGAGAAAGGGGAAAGCAACGTGCAACATGCTTAAAGAGTTTGAGCAAATGAATAACAGAGCAGGTTTTTGGAGGGGTGACAAGAGAAAATGTGTTAAGAGCTACAAGGGATAGGGAGATGTGGATAGCCGTGATCGCCTACGCCCTGAAGAGACACGGCACATAGAAGAAGAATCTAACCAATTTCTTTTAGATTCTTTTTCTTTTTATTTCCCTCATCTTTGTTATTAAATATCACACGTCGTAATAACAGATTTGCCAAGAATTGTGAAACGTTGTACGAACCGGGAGGCAAATAGACTGTGCGTGATCTCACGATTAAAGGAAAATGTTTACAAACATTTTCCTCTTAGTGAATTATTTTTTTCTTTTAATTAGAGAAACGTATTTTATCTCAAAATTGTGGTTAGTCTCGGTGAGTAGCCAATGCGTTTAATGTGTTGTTTTTATCTCTTTTTTGTGTTCATAAAATCTTTTATTAAAACATCTTGAGGTTTCTCCAATATATTCTTTCTGACAATTCTTGCAGGTATCAAGTAAATTCCTCCTTTCTAAATTTAAAATCCCTAGCGCCTTTCGTTCGTGCGCATATGTAATCGCATCAACGTAAACAAACCTAGTCTGATGAAGTCCTAAGTGTCGAAATGCGTCACACAAAAGCTTATTTTACTTTGTCATACATCTTTCTTCCATATGATGTGTGTGTGTGTGTGTGTGTGTGTGTGTGTGTGTGTGTGTGTGTGTGTGTGTGTGATAAAATATAGTTTTAACAAAGTATGCTATGGGTTAAAGTGCTCAATAGGGCCTAAGTAAATAAAAAAATGGATACTGAGGTCAACACCCAACAGCGACAGTCTGTTTCATGCTTAAACGCAATCTCTAGGCCATATGTACATTTCATAGAATTTGATATTATTTTTCCTTTTCAATTCTTTTTCTGCTTTTCGTTTTCTTCCTGTAATCTACTGCCACAACATTTTTGACATGACATGTCCATTAATTCGTTTACAGTTATTAAATCCGGTCTTCTTACTTGAAATATGGTCGACAGTTTGGATATCAGCATCTTGTTCTTTATATACTTATTCTACTCACTTGACTCTCAATAATGATAATGATTCACTATGAACACTACCCATCGTCAGTACCTTAGGCTGCTATCAGCAATTAAAATTTCTCGAGTTCTTTATATCATTGTAATTTAGAATATACAATAGATAAAAACAATGTCGTCATTTATTTAAACAATCTCTAGTCCCTCTTCTAACAAATCATTAACAAATAACTGACCACGAGGTAAAAGGAATGTGCTAGGCTTCCTATCTAATTTTGTTCAGGAGCTTTGCTAATGACCTACTTGCAAAAACTACTACTGAAGAATACTTCTGTGATTACAACATTACACCAGAGGAAAAAAAAGTGAAATATGTAAGTTTATTACCTCCTATTCGCCATGGAGAATCGTTTACAGTCTTAGGCTCCGTAATGGTAAGACATTGAGACTTTCTTAGATAAAATTTATTTAGGTGGAGAAAATAAAGACAAATGATTTCCCTCAAAAAATAAAATCATTTTTAGCCGTATTACTTTAATATACATTATTCAAAATAATGAGAAAGAATGCAGCAAAATAATTTTCCCCCTTTTGCAGCATTTAAAAATACTAGCATAGCACCCGTCAAAAATTAATGTTTACTACATATGGATCGATACTGTGAGCTCAGCTTAGGATGAAAGTCTCACCTCCCGAAACTTTATCAGTGTAATATCTGTGTGTTCTGTGAGAGGTGTTACAAGCACACAAAAACACAGTGTATATTAGTTTTTTAGGTAACTCGATTAATTCTCTAAAAAAGCAGCATAACATTGGTCGAGGTAAATTACGTAAGTTACATGATAACCGCTTCGTTACGTCATTCCATATAGTGACCCAAGCGCTAGTCATTTTTACAGTTTGTGGACAACCAAACGAAAAGATTGTTTTCTTTCTGCCATTACGTCGTATCCCGTTGGGACAAGCAGCTTACAAGCACATGATTCCGTATCCTTTTGAGGCATAAATGAATCCAACAGTATCCCTTTGGGACATAGATGAATCCCGCCGTATCTCTTTGGGACATAAATGAATCTAAGCATGTGAACATATGGCGCCGTAACCCTTTGAGACATTGATGAATCTTTAAATCTGGAGTTATAACAGTGGCTTTTCTAAATCAGAAGTATCTTCAAAATATATCTAAAACCTTTTCTTTTGTTCCTCTTTATACTTTGCTTTGCAGTGGATATATGTGATATGTATTTCTCTACGTATGGACACTTACTTGTATATATGTATACTTCTAGTGTATGTCATATTATATAAATGTCTCTCTGAGAACAAGCGTTCGTCATTCATTTTTTCTTTTCAGCCATACCGTTCCGTCCTGCATTGGTGTTGTTATATCACTGACATGACAATGCCCGTTAACAAAATCAAAGTTAATGGAAGACTATATCTTTCTTCCCAGCGTTCCCGTTACAGCATGACGTTAAAAGGCTTCAAATTTAATAAGAACAAAATGTTATTATCAAAATGTTCATGTTATTATTCAGAGGAAAGATGAAAGTATTTAAATTATTTTTTTCATTTTTAATCCTTTTTAACACGTTCAAAATTTCAGTTAAAAATCAGATTTTTATCAGTTTACTATGATAAATGTAATATTACGAAACTCAAGTTTTTCAATGAAAAATACAATAATTTGAAAATTCTTGCAAAAATCAAATAATGGCTGGATTTTAATGAAACTTTCAAGAATTATTCACCAATAAATAAAAATATTTTTCAACATCATCATTATTTTTTATACAATAATGGTAAAAATATTTTTATATCTATTACTCCCACCACATACACATACACATACATACACTTCAATTAATTCCTGAAATTTCTAGAAATTGACTACTGTCCGTAAACTTTCTGTTATTAGTTAAATGCAGTACTCTTTGAGGAATGTAAATCCCTCCCTTTCTTTTTTTGTTGTTGTTGTTGTTGTTGTTCTTTTTTTTTTTTTAACAGTTGCCATTTTCCAGAAAATATGCTCCGAAAGATGAAATAAAAAATGCAATATAATTATGCCATTTTTTTTTTTTATTAAGATAAGCTTTTAATTGCTTTTAAGGGTATCATAGTCTGAAGAAAAAAATCGATGAATAATTAATTTTTACAAGAATTGTTTTCACTTTTATTTTTAGTTATAATAATTTATAAGCTTCAGAAATCTTTTAAAATTTCTTCCACTCACTTTCTATATTAGGCTATTAAGTTATTAAGTAAAGACTACATTTACTAATCGAAAATTGAAAAGCTTAATACAAATCTTCACGCGCGAGAACTAACTTTTGTTTACAATCTGTCAAAAATGGACGAAAAAAATGATAACTTTGAAAACTCAGAAAAAGTTGAGATTCCAGGCTATATAATATTTATTTGAAATACACCAGTGTATTTTACTTATTGGAAATAGTAAATGTAAGCATTTAGCTTTCAATTAAAGCTAAAACTGAAGCTTCAAGAAAGCTTTTTTTTTATTTGTAAAAATTCACATTAAAACTTAGGTATCTAAAACGAGTGGAGGTCCCTACTAAAAATGTATTTGTAAAAGGAGAATATGAATAAAAACAAAGAAAAACTTATCTTAGTTGACATGTTTCTTCTGATGGAATTTATGAAGGAAAATATAAAGATTTTTTTGTCGTCATATCACCCCAAGCAAGGCGGTAACGCCACTGATGCGCAGGGGGCTACTTAAGAGTAAGAAGTTGGAAAAGAGAAAGCCGAAAACCACATCCTAAACAGGGAACAAGGAATGAGCCTCTTCACCTGTTCAATAGACGTGGGTGGAGTGTAAACCGGGCGATAGTTTAGTCTATCTACTCCAATTGAGAGAAAAAAAGAAAATAGTAAGAAGATTGGAAAAAAGAAAGCCGGAAACCACACCCTAAACAGAGAACAAGGGATGAGCCTCTTCACCTGTTCAAAAGACGTGTGTGGAGTGTGAACCGGGCGATAGTTTAGTCTATCTACTCCAATTGAGAGAAAAAAAGGAAAAGAAAAGAGTAAGAAGATTGGCAAAAAGAAAGCCGGAAACCACATCCTAAACAGGGAACAAGGAATGAGCCTCTTCACCTGTTCAAAAGACGAGGGTGGAGTGTGAACCGGGCGATAGTTTAGTCTATCTACTCCAATTGAGAGAAAAAAGGAAAAGAAAAGAGTAAGAAGATTGGCAAAAAGAAAGCCGGAAACCACATCCTAAACAGAGAACAAGGGATGAGCCTCTTTACCTGTTCTAAAGACGTTGGTGGAGTGGGAACCGGGCAATAGTTTAGTCTATCTACACCAACTGAGAAAAAAAAGGAAAAGAGTAAGAAGATTGGAAAAAAGAAAGCCGGAAACCACATCCTAAACAGGGAACAAGGAATGAGCCTCTTCACCTGTTCAAAAGACGTGTGTGGAGTGTGAACCGGGCGATAGTTTAGTCTATCTACTCCAATTGAGAGAAAAAAGGAAAAGAAATGAGTAAGAAGATTGGCAAAAAGAAAGCCGGAAACCACATCCTAAACAGGGAACAAGGAATGAGCCTCTTCACCTGTTCAAAAGACGAGGGTGGTGTGTGAACCGAGCGATATGTCGTTAGCTTTCCACATTTTTTAAATTTAAGAACACTTATAAATTTGTATCAGGCTAATTGAAATGTCTAGGTAAATTTTGTGACGTAATTTAATCTATATATATATATATAAAAGGCAATCTGTGAGTCTGTGTGTGACTGTTCCCTATGCAAGCCTACATTTTTTTAAGCTACGCCATTCAAACTTTCTAGGGACACATATCTACGGGGAAGCCAGGTTGACACAAACCTTTTGAGTTTTAAGTTCAACAATTTTCCCTTTCGCACTTTTGGCCAATGGGGCCGATTATTTACACTTGCTCCGTAAAATAGCTAAGATCTAAGATGGTTGCTAGATTACGTCACAGAAATCAAATCACACGTGTCAAACGCGACTAAAAAAAAGAGATGAGCCGTTATATTTATTTTTCATCCCGACGTTTTAAAAATTCATTTGGTCAAAAAAAAAAATGTGAAAATTTTTCCTCGTAATTTTGAAACAAAAGAAATATTTTTTTTAAAAAAGTGCTTTTTCAAACAAAAACAAAATATGTAAAACAAAAAGGGTAACTTTTCGTTTTATAACCCGAATTCTAATATCCATTCAAATTTTTACAAAATAGTCTTATTTTCGTGCAAATGTATATGCTGAACTCAAATCAGCTATTAGATATTGAAGAAACCGACCTTTTTTTATATTAACGACCAGAAAAAAAAATCGGACTTCTCGCTCTTTTTGTCAGCCATTACCGGCTTAGTGAGAGTCATTCGCTGCAGAACGTAGGAAGAAAATTTGGGCCTATTTACTTCCTTTACAGAAAAGTCCTTGCAGAAATTAGTACGCGATTTTTTTTTCGGTACTTAATTTCAGAAGAAAGTTATTGACATTGAAACAAGTGAAAAAAAATAAGAATTATTTGCATGTATAAGTTATTTTCGTGTGTTTGCGTATATCAGGTATATTAGCCTTCGGGTCCTAAAACGAAAATTCACAATGTCTACATTTTTAAATATTCTTCGAAAATTTCTGAAATTCATTTAGTCAACAAAAAATGTAAACATTTTCCCCCGTAATTTTGAAACAAAACCAAACGCAATGTTGTTTACAATGTCACACAAAACATCAACTCACGTTTACGCAAAACAAAATAATTTTTTTAATGGAATTTTTTAACAATTTTTAAACAACAATTTTTTTATATAATTATTTTTTATGTAACTGAGTTTTAAAGTGAGGCGGCAATTACAAGCGCTTGGAAATCACAACACGCTGCATTAATCATCTAATTAAAAAAAATGTTCTGAGTTGCACGGGCAACGCCGGGCTATGATGCTAATAGACAAAAGTAAGCAAATGTTTTTATTTAATAATGTAATTAATATTTATATTATTTTAAACTTGGATTAATTATGTATTATATATTTTAAGTAATAGGTTTTGAATATAACTTTTTTTTAAATTTTTTCTAGCCATGTTTGTTGGATTTGGAAAGGAACAAAGATATTTGAAAAAAACCAGAGTGTAAATTTATATTTTGAAAAGATTTGGTACGATCACTGTAGAATTTTCCATCTGAGTTACTTTCTTTTTTTAATAAGAGTGGCATTCTTTCGATCGAAGTTGTAGTTAAATTTATTTCTTTGCATGACTAAAGCATTTAATAAATTGTTGTGTACAAGATCTCTTTTGTGTGAATAGACACTTATTTTTTCTTAATTTCTAAAAGTTTTCTTAATATATCATAAGGAACAGTTGTGACGGCTTATTATATATATATTCTTCATCCACATATATATATTATTATATAATAGATAAATTAATCTCAAACAGACTTCATGAATTTAAGTGCAGGACTAAATTGGCGGCAAGGTCTCATCATTTTACAGTTGAAACGGCTAAATGTAACCGTAAGTTATATGCTAACAGTTTCTTCTACTGCATTTCTTGCTTGTAGAACTCTTTTTCGGCATCTTGCTTCCAGTGAACTTTGATCTTCAAAAATTTAAATGGTTTTGCATTGTATTGCGGACAAACTTTCCAAGATAGATAGACAGATAGATAGATAGATAGATAGATAGATAGATAGATTTTGTCTCTTTAATAGAGACAGTTATGATGCTCTCACCCGTCACGGGTATTTGCCTTTAGATCCCCGTTTTTTTCTTGTTTATGTAGAGCATGGTGGGATTTTGTGGAAGTGGTCTTATTTGTGATTGATTTTTCTTTTTCTTTTTGTTTATGATTAGATTATTTTTTACTTTTTATCTTTATTGTGTAGTAGTTTATTTTATTTTTATTTTTTTGTTTTTTTAATGTACGCATAATTGGGTGTTTGTTTAATTTTTTTATATTGGGTTGGTCTCTTTTGTTTTAATGACCTCTTTTATTAGTTTGACTTTTTTTTATTAATGTGTTGGTACATTTTCCTGCGTGACGCTTTACTTTTTTCTGGGTCTATTTTTTACCTATTTGTGTTTGTAGACTTTATGTGTATGTGTGTGCGTGTGTGTGTATGTTTGTGCGTTTGTATGTATCTGTGTGTTTTCTTTTCTGTTTAATGTTTGTTGTGTTATTTTCTGTTTTTGCTGTGATTGAGTGTTTGTACATATTTTTAATATTATTTTTATATATTTTTAAAAATATTTTTAATGTCATTTTTTAAAAGAATCTGCTTGCCAAAATACATTTTATCAGTAAAACCACAGTCTTGACGCTAAACATTATCACAATCAAACACTATATATATATATAGTCATCCGCAGACAGATCTGTTTCGCTGTATCACAGCTCATCAGTACGGTTAGACATCCGATTGCTTTTAACCCAGGATTGAAACCCGACCGAATTGGCGTCAATCGGTGATTCTACTTCGAGCTATGGGTGCTCGGTAGAAGGAGGCAAACTTTTAGCGTATGATGTATCATACGCCAGTAAACAGAGTGCTCTAATTCATTACTGAATGAGTGATACGTAGATACTAGAGTAGCTACTGTTTTTTCAAAGTCTACCATTCTTCTAGAGTGCTCAATCAGGGTGTGAGATATGTATGTATATTTTCCATTTTTAAACGAGTTATTTTGCTACGCAGGTTTCTACCATGAGTGGTGTCTTCAGGCGATTTTTAATTATTAAAAATGGTTGAAACCTGGGTCGCGAAATAACTCGTTTAAAAATGGAAAATATTCAAAAGTTCTACAATATAATTGTATTGAACACTTTTTAATACAAATGTGTACTGGCCTAACCCTATTATGACCCAAAACTAAGTATTAAACAATCAATGAATATATATATATATATATATATATATATATATATATATATATATATATATATAATGTAGTACACTTGGTATGTAATCCGGGTAAATTCCAAAGGAGACGAACTCGAGAGAACTCATTTATTTAACAGAGTAATATTTTATATAACGGATTTTTAATTATTAGTTGGGATTATATATATTTCGCCGCTCTTGTGTTCTTGGTGCGGCTCTTCAGATCCAAATGGTACAACAATGGGTAATCGAAATATCACCCCCAACCACCAATTAAAAAACCGAAAATTCCTTCTCTTTTATTTGTTTTGCAGTAGACGATATATATATATATATATATATATATATATATATATATATATATATATATATATAGGCATGTATATATGGCTGGCCACTCATATCCGAAGATGGCTGTCTACAAGGGCGACAAGGGTAGATGCTTGGTCAGGTACACTTGTGTTTTTCAACACCCACAGAGCCCACCTGTGGGTTATACTGCAACTATACTGAGCAGACCTTAGTTACTGTTTCTGTGTGTGAGAGCATTACCTGGCATGAATAACAATCTGAACAAAGCCAGGACGCTCAAACTAAATAATATTAATATCTTGAGAAGAACGTATTCCAGAAGAGAAAAAAAGAACCATTTTTTAAGATTGGCTCATGAATTTTCAAAATCTCAGCTTTTATCAGTGTAGTTATTTTATTTTCATATTTATTTATATTAAGGAACTTAACACTTAATAGTAAAATTTTCATTTCTCAGTATGATAATAATCAATAATTTACTTAATATAAACCAATAAATATTACAACTAAATTATTTGTATGATAAATATGAGTATTATTTGCATTGAAAACATCCTTTAAATGTAAGAAATATATTTAATAGACAACAGAAAACAAACAATATCTTGGTTTAAAATTTTAAAAATGTCCTATGTTGTCTCTATCATGCAATAGCGGAAGATAGGTTACGGATATTTTGCACTCCTGACTTTTGAGATCATTTAGCTTAATACCCTCTGTTTTATTAATAAAATAGACAAAATATAAACGTCAAGGATGTGCATTGTGGTGCAGTGGATATCGGCTCGGAAGGAGAAGTCGGGAGCCGAGTTCGAATTCCAGTTGAATTCGTTGGATTCATTTACCCGCAAATACCCATGGAAAACATATTAATCCATCTCTTTCCTTCAGTTATGGGTTAAAAAATAGGACAGATTGGGTTCTATAGCCTTGGTTGGCAACCAATCTACCGCAGAAAGCAATGGCAACTTGCTGCGGGATAATCTTCTGCCCAGTCAGTCATGTCTCTTTCAAGACATAATTGGCCAAGCGTGTATTACTTAACTGACTGATACATGTCAAATTTACTTTCGTTCAAATACATACGTACAGTAGCTTATAGAAAATTTAAGAGAGGAAAGATCAATATTCAGGCTGTCAACATATTATATTCTTTTAATCTATTCTCTTTTATTATATTCTGTTAAATTAAGCAGACTCTCATTAATAATGACTTCCCAAACCACATTGTAGATGAAGAAATATGACGATATTTCAAAAACCAAAATACGCATCAAACAAAATAGTGTACTTCCACAAAAGACCCTAAACATATCAAACTCTTCTATTACAATCAGATGAATGATAACTACAAACAAGATGAAAAAATAATTAAAAAAATCTCATTCCTATATATAAATAGGAATGAGATTTCTTCCGTTGATCCTAATAAAAAATTAAAATTAATAATATATTATAAAACGTACTGATTTAATTATCCGTAATAACTCCTCCCCACCAACTGATGTGCTACGTAAAACCAACATTATATATCAATTCAAATGTCCCTTGGAAGAATGTATCTCAAACAAAAAAAAAAAAATGAAACAAATATATATGTTGGATTTACAACAACTACATTAACTAAACGTCTTACATTACATTTGTCTGACCATTCGAACATTTCTAGACATCTACAACAACATTTCTGTCTACATTCACAATATAAAAAATAATGATCGATGATACAACTATCCTACACCAAGAAAACAACAAAAACACACTACAGATTCTCGAGGAAATATTCATTAAAACACTTAAGCCGTCAATTAATAGAATCAGCTATGAATACTGTAGTAATGTTCTAAAATGTGAGTAAAAAGAACGGGTTTTTTCATGCTTTAACATGTGCAGGACCATGACATTAAAACATATTTTTAAAAAAGTCCATTTTGGATAAGTTTTACGTTCTAATGAACGCAAGCAATTTGTCAACCGTTATATTTGAAGCAGAAAAAAAATTACGGTAATTTTTAGCAACACAGCTTTGCGGTTTTTTGTTACTATAACTCATATCCCTGAAAGATGATCTGGGAAAGAGATTGAAAGTACTTGGGTATCTTGAGAAATTAATGATAATAACATCTGTCAACGTTACAGCTCATTTTTGACATCTTTCAACTGTAATACGCGAAAGATTATCCGTGAGTATGAACGGATTTTATTTAAAATAAGCAAACATAATGTTTGCAATTTATTTAACCTGACATGTCTAAAAGAAAATTAGCTGCCTAAATACACAAATATATATATATATATATATATATATATATATATATATATATATTGTGGGTATAGTGTAGAGTAGTGTCACTAGAAGCGTATTTATTCTGTCTTGCTCATTTCATCATAGAGCGCTGTCTTTTAATGTTTAAGCACATGTCTGTCTTTCATTTTGATATTTTTCTTGCCAGTTTATTGTTTCAACGTAATATTGCCGTAAGCCCCAGGTATATGAGATATTGTGTTAATGTAATATGTTTCTATGGCCTTTATTTTATGTAGTTATTTTTTACAAGTAAAAGTTTACGCTACAATTAATTTCTTTGCCTAATAAAATTTGGGGTCTGCAAAATATGATTCAACAAATTTTAAAACTATTTTTAATAGATATTTCAGCTTAAACTCACACAATATTCTTCTCAAATGTACCTTGGGAATTTGATTAATATCAAATTTATTATGTAAACTTGACTTGAATAATTAAATTTGACATAGATTTTATAAAGTATGTTTAGCTGAGTATTTTTCAGAACCTCTTCATATGTGTGCGTGTATTGTCGGAGAATTGGAGGTGTGACTGTCTACTCAAAGTCGCCTGCTGTTGTCAGTCGGGGAGATATCATTCGCCTAGGCAGAGATATAACCAGATTGGATTCAATAACTACCTGGAGAAAATCAGATGTTGCCTTTTATATTACTGTCACACAGCACAGGTGACAGTTTCTTTTCAGCGCTGACCTGATTAGTTACTTATACTTTACTAAATCGCTGAATACAATGTCAGCAAAACTTTTTCAGTGATAACTTAGATTCTGCCACTATCAAACGAACGATATTTCCAGAGACAACGTGACGTAAGAACGTCATACATTTGTGAAAGGTTGAAGGTGTGCAAACTGTACAAAAAATATTCAACATGACCACAAAGAAAAAAGAAAAACAAAAGCGAAAATAGGCCACAAAAAAAGGAAAAATAAAAGCAGAAAGTAAAATAAAGGGCAAAAACAAGATTTTTATAATCAAGAAATTGAGGCGTTTTACAAATATCCTAGTTTCTTCTTTAAAGATAATTTTCGTACGACAAAAATAGACGAGAAACAAGATCTTTTAATGTCTCTTGTTACTGCTTCAGCCAAGATTTTTATTCAAACTGTTAAAGGACTGTCTACTTCATAGATTGTCTTTACATGGCGAGTGGACGTATTAAACACAAGAATACGTGCAAATATTTAATAAAAGTGCTCAACTCTTTTTCTAAAATGTGCTAATTAAAGATTTTAAAAATTCAGATAACGATACATGATTAATCGGAAAAAGCATCTGTTTGAAATGCTTTGTAATGTTTTTTTGTTTTTTTTCGTAAATTAAATTAAATTTTATTTTAAGTTGATATCTGTAGGGGATTTGGTAAGTGCTTGGTTGATGTGCTTCCGTATTTTACGGGTATTGCTCTCGAGATTAGTTCCCCCACAAATACAACACAATGTTTTACAATCGCACAAAAGAAATGGAATAAGTCACAACGAACATTAAACAACAAACAATTTAATATGTATAAAATAAAATTAGCATGTGGAAACAAATAAAATACAAGATGTGAAAAATTGCCTTTTGGAAAATAAAGTTTGGCAAGAAGTTAAATTTGTTTAAAGGTGTGTGTAAGTTTATATTAACGGAGTCCGTAAATAAGTCGTTCTTACTTACATTAAGTTCATCTCGGGTGGCGACAGCATGTCGCGTTGATGAAAGAAAGTTTGTCGGGTTTTTCCTTTCACGGCCATCTGTAGCTAGGTCATGAACTTTGGTGTGGAAGAATGACTTGGCCGGACAAAGTATCGGTTACATGCTGACTTAATGGCTAGCTTGGTGACTGACTTCTTACTTCCTAACTGTGTGTTATTTATATACCATAATAGTGGATCAATGAATCTTCCTAACATTTAGGTGTGAAGACATTTATTGACCAATCAAATTTGTATTTTACTATTTTGTTTTGGGGCATAAATATTTTTTGTTAATTGACTTCCGATCCTATTTTTCTAGAATATTCTTATTCTATGTTTTTAGCTGATTGGTTGAGAAATATAAAAATGTAATTTAAATTCTAATGCCGTTTTGATCCAAAATTTCTATAATGTTTTTATGTATTTTCTTATTGCTTATTTTAATAGAAAAAAAATGTGTATCCCATATATCCACTCAATAGGGATAGTTTCGTGTTACTAAACTATCTAAATAAATAAACGAGGAATTCTGTCTGTCCATCCGTCCGTGTGTCTGAAACCCCTCTAACACGGGCCACACGATAACGCTTTTGGAATCAGGGTGATGCTGGGAGTGAAAATCTGCCCTTCATCTCGTGCTTGAACGTTCAGCATTTAGATTTGTGTCCGAGAAGAGAACAGTTAAAAATTTGAATTTTAAAATAACTAAAAAAAAAAGTGATTTTAAAATTCATAATTTGCACTGAGTTTAAAGTAACACAAAAACTTTGTGATTTTTTATTTTTCAGTAAATCTCCAAAACTTTGTGAATTGAGGAAATCAATTTTATTTTTTCAAAATGACACGGAATCAGAGTTAAGGTGTTGGGTGAGTCTGTGATGTTTGTCTAATTAGTCCTTGTGCCAAACACAACCGAAGTCACTACAATTTAAAATATCAGAAGGCTGCAAAAATGGTTGATAGAATAAAAATGTTTAATTTGTAAAATAAGTGAAATTGTATTTACTGAACTGAATAACATCAATTTGTAAGAAGAAAATGTTCAAAGAGAAAATGTATGTAGTTAATTCATTTGTATGAGTTAAATGTTCCAGAGAAATAATAGTAAGTGGCAAAATGTGTGTATGTAAAAAGATTAACAGCTTACTAATAAAGTTTGTGTTCCATTCTTTTTTATGGCTGGAGAGAAAGTGAAAAGGAAGGTGAAGCAATAAAGGAAATTGTACTTATCGGAATTTAGTTTTAAGGAGTCAGTTGAAGTATCTTTCTGTTGTTGTTTCTTTGACTGTGTATGAGTGAAGACGAAGAAAAGAAAATTGGAAGGAGTAGAAGAACGAATGTATGTCGACGAGACATGACAGGGTTGGCGTCTTAAAATTTCTTTTGTTACATTTTAGCGTGTCGTTTTTGTGCTGCTCCCATTTGACTCGGCTTACGGCCATATCACGTTGAATACACCGGTTCTCGCTCGATCACCGAAGTTTAGCAACGTTGAGCCTGGTCAGTACTTAGATAGGCGACCGCTTGGGAATACCAGGTGCTGTAAGCGTTTAGTGACAGATGTGCGTTGTGGTGCAGTGGATATCGGCTCGGAAAGAGAAATCGGTGAGCCGTGTTCGAATTCCAGTTGAATACGCTGCATTCACTTAAGCACTGGTACCCTTGAGAAAGGTATTAATCCATCCCTTCCCTCCAGTTATGGGTTAAATAACAGGGTAGGACTTGGGGACCCTGCCCTTAAAAACAAATCCCAATGAATCTTGATACTCGAAAAGAAAAAATTATTACTAGACACAAAAACTTATATAAAAACAATAAATTGTTGAAAGAAAAAGGTATTACCAGCAATAAATAAATAAAAAAAAATTTAGTTGGCAATAAATGACCCGCCGAGGTTGATATGCCATAAAACAAAACAACCAAACCAACCATTTGACTCACTTTGGCCAATCAGTGGAAGTAGTTAAGTAGGAAATTTAGTCACGTTACAGGATCGAAACCGCATACCCATTTTCTAGGTGTTAAGAAAAATTAGCCAGGGTCATAGAACAATTTGCTATTTCCTATTCAATCAGAATCCAGAATCTTAATTTTTGCACCAACTTGTGAAATTTGCCTTGGTTTTGGTTTTTCCAAAATGTTTTCAGTCATTCTGATCCATTTTTGCGGGTGTGCAATTTAACTTTTTGCGTTTCAGTTAATTGTTGGATGATATAGGATTTGGATCCTATAAAAGTGAGATGTTTCAGGACGTGAGGTTTTAAAATTCCGCAGAGTTCATTATTCGAAGAATTTAATTTTCAGCTTGAATTTGAATTTCGGCTTAAATCGGAGTTTCTGCCCAAATCAGACTGTTGGCCAAAATTTTTATCATGTTTGAAATTTATTAATTAATAGAATATGTTCTAATAATGAATCTGTCAAATTTGTTTTACCAAATCTTAGTTTATTATAGATTTTTTTTCCCCACGAACACTAGTGTAATTAGTTTCTTTATCTCCAAGTGGTTAAGTTTGAAACAATATTCGATAATCCAGTCATTTTTCGGTGATGCTAACCTTTCTTCACTCTATCCGAATTTTCCAAAATAATAATGAGATCAGTTAAACAGCTGATTAAACATCAAACTTTTGTTTTTATATTCATATTTTCATATATTAAATATTTTATATTAAATATATTAAATATATATATTAAATATATTAAATATTTTATATTCATATTTTCATATATTAAATTCCGTTATCAATTCATTGTTAAAAACAATAAAACCTTTAGATTTTTAACCTTTCATTGTCATAATTCTTTCATAATTCCTCTCCCCACAAATTTCAACAAAAATAAACTCGCAAATGAAGATTTTTATTTAAATTTCACTTTCACTTTATTCTAGGATAGCAGTAGTCGTAACATTCCGGAAAAAAATCAGTGAATCTAATTCAAACTGCGATTGAGATGTGACACTCAGGAGGTGATTTTATTTCGATCTTGTAGGGTTTCATATATTGACACCCACCCACACACACACACACACACACACACACACACACACACACGCATGGTCACTCGGCGTTCCACGTGATGACTGGTTCCCGCCAAAAACGATGCTATAAAAACGGAAAACAGCACGTGGTACACCAGTTAGGATTTCGTCCCGGGACAAGAGCAAAACATGTCTTCCTAACTCACACAAACATTGCGTGTAGCAATTAGTGGCGCAAAATTTCTTTTATTTTTCTTCTCCTACATTAACACTATGCACATTAACTTTCATTCAAACAGAACTTTACATAAAATAACTTCCTACACATAATTCCACAATTTTTCCAACCTTCGTCAGTAGAAATCCACCGACTGCTACATTCGCATGTAAGTGTCTCTCTCTCTCTACTCAACGCACACACAGACACAGAACTTTGTCTTCTGTCTGACTTTCTTCATCAAGGATTTGAACTTTGAACTCTTTACGAAAATCTTAACAATTGTTACAAACCTTTCTTTCAGCTAGAGTAAAAACTTCATACATCTTATTTTGTTTCTACGAACAGACGAAGGGGAATGACTCTTTCCTTTTCACTTTCTCATGCATGCTTTCTCAACCCCATGTAACCTTTGTCAATACATTGTTTTTCTGGTTACTTTCGCCTTTTTGTTCTTTCTTAAATCCTGCTTTAAATCATGACACCATGTTACGTCGAGTCGACTCATAAATCTAAATTAGTAAATGGACGCCTTCGTCCACTACAATCTCAAATGTTTCCTGTTTTATCGCCAGCAGATAAAGTCTTTCAAATTAAATCTTCCAAGATGTACCCCATTTCCTGAAGGGGAACAAAGAATAAATAAATAAATAAATAAACAAAGAATAAATAAATGAAAGCTCTTTGGGTCGAGCGAAAGCATTATTTCCGGTTGCTGGTCTATATTATCAACGTTTGGGTTTTGAAGTTAGTTGTTGTTTACTCTCTTGTCAGACAGTCCGTCATATAGTTCCAATGCCGCCCTTTCGTGTTGCCAGCCATGCGTTTTGATGTTGAGATGTGCATGAAATTGGTAAGAGGGTGAGTCGAAGGGAAAATCTATTATTAGTCTTATGTGGCAGTAGTTGTTCCAAGTGTCATCTACTTACCCAACCAAACTGAGCAAGCGATGCCGTGAATAAAGCATAAATGTATTGGAACAGGATTAGAGTTTTCATTTTTCACCACAATGTTTATATTCATCTTTCGTTTCCTTTGAAGCTTGTCGCCGGCCATTCTCAGTTGTGGATCCACACCGACAAGACTATAAATGGAGAAACAATGTGGCTGCACATCAGTGGCGTAACCGCCTTGCTCGGGGTGATATGATTAAAAAAAAAAAAAGTCGTCCTTAGTCAGTCGGTGGGAAGCAGGGTGAGGCTTTCATTATATGTTTACACAAAGAGTTTGTGTTCACTTTGCACCAAAGCTCTAGAGATAGTCATGAACATATCTCTTCTATCCACACCTATGAATAAAATGACATTGGTTGGCTGCCAGTCTAGGAGATATCATCGTGAAACTTCTACACTTTCAAAAAATAACCATGCTATTACATAATTTACTAACTGATATTAAACAAAAGTTGAGAGGGGACTAGGATCGTCCACGTTTTTAAAGGACACGGGCATTAAAACTAGAAGAGTGAGTGCGTATTGTCACTTACTCGAAGCAAAGAAGGAAACTTTAAAGCGTTGAATCAAAGAGTACTTTTCATTGATACGTCACCAAGGTAAAAACCAATCTAACTAACCCGGTACTAATCATGACGATTATGAGAATAGATAAAAACGAGCAACAAAATTACAGCGAGTAATTCAGTCGAATGCCACGTGTTACTTTTTTGGTAAATTAAATATTGTCCAAAACAGGAATGAATTATTTCATTAGCGGATTTACTGTACTTTTGTATTAGTAGGCAAAGTTTAATAAATCAAATAATAATTGCCTGTGAAGTATCATCTACTTAACAAACCATTAACATAAACACCGACATTCTTAAGGACATATCAATTAGCTAACTTCGGTTCTGAAACCAAATACTTACATAAGTGAAACAAAAAGATCAAAGACCCAGTACTAAATCGAAGGACAATCTCGTATACACTTACCGTACTCCCTTACAACATATCGATCTCAATATAAACACACGAAAAATAGGGTCGAGTGATCAGTCCTCTCTACCTTTTCGCCAGACAACGAGCCGACTGGTTCACTATACT
This sequence comes from Ascarosepion bandense, assembly GCA_037127315.1. Lineage (NCBI taxonomy): Eukaryota > Metazoa > Mollusca > Cephalopoda > Sepiida > Sepiidae > Ascarosepion > Ascarosepion bandense. The sequence continues at coordinate 3,036,194 of JBBBDQ010000316.1, read as the reverse complement.
CTAATCACCAAAAACTAATCAGGAAAACTGCTTTTTACAAAGAAATAGGGATCTTTTCCCCCCTCTCTCTCTCTCTCCCTCTCTCTCTCCCTCTCTCTCCCTCTCTCCCTCTCCCTCTCTCTCTCTCTCTCTCTCTCCCTTTTTGTTCTAACATACCGCAAGCTATGAACTCTGTCTCACAAGAAAGATACAACTTTTTATTTATATATAAAAGAAAATAAATCTTCCAAAGCGTTCATTCATTTTGAATGCAACAACCGATATTCTTTGCCAACCTCCATACGTTATTCAGGGAAAAATAATTTCAAATATAACAACATAGAAAAATGGAAAGAAAAGGATTTAACTATTTGCACATATTTAAAAGATATCCCAATGCACTAACGAGACAAATACTAACATATCGACAGAGTTTCTGAGTACACAATATTAGTGCTACTCTCACTGGGAGCCAAGTAGGGAAAGGTTAATTCAACCCTAAGACAACCAGGAGCTTGGGAAAGCAAGGAAATATCAGTCAACCTAACTAAATTTTAAAACACAAGACAAACGTAAAATTTTAAAAAACGAAAAACAAATTAATTTACAGTTTATCATTACGAAAAAAGATATAAAACTTGCACAAAATGTCCTTTGAGCACCTATTAAGGCTGGATAACAATTTATGATAAAGGATCACTAGCGAAAAATGGAAAAAGATAACAACTCGGTATAAGAACGATTTTTGAAAATGACGAAAAGAGTATATGGGGTATATCTTCTTATTTATTCTCTTCTAGTAGTAGTATACCGTAGCGGGTTAACGGAATTAGGCCTTGTGGAAAGATAGCCCACTATAATTCATAAAATCATTATAAATCAAGAAAGGCAATTTGAGTATAAAATAGCATTTATATATATGCACATTTCAATTAATGAGATTGTAGCTGTCGGGAAAGCAGACATATGGAAGGGAATTCCACAGGCGGGAAGCGCGAGAAAAGAAGCTGTTGGAGTAGAAATTGCGGTTACATTTTATCTGTTTAACTTTAAAAGGGGCACCAATGATCTAAGTTCATCGGAGCAGAAGCCATGAAAGTATCTGTAGAAGAGGCACAGGGAAACCACAGAGAAACGCCGGTGAGAGAGTGGTTGCAGCCGGTCTGCCAAGTCAGTATCAACCACGTTACAGATTCTCCTTTGTATTTTGTCAAGAAGCCCAAGGAGAGTATCAGAGGCACCCGACCAGATGTGGCAGCAGTATTCAATACATGGGCGGTTTGAGGAATGTCTTTGAAGAGGTCAGTTAGTACTTATGAGACAGAGAGGTAGAAAGAGGTCAGCATAGTAGCCGCTCAACTTAAGTCAAGGGAGAAACTGATAATTCTAGTCTATGTCTCCTCCGGTCTCTGCCGGGTCTCTCTGTCTGGGTGCCTTTTGTCTTGGCTTTTATATCTGCCTTTTGGATCAGAAGCTCGTTTGGAATTTCCTACTTGAATTTGAATCTGGGCTTCCCATTGGCTGGTAAATAAAATGAAATGGTAATTTGATATTTGATTAATTTTTATTTTTCAACCTGAACATCTGCGCAAACTCGGATGTGCACGACGAGTTTTATTCATTTGCCTTTCAGTTGGCATAGAGCCAACATCCGGTCTCGCTTTTGCTCGGTCGGTATCACCACAAGAGAAAACAATAAGTCAATAAAAAACAATGGTTAAACCACCTTTGATAAAAAATTAAAATACCTACCAGCAAATTGCCACACGGTATCTCTGAGACAGTATTTTGTTTTTCTGATTTTTAATGTCACTTTTACATAGTTCGTTCTTGAGAAAATTTTTCTGAAATCCCTTCGTTTTAGGGTGTCCAAACTCAGGGGAATTTTCACTGGAATTCTAAATTTTCTTTTCCGTGGTTGGCTGGTAAGAGACCCTTGTTGGTGTTCCCTTGATGTCAATGTTTTCTTTTATGTTGATCTGTCTTCTTCACTTGCAGCCAAAGGTTATCGCTGTCGAAAGGTCTTCTGCTCGCTTTCAAAAGATCTCTCCTTCACTGCCGAAATATATTTTCCTCGTATCTAGTGACCTGAGCCTTATTTATCCAGCAAATTTAGGCTAATCTCTGCCTCACCGTTTGGAATGTTAATAAAATTTGAGGCGGCATCTCTCATTGGTCAAGATATACGAAAAAATACTTTCCATAAACAGGAAATAGATCCTTCAATTTTGACGGGATTTAACCGCTGAGACGAAAAAGATATATATTATTAACAAATTTTTCCCAAATCGTTTGGCCTGCATAAAAATACACTTCTCTCAAAAGAACGTGCATTAAAAAAAAAAAACTTAGATGATTATACTTTTAAGGAATCAAACATTTGTTATAAACTATTTTGTATATTTAGAAAAAAATATTTTTGCACCAAAATGTATCCTCCTTTTTTTAACCATATGACTAGAGTCCTATGTTCCCTATATAATTATTTTTCTTTCCTATAAAATTAACAAGTAAATACAAATATAAAATAGTAATAACTCACGAAAGCTACAAGGCATGACGTCGTATGATTAAATCCATTTGACAATATGCACATAGGAATGGCAATATTTTTTGTTGATTTTAACTGTGTTATTCATTTACAACGCCTGAAAGCTAACTTCTAGTTTGTTTGTTTTGTTTTTATAATCATATCATCCCAAGCAAGGCAGTTTACTGCCACTGGTGCGCAAGGGGTTACATAGGAGGGAAGTTATGAGAAAACGTGACAGGTTATAGGGGGTGTCAGGAAGTGGGTGAGAATGCTGATGAGAGTGGAGTGGACGGAGAAAGGAGCATGAGAGAGAGAATGCAGGTTAGTGAGATAGGAGATGACTATTTACTTTACATTTAAATTCTTGGAGATTGTAGCTGTCGGGGAAGCAAGTAAACGGAAAGGAATCCCACAGGCGGGAAGTGCGAGAAAAGAAGCTGATGGAGTAAAATTTGCGTTTCTATTTTACTGGTTTCACAGAAAAAGGGTGGGACCTTGTTGCTAATCTTGTGGTTCGAGTAAATTCATATATAAACTAAAAAAAACTGATACTTAACATCAAGAAAAGACAGCTGAAGTTTCAAGGGCATGTAATGATGAAGGAGAGCTTGGAAAGCATACTTGATGGGCTTGAGCAAATGTATGGCATAGCAGGGTTTGGGTTGGTGTAACGAGAGAAAGGTTGTTAAGAGTTACAAGGGATAGGAAGATGTGAAAGGCCATGATCGCCTACTTCATGAAGGGACACGGCACATAGAAAAAGAATAAATATAATTTAGAGGAAGTATACTTATCAAGAGTATAAACTAATGTTATTGGTTATCTGTGCGGAAAATAAATTCGGCGTGACGAGTTCAAATTTCAGCAGAGCTCATTGTGTTTACTTTCGCACAAACACCTTAGGAAAATGTATCAATCCATCTCTTTTATCCCCACCCCTTACCAGTTGTAGTTAAATAGCAGATGGAAACCAGTCAGCGTGAAGGAAAACTGAATTCAAAACTACTTTCGACAGAAACCACAGGAGCAACATTAACTTAGTGAGACTGAGGCCCAATTCTCTACAGGGGGTCGGTCTGAAATGGCTCTATGAAGAAGTATAAACTAAAACATCTTAATTATGTACAGTAACATAATGTTTAATATTTGCCATAAAATTACATAGTACAGTATAATGTTACATGGTATATAGACTTCACTGTAGACAGTATCCACCAGTCTTTTGAACTGGTAGGATGTAAAAAGTTCATATTTATTCGGATGCCTGCTTCAATTAACCGTGAGATCCAAAATATATTTCAGTAAATATATTTACCAATTTAAAAAGAAATCAATACAACACATATATGAATAAACAAAATAAAATCACGATTATTGTGTATGTAGAATTCGAACAACTCACATGAGATGGAAAAGGAAATTCAATTGGCACAATTTAAAGTCGATAAATAAAGAAAAAAAGTGTGCGAAAATAATGTTCCTTTCAGATATATGAGTTCTAATAAAAGTGAAAGTGAGAGTGAAAGAGAGAGACGATTTATGTACATAAAGAAAACGAGAGAGGATGATTTATATACAGTATGAGAGAGGAGTTCGTTGAACTTTAACGTGTCTTTGGTCGGTGGAAGTAGGATAGACGATTCGTGACAGTTCATTTGAAGCGCTGGTGGCGGGAAACGAAGTCCTGTTGAAAGCGAGGGCATTTAGCGAATTTTCGTTGTCGACCCGTATTTATATTACCTTTAAGTGGTTCTCTAAGCTTAAGACTTGTTGGCATCACAATAGACAAATTTTATTATTTGTTTCTGTCACGTGGCATGTTCTGTACCACATCCGCAAAGAAAAAAAGAATTCAATGAAAATGATTTTGCATTTTTCAAAATTGAAGGCTCATATTTTGTTTCTTGTGTGTCTATGTGCGTATAGAGCAAGTATTACACCAACGTTAACAAGAGGTTACATTGTTAAAACACTCAAGAACGAACTGACAAGCATTGGTTTACGAGGTATTTTTTTTGCAAAAAGGCGTCCGTTCAGCTTTGCCTCACAAATATTTCATAGTGCAAACGGGTGTGTAGATAGCATAACGGTTATCAATGCAGAAAATGGAATTGGCGTGCCGAGTTCAAATTATGACCGAATTTTTCTCGTTCATTTTTTTTTTAAACTGATGACATTGGAATAGACAAGAATCCATCTCCCGCCAGCCATAGATGAATTAACAATGAATCTCTTGTCGCGAGTAAAGGAAATCTCTAAATTGAAACCCTCGTAAATAAAAGAATAGACTGGTTGCTTTATCGTTAGTAAAGAGAACTCTCCATTCAAAACCAGCCTGACAAAGAATTGGTTCCGTCGAACCGTCCGTTTATATCAGGAGTTGGTAACCTTTTAGAGAGAGCGGGCCAGGCAGTTATACAGTGTCTCGGAGGAGGGCCATGATATTAAATGTACTATAATAAATTGTCTCAGCCTCAGACCGTTCCGTTCAGAAGGCTGCTTTGGTCTGGAGACATAAAGAAAAAAACAACAAATTAATGTTATATTATTTAAACAAGTTTTCTTACTTATTTTACTTCTGGAATAACAGGATAACAACTAACACAATCAACAAAATGCAAATTCCTTACTCCAAACGAAATACAATTAGGAAGGGTGAATGACTATAATAAGACACTGCGTATTGTTCAATAACTTCTCCTCAGCAGGTGAAACATTTGTCGATAACAGGAGCAAAACATCATCGGGAGCGGGGGCATCATCAAACTTTGTTAAACAACTTTCAGTATATTTCATTTTCGAAAAAACATTAACAAGCATATGTACTTCCAAATGATGATATTAAAGTGAGTCCTGACAAAAATAAAATAAACTATAAAATATAACATAAATAAAGAAAAAGATAAAAAGAATTAGAATCCAAATATGGTATTAGCGCTTTCCGTTGAAAAACTTCTCTCTCTCTCTCTCTCTCTCTTTCTCTCTCTCTCCCCCTCTCTCTCTCCCTCTCTCTCTCTCTCTCTCTGTATATGCTTCTCTTTCAACTAATGAGAAGGCAACTCTTAAATAAAAAGAGGAGGAAGAAGAAAAAACTTAACTAGGCTTAAAAAACGCTAGAAATTTGCCTACTAATTTAGGATTGAAAATTGCCAAAAATTAAAGAGGCACCACGCATAATTTCCGTCAGTTAAAAGGGAAAAAACGCCGGAAAATAAAATAATTTGGGTCAATCAACTATGAACACAAAGAGACTTTTGATGATAGCCGAAACTAAGGTTCGCGCTAGAGTCTTGGAGTCTGGTCAGAAGAATATAATCTCATAGCTCGGAGCAAGAAGAGAAGGACGACAGGAGAGGACAGAATAAAGGGCGCTACTGTGGAGAAACCGGCCATACGTGTTGCGTGAAGTATATCATTTAATAATGATACTTCCTGCACTTCTGAAATTAACTCTGACTTATTTCTAATATTACTACTACCTTAATCTGACTGCCACTACAGAGCCGAAACCGACATTTTTCCAGACTACTAATACACGCCTAATAAGTAAATATTTTGCTACAGCGAATATCAAAGGACTCACTCTAAAGCAAATAAATAAAAATATATTATTTATTTTTTACGCTTGAGTCAGTTCATTTTATTTCAAAGTTTTTGATAAATATCCCCAAGAATATCTGGCACATCACAATTACCACAATATATCATCATTTTCGCATAATTCAATTGGCTTCATATTTTCCGCATGGTAAAACATATTTATTGTAAAAACTAACAGAGGATATGGAATTGAAGTTCAATTTTAAAAAATTCGGCGCATTGTTAAGTCGATTAATTTCTGTCATCTGTTTCGTGACGCGTACCAAATAATTTGAATCGATTTCCGTATTGCCGGAAATCAGCGAAACGGGAGTCCTGAACAGATCTCACACAGATTTCTGGTATTATAAAGGGTGTGTTGGATAAAAGTGTCGTCTGAATTACGCAAAAACGAAAATAACACTGATATCTCATTTTAACAGATATATTTAGCAAAATCACACAAAAATAACTTAAAATTCCAAGAGTAAATTTATTGAATAAAATCGCCATTTGCTTCAACCATGGCCTCCAGAGGAATTAAGAATCTCCTATATCTCTTCTGGACATTCTCCTTGTTTAAGTTGGTGAATGCTGCCATAATCCTTGCCTTCAGTTCATCTTTGGCATTACAAAGTAATTTGTTAGTCTCTCGCTCAACTGCGCCCCACGCATAATATTCAAAGGAGTGCAGTGTGGAGAGTTAGGTGGCCAGATGTAAGGGGTGATGTCTGACAGCTATGACTGGGTTTTTCTGCTTGTGTGACATGGTGCAGAGTCCTGTTGCCAAACATAGGGTCTTCCAGCAGACAGCCTCTTGACCCAGGGCAGCATTACCTCCTCAAGCCACTTGATATAGGCCTTCGTGTTGAGTCTGAGGTTTTGTGGGAATATGAATGAAGGCATAAACGTTCCCGTCACTAGTGATCACTCATAATCACCATTAGACTCATCTAACTCTTTCTGAATATTCTGCACTCTGCAGTGACATCCAAACACTCCGAAATGTTGGTATTAAAGCTTCCGGTATAAATGCTAAACAGTGCAGCATGCCGTTTCCAAATTTATGGTCGAGTGAATTGCGTCATGGTGTTCTTTTACTCATAGGCGGTACCCAACTGACCCTTCTATACTGTGCAGTCGACGAAATAAAAAAACAATCAACACGCACACACTAAATTAAAAATATAAAATGACGACAATTTAATCATTGCACCCTGTATCTCTATTGCGATTCTGGAGATTTGGAAAATGAGAGTACTTTTCTTTCTGAAGTTGTGATTCTCACTATCGACGTTTCCTTTCAAAAGCAGTAATTTGACCAAACATTTAAAATATAAACTTGTTCTTTTCTTGAAGCCCAAGATTAAAAGTGTTCATGCGGGTCATGATGTCTACTGAAAATGCCAAGCTGACAATTCACTCTGGATCCTGAAAGTAAGAATTATCTTGGTCTTTGCTTTCCGAAAACATAACAATCTCTTCTCTCAATGCATATACAAGCTCTAGAATTTTTCTGGGGATAAGCTCTCAAACATTTGAAAAATATGTAAGGTCACCAAACTCTACTTAATTTGTTTTAGAAATTCTTGAAACTGACGATGATTTTTGCCTTCTTGACAGTATAGAATTTCCTGTTTTCATAATCACTGTCATGATCTTCTTAAAACTCTGTCTTTGTACATAATACAATGTAGTTTGATTAGTTTCTAAAGCAATGCAATAAACCTCTTTTTTTCTCTCCAATCATCGCTTGTGCTCCATCTGTGGTTATTCTGATAAGTTTTGATGAATCAAGATTCATTTCGGTTATCCATTTTATCGCCCATTCAAAAATATCTGCTCCAGTGCTAATGTCCTTCATAGGAATTAGTTCTACAAATTCTTCCACAATATCAAACGCCCCCTTATAAAAATTTTTATTTTTATTTTTTTAAACTGTCACCTTTGTTTAAATGTATAGTCGTCTCGGTTGTTTTTTATAATGTGTGTTATTTTGAGAGAAATGTATTTTATGTAGGCTTCTGTGAAATGTGTTACAAATATATATATATCTTTTTCGGCTCTATAGTCAAAACCCGCCAACATTTGAAGGATCCATTTCCACTTTATGGAATGAGTGACTTAGTCTCAAATTATAACAACATCCCGAATAGTGGGGCAGATATGAGTCTAAAATTTTTGATAAATCAGGTTCATGTTAGAAGATACGAGAAGAGCTTTTAACAGCAAAAGAAGGCAGGTTAACATAAAAAAAAGGATCATCAAGAAGGCTTTGCTACCAGCCAGCCACAGAGAGACGATGGAAATTTGAAGTGCCAGTGAAAATCCCCCCCCCCCCGTGGTTAGACACCCTAAAACGAAAGGATTTCTGAGAAATTCCCTACAAGAACGAACTGTGTCCCAGAGATGCCCGTGGGCAATTTGCAAGTAGGTTTTTTCGTTTGTTATTAATAGTAGTTAATAGCACCTTTTTAATAGCACCTTTTTTTTTTTTTTACTGCTTTACTGTTTTCTCTTTTCGTCATTTTTAAAATCCTTGTTTTTATCGAGTTGTGATTCATCGTGTTGTGATTTTTCCCATCTTTCATAAATTATTATTCTGTTTTAATAGGCGCTCAAAGGAAATTTTTGCAAATTTTGTTTGTGCCTTTTTTCGTAATTATACACTGTAAATAAATGTGATTTTCCTTTTTAAAATTTTGCATGAGGGTTGACTTGTGTTTTATAATTTTATGCCTATTAATATGGCTTGCTATTTCTTCTAAGTTTTTGTGTCTGGCACAAGAGGTTGGATTTGGTAGAAGTAAAATTGTTATACACTCCCAAAACACTGCAAGTTGACAAGTATCCGTCCTATCTGTGGTTTCATCGATAGCAATTGAATACTACGTTCTAGACTTATTTAATGACACCCACCCACAGTTCTGACATCTGTAGTGGACGATGCGTCCACTTACTAATTTAGATTTATGAGTCGACTCGACGCAACCTTGGTCATATCTTAAAGCAGGGTTTAAGAAAGAACAAAAAGGCGAAAGTAACCAGAAAAACAATGTATTGACAAAGGTTACATGGTGTTGAGAGAGCATGCATAAGAAAGTGAAAGGGAAAGAGTCATTCCACTTCGTCTGTTCGTAGAAACAAAATAAGATGTATGAAGTTTTTACTCTAGCTGAAAGAAAGGTTTGTAACAATTGTTAAGATTTTCGTAAAGAGTTCAAAGTTCAAATCCTTGATGAAGAAAGTCAGACAGAAGACAAAGTTCTGTGTCTGTGTGTGCGTTGAGTAGCGAGAGAGAGAGACTTACATGCGAATGTAGCAGTCTTAGTCAGTCTGTGGATTTCTACTGACGAAGGTTGGAAAAATGTGAATTTATGTGTAGAAAGTTATTTTATGTAAGGTCCAGTTTGAAGGAAAGTTAATGTGCATAGTGTTAATGTCGGTGAGAATAAAAATAAGAAAAATAAAAAATATTTGCGCCACTAATTGCTACCCGCAATTAGTGCGCGTGTGTTTGTGTGAGTTAGGAAGACATGTTTGCTCTTGTCCCGGGACGAAATCCTAACTAGTGTACCACGTGATGTTTTCCGTTTTTATTAGCATCGTTTTTGGCGAGAACCAGTCATCACGTGGACACCGAGTGATCATGCGTGTGTGTGTGTGTGCGTGTGTGGGTGTCAATGTATGAAACCCCACACATCTATTTTAATTCACTATTTGTTACTGTTCTTGCCGAAAAGCTAATCGCAGAAAATAATTCCTTTTTCCTGGGCAAACAACATCCAGTACATTCAACATGTATTTGTGGGGTACAGAATATCCGGATTAAAAGGCGGTTTTAATGCGGGAAACCCTATTCACACAATACAACACAAATTTCAAGAAAAGACAACGCAATAAAAAATGTTTGTAAAAAAATTTAAAAAATCGTATGTTTAATAACATACATACAGAATAAACAATTTGTATATTTTTTATGTCTTGTGCGATAGAAAATGCCTTTTAGCTTTAAGCGAATGTGGTTTGAACAAAAAAAGTGTCTAGGCTTAGCTGTCTTTAATTCAACAGAGTACTCAGTTTCTTTTTCTTTTTGTGTCCGCGGCTGAGTAGGTTAAAAGGAAAAGAGGCGATCATTTTAAGGTGAAAAAGAGAGTGTGAGTGAGATAAGAGGGGAAAGTTCAAATAAAAATAGCAGTAAATAGCAGAATGCGTGTATGCAAAAAGATTAATCAGGCTGCTAATAAAGTCTATGTTCCTTTTCCTTTTTTAAAGGCTGGCGACGGAGTGAAAAAGGAAGGTGAAGCAATATAGGAAATTATACTTATCAGACCTTAGTTTTTAGCAGTCAGTTGAAGATGTCTTATTATTGTTGTAGTTTCTTTGACGGCGAGTGAATGAAGAGGGAGGTTAGTTTTTAGGAGTCAATTGAAGATGTTGTTTCTCTGACCTCTGTGCCCTTCTGACCCCTTTGCCGGTCAAGAGACGTGGTTAAGTAGTGCAATCTAGTCATGTGATTGGCTCGAACAGCATACCCATTTTATAGGTGTTAGCAAATTGATCTATGACCCCGGTCAAATTTTCTTAGAAAATATCCTATCCAATCAGAACCCAGAATCTTAATTTTCACACTGACTTGTGAAATTTGATCAGTCATTCTGATCCATTTTTGCGTGTGAAATTTTACTTTTTGCATTTTAGTTAATTGTTGTATGATATAGGATTTGTATCCTATATATTCTTTGAAGAACTTTCCTTTACTAAAAGGTTTCATCCATTCTGCAATTAGTTTTGATACCGTGTGGCTAACACCCACGTTTCTTCCTCCCCCCCCCCCCGCCGCAACCTTTTTCATTAAAAATCATGACTGCTTTGTTAAACTCTTTTACGGACATGCAACTTCATCTTTTTGTGTCTTTCAAGTGAAATTGTAAAAATGATTAGAACGAGTTTTATAGTGCCATTTAATATTTTAAACTTTCTTCAAGACAAATTCAGCAAACACATGAAAAACGAGCTAAATGAATAGCCTTCTTCAAATTTTGAGACTCAAAATTCTCTTTTTTTTTTTTCTTTTTTTTTTCTTTTTCTTAGTTTTCATGAACTTGTTTTTGTTCAGACAAAAAAAAGGACTTCTGGAAAGGAAAGAAAACAAAGAGTAACGTGATTGAGTTAAGAAGTAATCCTTCTCGGGCTGAATGTGGCCCGGGGATCGGGGGTTGCCGATCCCTGGTCTATAGCTACAGTACAGTACATGTAGGTCTCTACGAACCTAAAAAGGGTTACAGGATTTGTAATCGTGATCTCATTTAAAATGTATTGTATATCGTTAGGTTTTATCACTAAACAGAGAAAAACACAACAGATGACTTGAAATGGATCTCAGCTTTTAATGTACCAATTGCCCACGACAAAAGAACAAGGTGAATACAAAATTATATTGAAGCGTACAAACTCAGTAATTAGTAATGCAACTACGAAAATAATATTCATGTCTTGTTCTTACTAGTCTAGTCACGTCTCTCTTCTGCGCAGAAATCATCACACGTAACTTTTTATCATAATTCTCGTAAAACAAACATTTCACGTAAATAAATTTAGGTTGTACGAAGCTGTGTTACGTTGATAAAATTAGAAGTTCATTAAAAACTAAATAAATATTATGAACAAAGGAAAAATTAGTTTGTTATTTAAGTCTACTTTAATTTAAAACCAACCTTCTATACTTCTAACGTAAATTCCGAATATACACTAGCTATGACTAGTGTTATATAATCTTCCTAAGACCAGATTTTATTATTATTCATATTGCACAAATTTTTACCACGGGCCGGATGTGAACACTCCGAAACCCAAAACTGAACTAAAATCTTCGCGGCAACTGCGCATACACTCCGCTCCGCACATATTTTCCGTTTTACACTTAAAGAAAAATACAATCCAGAATTTCCACCCAATAGCACCCACTCTCTCCAAAAGAAACAAAACAAAAACTGAAACTGATCTAAGCCTAAGAAAAGGATAAAAATCCATCAATAGAACTTCTTCGACAATTATTTGATTTTTGCAAGAATTTCAAAATCAATGTTTTAACCAGAAAAAAGACGCTAAACACATTCGTAAACAAGATTTAACCTAGAAAGGATTAAAAAACAATGATAAAATAAAAAATACTTTGGTCTTTCCTCTTAATAAATAATAACATTGTAGTGGTCGAAGAGTCCATTACTAATTTAAGTTTACGAGTCGACTCGACGTAACATGGGGTCATGATTTAAAGCAGGAAATAAGAAAGAACGAAAAGGCGAAAGTAACGAGAAAAACAATATATTAACAAAGGTTACATAGGGTTGAGAGCATGCATAAGAAAGTGAAAAGGAAAGAGAAGTTCTTTCCCTGGTGAGAAATAAAAAATTGCGCCCCTAATTGCTACCCGCAATTAGTGCGCGTGTGTTTTTGTGAGTTAGGGAAACATGTCTGCTCTTGTCCGGGACAAAATCCTAACTACTAGCGTACCACGTGATGTTCCCCGCTTTTATTGGCATTCGTTTACGCGGGAAACTAAGTTATCACGTGAACGCTGAGTGACCATGTGTGTGTGTGTGTGTGTGTGTGAATGTATCAAGCCCCACAAATACCCCCCTTAGATTGAAACAAATATTAAAAATACTTTTTTCAATATGTCCGTGAATATGTTGGTTTGACCTACGTTGATGATGATGCTGGTAGTAGTAGTAGTAGTAGTAGTCATGCCAAGAATGACTGAAAAGGCTTGTTGCTGAAAAAAAAGGTGGGTGGCACGGACGTGGCTCATAGGTGTGGGGGAAGGTTGCTGGAACGTATGACTGTTTAGACTGATGATCCGCCATATTGGATCCTCGAAAAGCACATGGTGAAATGGAAGAGCGAGAAAATTTTTTACGTTGAGCAGTGTACATGTAGAGAAAAGTCGTTCTCACTTTTGAGTTGAAGTTTGTATAGCGTCGTTAATTGCGAGTGAATTTTGTGAAAGTGAATTTGTCGAATTGTTTTTGGATGTCCCCGTTATCCAGTATAGGTAATTCGAATTTTTTTTTTTTTTTGTTGTCTCTCGTAGGCTGAAGAGAAAAAGAGTCTGAAATGTAGCAGGATTTTCGACGATGTAACCCTGGAAAAATATTCTCGGTGGTTGATATGGCTGTTAAAAATCTTCTAATTTAATCCAATGCTCCACGTTGAGTTGCTTGCGTTTGTAAGAATTCCCGTGTTTGGCTGTGTGTGTGGATTTATGTTGGTGTTAGAAGAATTAACAGTTGGTTATAAACTTTGATTTGCAAAGTGGTCGATTGAAGCTAGTGTTGATACCGAGTGTCGACGCGTGTTTGAGAGAACTAAAGAGATATCTGGGTTTAATGTCGAATTGTTTTTGGATGTCCCCGTTATCCATTATAGGTAATTCGAATTTTTTTTTCGATCTCTTAGTAGTTCTGGTTGAGTGTGGAAAGGCGTCAGTAAGTTGACGTTGCGTTGAATGTTAAAAAAACGTCTTTAAATCGACGTTGTGCCACTCTTTTTCTAAACAGTCCGGGAGAAATGACAGTTGTGCTGTCTAGTGTGCCATTGTTAAACTGTGCAGAGTTCTATGTGTGGTCGCCATATTATGTAGAGTCCTGTGGAAAAAGTTGGGAGCTAACGACGTTGAATAGTAGTTCTTGTTGATAGACGAAGAAGAATTGCTGAGTCCCATTTCCAACGATGCTGGACTGAATTACGTCGAATCGACATCACGTCGGCGGTCACCATTTGTAGAAGACGAAGCGTCCATTACTAATTTAAGTTTACAACATAAACATCTTTATGATAAAATTATTTTATTAAATTTGGTGGCCTTTTTTCATCTCAATATACTATTTTTTCATCGAAGTACTGGAGGTACTTAATTTTCTCATATTATTTTGTGTCAGATCATTTAATCTGTTGCATGAACATTTCCTCTTCAAGGCCATAAGGGCTTTAAGAACAGCTACTGACACTACTTCGTGAATAATTTCTTATCTTGTTTTGTTAAAATTATTCGTGTTTTTCCTCGTCATTATCATCCTTCATTAATCTTAATTATTTATTTCAAGGAAAAATAGTAAATTTATGGAATGTCATCCGAAAATTTGCCGTGTGTCCTTGACGACTAATCACAGAGGAAGATTATCTATGACAGACGGTGTACTGAATTCCTGCATGTGATCTTTTAATTAAATTTATAAATTATACACTGCTTGAGAAGATAGAAAATAAACAAAGTATAATAAAAATTTTAAAATATGTATATGTACAAAATGTTTCCGTGGTAGGCTAGGATAGTGGAGTTAACGGACTCACTTGGTATCAAAAAAGTTAAACACAGGTAGCACCACACAGTTTCGATGAATATCGTAGTTAGCAACTGCCGAGCTAAGCCACGACCACTTGTCACGTTATAATAAACATTAACAAGGTTTCAATTTTTTTCTATTTTGTTTCCATTATCTTTAACGTTTTTATACTTCCCAATTTTTATCTGTTCAGCTGTTATCGGTACAAGCCTGACAAATTGAAAACATGTTGGTACCACTTTTAAAAACTTGTGTTTACATGATCGTCGAACGCCAAAAGGACCTGTTTATTATTATAAGAGTGAATTATAGCTTCAGAAGGCTCTGACTTAAAAATTTTAACACTGCCCATATGATGCTATTGTGGGGACCTCGATTATGTTTATTGAATTGGCCTTGTGCCAAACACAACTGAAGTCTCCACAATTTATAATTATCAGAGGTACAAAAGTAAAAACTGTCTCGTTTGTATGGATTGGATAAGTAAAATTTTATTTATAGAGCAGAATAACATCTAGTTTGTATGTATGAAATTATTAAACTGTGAAAATGTACTAAGAGAATGTTAGAGTAGTAAAGTATTCAAAGAATATAGAGTTCGTTTGTTTTAGCGAAATGTGATTTGTGCAGAAAAATATAAGTGTATGTTTCGCTGCGTGTATTAATAGTAGTGTTGACGTCGTGGTTCCTCTCTTTTTGTGGACGGCGAGTAGGTGAAGAGGAAATTTACTTTTTTAGCGGCAAAAAATATGACACGGGTCATTGAAAGTTCAATTTGTTTTTTGTTTGTCTGTTTGTTTGTTTGTTTGTTTGTTTGTTTGTTTCCTGAATCACTAAATTTATTTTGGATCTTCAACATTTGTTTTCAGCGATTCTGATTCGATTTTGCGTGTGCATTTTCTACTTTTTTGCTTCTTATATTTGTTGGAATAATATAGGATTTGTATCCTATACTATCTGAAGGCAAAAAGCAGTCCTACGTCAACGACTACAAACTACAGGTAACTGAATATGCCAAACAACATGACAATAGAGCTGCAACTGGGAAAATGATCCGCTACTGGAGGAATTTTTTTTTTTTCAATTGGAGTAAATAGACTAAACTATCGCCTAGTTCACACTCCACCCACGTCTATTGAACAGGTGAAGAGGCTCATCCCTTGTTTCCTGTTTAGGATGCGGTTTCCGGTTTTCTCCTTTCCAATCTTCTCACTTTTTTTTTTTTTTTGTTCAATTGGAGTAGATAGACTAAACTATCGCCCGGTTCACACTCCATCCACGTCTACTGAACAGGTGAAGAGGTTCATCCCCTGTTCCCTGTTTAGGATGTGGCTTCCGGTTCACTCTTTTCCAATCTCTTCACTCTTATGTAGCCCCCTGCACATCAGTGGCGTTACCGCCTTGCTCGAGGTGATATGATTAAAAAAAAAAAAGCAAGAGAACCTGTTAAAGCCTGCATCAAGAACGAAATGAAACCTGCATAAGTCTACCCCTGACCAGAGCTGGAGAAAGAACTGAAGGATTAGTTTTGTTAGTGTTTTTTTTTTCTTTTTTTTTTCTTTGTTTTTGTATTTTTTTTTTTTTGTTTTGTTTTGTTTACATTTAAGTAAAGCTTTATTTTTAATTTCTGTATATTTCATCCTATGAGTAAAATTTAAAAGGGTAGACACAGATACTTTTCCCTCAGCAAACAAACATTGAATGACGAAAGACAACAGCAAACAACAGGAAGACTTGAGTAAAAAATACGTTGTCAAGTTTATTTTTGTAAAACAAAAATAAGGATACAGTGCACTAAGAAAAAAATGTCTCTGCATGTTTATGTGAGTGTGAAGGACAGTTTTGGTAGTAGCTGAAAAGTATTATCTTGGTAAGGATAATTTTGGGGCCGCTGAAGAGCGTTGTCCTAAAAAGGACAGTTTTGGAAACACTGAAAGCGTTGTCCTAAAAAGGACAGTTTATTTAATATCGTAGCTTCTGGCTGAAGCGGCGACAGGTGGTGAGCTGGAGCTGTAGATGATGATGATGTTGACTGGTTAGTACTGAAGCTGATGGCTAGAGCCGTGGACTGGCTGCTGACAACTGGAACAGATACTACACTTGGATCATCTGAACCGCGGAATTATGCTCGGCTTATACTTTACAGCGTTTTTTGTTTTGTTTTTTTTTGTTTTTTTTGTTTTTTTTTTTTATCCCGGGTCAGTTTTACATAGGTACCTCTACTAAATCGCTGAAAAAAAAAAACAAAAAAAAAAACAGCATAATATTAATAAAAAAAAAAGGCCCCAAAACTTAATAAAAATAAACTTTTTTCCATCAAAATGTTTATATTATTAAATAAGAGGAAAAGTCAAAGTATTTTTTCATTATTTTTTTTAAAAAAATTAAATCTATAAAACGTTCGAAATTTTGGTAAAACTCTTGTTTTGATTTAGCGGTTAACTCAACCGTTACGACAATTTACAATGGAAAACGTAATATTTACAATGTAATAATGTAATATTATGTAAAAAATGAATTATGTAATAATTAAATTACATAATTCATTTTTTTTTTTTCGGTGACAAAGACATTGGAAATTCTTGCAAAAATCAAATAATTGTCGGATTTAATGAAACTTTCAGGACTTATTTAATTTACAAATGAATGAAGTTATTTTGGAAATTATTTTTTTTAAATCTTGGTAATTATTTTTTTTTTTTTTTTTTTTTACATCTGTTAACTCCGCTCCACGTAAATTCATGACATTTTAAGAAATTAAATTTTGTTGCGAAGATAAGTTTTGAAACCTACGATTCATTGGAGAATTAAATCATGTATTATTTTTTCGAAAACATTTTGCCTGTATTTTCGAAAATCTGTTCTCAATAATAAAATAAAAAATGGATTATTAACTATGAAATTATTTAATTAGATAACTGCTTGAATAAATAATAAAAATTAAGAACATTATAGTCTGATAAAAAAATATTTTTCGATTAATAAAAAAATTTTAAAAGAGCTGTTTTCATTTTTTTTTTTATTATAATAATTTATGAAGTTTCAAAAATATTTTTTTCAAAGATTTTTTGGGATTAATTTAAAACTTTATTAAGCAAAGATTATGTTTACTGATCGAAAAATTAAAAAGTTTAATACAAATCGTCGTGCCTTTCTATTTTTAAAATAATTTTTTAATTTTTTTTTTTTTGTGTATTTGACTTTTTTTTATTGTAATTTCTATGTGTAAATAAAAAGGTCATGTGTTTCAGGGTTTCCTCCCCTTATAGAAAAAATTTGTACAATTGTGTCACTTGTGATCGCCATACACTTATTTTATTTCCTATCTGTCAAATCTGTCAATACATACGATGGAAAGGTCAAAAAGTTAAACTCTGTTTTTAAGAAATGGTTTTATTTTAAATTTCATACTATAAATAAGTAATAATTGTGTAAATCAGATTAATTTAACATTAAATTTGCTAATTTTCTAAATATATATGCATATTTTATTTTTACAAGGTTTTTAAAACCGAGAATTAACTTTTGTTTACAAATGTGTCGATCGCTTAAAAATGGCCGCAAAATTGAAAGATTAAAAAAAAATTGAAAAATTTTAGAATCGAATCGCTATAATTTTTGTTTGAAATACAGAGTATTTTGCTTTTTCTGGAAATAGTAAATGTAATCATTTAGCTTTCAATTAAAACTAAAATAAAAGTTTCAAGAAAACTTTATTTTTAAAAATTTCATTTAAAATTTACAAATCGAAAATGAGAGGTATAGTGACCATGAAATTAAAAGTAACTCTCTTCTTTTCTTCACTTTTACAAAAATTCACAATGACGTGTAAAATCTTGATTTTGCCGAATAGAAAAAGGATTGACCCCGTACTGAAAGTGAAAGACGAAGCCAGATTTCGTGATCAGTTGTTAAATTAATTTTATAACCAATGGAACGAATCGATTTGCAAAACTGAGAGAAAAGTTAACAAGTCTATGTTAAAACTGTCTTTGGATATAAAAACAGAAAGAATGTCGACGCAGTCAGTCAGATGGGAGCAGAAATTAGAGACGAGACCGCAAGATGTTACTAAAAAAATTTTAATCTGCTAACCCGGACATATAAAGTCCCGTCACACATTCTTTTTCTTTCTTCATTCGTGCTATTTCCTTTACTTTTTCTTCTCCATCCTCAACATTCCCGCAGTCAAGAAAGAAGAAGACGACAGCAACAACAAGTTACTTCAACTGACTCCTAAAAACTAAAGTCTGATAAGTACAATTTCCATTATTGCTTCATCTTCCTTTTTACTTTCTCGCCCGCCATAAAAATGGAGTGGAACACAGACTTTATTAGTAAACTCTTAATCTTTCGATATACACACATTCTGCTACTTACTATTATTTCTCATTGAATATTTAACTCCTACAAATTCATGTTATTCTGTTTAGTTAATAAAATTTTACTTTAACGTACAAAACGAAATATTTTATTCTTCCAGATTCCAACATCCAACCTTCAACCTTCCGATGATTCCTCAACCGTAAGTTGTGAAGAATGTCAGCTATGTTTATAAATTGGCTTTGTACTAGACATGGCTGAGGGTCCCTACTACAGAGGCACCTAGAAGACTAGAAGGCTAGTTAAACTTTTTCTTCCCGTTGTTTTTTTAAAAATGTAGGAGTGCCGACAGTTACGAGAGAACTTCATCCGCTATTTCAGTGAATGGAAATATAATGCTGGGAAGGACAATGAATTGTGAAACTGGAGTATCATTATGTTTGATACAGACCCACTATGAGTACGCATCCCACTCAGTATTTTATACTCTTAAGAAGAGCGAGTAAACTTACGTGTCTCTTCATTGTAAACGTAAAATGATAAAATCTAGTTCACATGAGGTCAAGATGATCTACATGTTGCTAAACTACCGCAAAACATCTTGGTAAGATAATGGAAAAAGTTGCGACATGATTTTCATGTTAAAATTGCACCTTAATCTAGGGGTGCGTCCATGATTTCGGTGCGTCATTGACATCGGCAAGTACGCTAATTAACTTGAACTTTTAAAAAATATTCCTTATTTTTTAATTAAAGTAAATATATTTATATATTTTCCTCCAACTCGTTTGTTTGTCAACACGTTCTAAGATCAAATAAAATTTTTCCTATAACTCTGCCAACCTACTTTTAAAACTTGCCATAAATATCAAACCAACCACAATCAAGAAACTGGTTTTCTTTGAAGAAGGAAAAACCAACAAAATTTTAAAACTTCATGAAACAACTTGGAATTTTTGATACTATCCAAAAGGAATTTTTGATACTATCAAAAGGAACATAAAAAAGAAAAAAGTCAAATTAATACCTTATGTCAAAATATTCCTTTGCATCAACGAACTCTTTATTTTCACACAAAAAAATATGAAAAAATAAACTAGAAAAATGACAAGGAAGTTATTGAACTGATCATTATTTTACCTTTACTTCTTTATTACTTTTTGTTACTAATGTCATAAAATATTTGTGACACTTTCAAACATTGTTATAAAGAGCAAATGAAAGGAACAAGCAAGGATTAAAATTCGAAGAGTGTTTTATTCATTAAAATTCAAAATATGTACATAGTTGTTTGAAATTTAACAAAAATTATTCATATGTGGTTCTTCACATATTGTTGGTATGGAAAGTCATTAGGTGTAAGGCTGTTGTCAGTAGGGCTGGGAGTTAACTGATTTCTTTGTTTGGTTGGCCGAGGTCGCAGTTGGGGTCAGAGGATACTGTCTGGAGCTTATTAGCTGTTTGTGGAGTTTGAGACACGCCTTTAAAATTGACTCCTATGGGGTTGTTCGATGAGCTGGCAGAGTGAGATGCCGAGATGTGGAAGTCGAACTGCCAGGTATCTAATCTAATCTAATCTGCGGTTTTTTTTTTGTTTTGTTTTTTTTAATCGTATCACCCTGAGCAAGGCGTAAAGCCACTGATGTGCAGGGGGCTACGTAATAGTGAAAAGATTGGAAAAGAGAAAGCCGGAAACGACATCCTAAACAGGGAACAAGGGATGAGCCACTTAACCTGTTCAATAGACGTGGGTGGAGTGTGAACCGGGTATCTATCTACTCCAATTAGTCGATCAAGGTCACAGTAGGGTGCGTATTTGTGATAAGACGCATTGATTGTCGAGGTTAAGGCGGTGGCGAGGAAGGATTAAGTAGTGAACGTTGATCGAATGGAAGGTATTTGTTGGATTCTGGTCGAATTGGGGATCAACAAACGGGGTCATGGTGTCAATGGTGAGGGAGTGGATAGTAACGGTTGATCGAGCAGAATGTCTGTTAGAATATGGACGAATGTGGTATCAACGAGAAGGGGTCACGGTGGTAGCGACGAGGGAGGCCTGGGGTGGATAGTGAGCGTTGAAGTGTTAGAAATCACGGTGGTTGGCGTCGGAAGCACGGTAATATAAAATCTGGACTGTCGGTCGCATTTCGCATGTGACGAGCCGGGTGAGATTAATTAAGTTTGGGCAAAATTACGGTGGTGGTGAGAGAAACGATCATAGTGGTGATGGCAACAGCGAACCAGCGTATCGACAGGTGGCCTTTTCGGTTTACTACTGGGTATTAATCAGTAATCTCCCGACAAGGCCAATTTTTAATGTGAGAAAATTCGAGGCCAAATTTTAATGTGGGAAAACCGACCCGTAAGCTCGAGCAAAAATTTCCTGTAGACCTTTCATAAGGCAGGATCGGGCTCCTATCTGTTTTTCCTCAGAGAAGAGTCAGAAGACTCTGCCCTTCGACAGAGCCTCGCCTGATTTTTTTCTCTACCCAAAAGGCAGAGGGTCTGACAATTCTGAACCCGACAGCGGATTGCTACTGTGTTAGTCGTTTACGAGGAGCTTTCTTTTAAGCAAATCTGGTGGTCCTCAGTGTCATCTTTATTTAACGTGGGAACGTTAGTGACTAATCTATCCATTCTGGAAATATTTTATTGTAGGGACTTTTTTTGCAGACGAGATGTGATTCCCAGAACCCCTGCATTGAAAACTTTTTTTGGGGTTTTGAGTTTTGCTTTCATAGATGTGGATGCTTTTCTTAGATGTGGATCTGAACCCAGCAAATAGTGTAGTGTTAGTCAGAAAGCGATCTAACTGCAGCAGAATATAACATCATGAAAAGAGTAATCAGGGGGCCAGTAGATAGCAATTAACATTGCATTTAAATTTTTGCAGATTAAAGTTGGCTGGAAAACATGGAGCTAGAAGGGAGTACCACCACCAAGAAGGGCAGGAAAAGAAAATGTTAGCATAGCTACATCTAAATAGATCAACTGTGAACTGAAATCTCGATGTCAGTCTAGTATTGTGGTTAAATTAATAAAGTCTAGATACCATAAAATTGTCATGAAAATATTTATTAAAAAAAGACATAGAGAAGCAACCTTATGGTGGTGGAAAAGTGACTGAAGCCAAGACACCAGATCAGGACCAATAATATTGCTGATTCTTGTATGGAATTAATCAAGGAAGTCAAGGTAAATAGCAAGGGTACTGGACCATATATGGCAGCAATATTCTAAGAATGGATAAATGGTAGACTTATAGCTATATAAGATAGATTCCGGAGAGAAAAATTGCCTCACCCAAAACAGTGAACCGATTTTCTTAGCAGCTAACCTAACAATGGATTCCATTTCATGCCAGCTGAGAAAGTTAGCCTGAGAAGGTCACAACGAGTGACTTTCCTAAAGGTTAGCATCAGCTATGCTAATGGAGTGCAGAGAGGTGTCTCTTAGAAGATGAATAGAGAGAAATTTAGTTTTGGAGATGGTAAAAGTGAGAAGCTATCTTTTGCCCTAGTTAACATTGATCTTGGGGTCATTTTGGAAATTAGCTGCCACTTTAACTTTGTCAGACTGATCAGCTTTACTGTCAATGCAAAAGTACATGGTTGTGTCATCAGCATAGATGCCAAGTTGAAAGCTGATGTTATCAGGAAGGTCATTAATAAGAATTAAAAACAGCGTAGAACCAAGGGGAAATGAAAGCCATATTGCTTGTCTGAAAAAAGACATTGCAATGAGAAATGATGAATCAATTCAGTATTAATTAGGGCCTCTAGGAGTTTACCAAAAAGAGTTTGATTGCTGAAAAAGTTGAATGGCTCATCAAAGTTCTTAAAAAGTAGAACAACAGATGATAACTTCAGGAGGCAGTGAGGCATTTATTATACAGTTTATTGAGAACTGGAGCCAGTTCAGAAGCACACTTCTTAATGACTATTACAGGGATACCATCATGTCCACATGCTTTGTGGGGACCTTAAGTTAGAGATGAAAGTAGAAAACATGGGAGGGATTATATATATATAATTTAACAGAGACTTGGTTCTAAGTGGGAAGTTAGGCAGGGATACTTCATATGAGTCAAGAGTAGAGTTTGAGGAGAATTTACAGGCAAAGCATTCAGTTTTATCAGCAGAGGAAGATAACATGTCAAATTGATCAAAGAAGAGAGAATAGAGATTTTACACTTATTTAATGCCCTATTACAGAGCTACCAGGAATCACAAGAGCCAAATTTGTTAGAGGCATTGTAATATTTCATTCTCTCAGCAACCAGGGACTTTGCTTCTCTGAGAACTTACATTCATTACAAACAGCAATGAATAGGCACCTGTTATGATTAAAGTTGTCACACTATATCCGAAAATAGTGGTTCCTGTGTACAATAATGGCTGTGCATGCTGGTGTGAACCATGGTGAGGAATGAGGTTTCACCTGGTATTTCTGAGGAAGGAATGAAAGTGCCCATGCTGGTTTTGACCCAAGAAAAAACCTCAGTAGTGCAATTTTCTATTTGGTTGAAGATGTCTCTCCATGGGATGTCATGAAGAAGATCAAGGAGTCCTAATCAATATGCTGGTAACAGAAAAAATTCTTATGGTTAGGGGGTTCCCGTTTAATAGATGATTGGAATGAAATATCAATAACTACCACAGAGTGGCCAGGGTTACCAAGATGGTAGTATTGTGAAGCTTGGTAAGAGTGAAGTGTGGAAGTAAGAAATAAATCAACTAGAGAAGCCTGTTGCTTGGTTTTGCTATAGAAATCAGAAGGAAAGTCTCCGATTTGCATAAGGGATTGGGAAATAGAAAAAATTTAATGCCTGAATACCAGCAACATCAGTACCTTCAGTTTCAGTGACATGTGATGGTAAGCATTAAAGTCACTGAAGACAAAGGTGTTCCTGGATAGTTGGCAAAAGAGTGCCTTTTCTATACTATCAGCTATCATCTCTAATATACTACAGTCCTAGGAAGAGGAGTTGCAACAAAGGAAAAAGAGATAATTAACAGAGTTTAGTAATGAAAGACAGAAGGATGTAAAGGAGTAGTCAGGAGTCTTCAGAGACAGTTCCCTGGCCATTGTTGCAGAAATATTTTTCAGATCAGTTACAAACACTTAAATTCTTTCATGGTATCCAAGTAATTTTTTTTTAAAGTATTGTATAATGACAAAAAAAACTTTGTTAAATAGACAAAAGTATTTCTAGTATGAATTGATTAGTTAAAACTTTTAATAATTTTTGGTTGTCCTGGAGAAGATCATTAACTTTTTTTGGCTGACGACATAATTTAGAATTTATTTTTATTTACATTTTTGATCTTCTATAGAATAAAAAATCAAACAGTTGTAAAATGAAAATAAATAGAAGTTATTTTTTTTAAATATTCACTCAAAAATAGCATTGCATTTTTTTGATTCTTCAAACACATCTTTATTTTATATCAAGATCATGAGCAACAGCTAAGATCTGAAATAGATTTAAACTCATACAGTATAAATACATGGTGCAATGTGTCATTTGTCATCATTTTATATTTTTAATTTTCTACATGCACATTGTTTGTTTGGGATTTTGTCAACTACACTTTATAGTAGGGTTATTTGGGCACCGTTTGTGAGAAAAAAAGAACCATGTCAAATTTACTCCACCAGAAATTTGAAAATGGCATTTGTGCCAGAAGCCCCAACATGAACATTTCAGATTGTTTGGGTACCAATCTGATGACAGTTCAGAGGATTCAAAAAGAGTTGGATAATGTCAACATCATGGTGTTTGGAGTGATCACTAGTGATGGTGATGTTATGCCTCCATCTATCTTACCACAAGGCCTCAAACTCAACATGGAGTCCTACATAAAGTGCTTTGAGTGGGTACTGCTGCCCTGTATCAAGAGGATAACTGCTGGAAGTTCCCTATGCCTGGTAACAAGACACTGCATCATGTCACATAAGCAGCAGGAGAACCCAGTCATGCCTGTCAGACAATTTCTGTGACCACATCACCCCTTACATCTGGCCACCTAGCTACCCTTATGTGTTGGGTGCAGTTGAGAAAAGCACCAGCAAAATTTATAAAACCAAAGATGAACTGAAGGCAAGAAGTATGGCAACATTAAACTAGCTTAAACTACAAAACCGTCCAAAAGAGATGTAGGTGATTTGGTTGTCCTCTGGAGTCCATTGTTAAAGCCAATGGGAATTTTATTGAATAAATTTACTCTTTAGTATTTCAAGATATTTTTGTGTAATTTTGCTAAATGTATCTGTTAAAATGATATATCAGTATTATTTTCATTTTTACATAATTTAAACAACAATTTATCCATCGCATCCTGTAGATATCAATTTTTCACAATCAAATGTAAATAATTTTTCTTTTCCCTGTGGAAGCAAAAAATATACAGTATATTTTATTAGGTATCAGCAACTTTTCACAAAAATAATTTTTGAGTTTACTTGAATTCTTTTCTTAAGATTTTTTACCACATTTTTGATGTTTTCATAGTTGACATTAAATATTTTTTTACTGATATAACAGATTTTAAGATTCAGCTTTATAAAATGTAAAGATTAACCACAAATTAAGTGGCAGGGTTAAAACTAACTTGAAAATAAACTCAAAAATAAAACAAATTCAATATAAATTTCATTCATTAATAAATAAAAACTAAAAATTTCAATAAATAAAAACTAAAAATTTCAATGAAAATGCTAAACACTTCCAATACGTTAGTACATGGATCAGTCATAACAAATTTAGTATCAGAGATTAGGTAATTAAAAACAGAATAGGTTGTGCTAGTGGGAGTCATGCCTCAAACTGCAAATTGTTACAAAACAAAAAAATTAGCCCAAAAATCTAAATCATGTCCTTAAATAGCCTTGTCAGGTCAAAATTTACATATTGATGCCATGCCTGGCTCCAAATTCATTCAGAAATATCTAAACTCTCAGCTGTATACAACCACTTTCTAAGATCAATGGTTACAAATGGTTTTCAGCAAGTGAAGACTTCGTTTTTGAACATTGTCAATTGGTATTACAGAAACGCACAAAAAGAAATGTATCAAATAACGTTAGAATTTCAACAGCTAAAATGAATAGCATATGTAACTTGAAGAAAAATTAATGACATACTGAAAATATTAACATTTCACACTACTTCAAATAAAAGGTTAGTAAGGAAAGTTCCATTATTATTGGAAAAAGCAATTACAGCTACTAGACTTGAAAAACCTATTTCCTTAAAAATTGATTTAAGAGGAAGATTGTATAAATTTCAAAGAGCACTGGCTGTTCAGTTAATGAGTGCTGGATGTTTCCTTATAAGGAAAGAGCAAATAATTACCATTATCATTGACATATATCTTCAGAACATAGGTAATCATGGCTTGCCACAGCTTCCTTTTCTTTAATATCTACAAATTACCATAACCTCTTGGGAAATATTGTAGAATGGTTTTAAAATGAAAGAGTGAACAACTCCTGCCCATATATGGCAACAGTACTCCATTTTTGGCCTGATCTGCTTTTGGATAGTTAGAGAATAGCAAGAAGAATCAGGTATGTATGAGAGTTGTAATAAAAAGCAATAGAAATGAAGATGAAAGAAATACTAATGAAAAATGAATAATAATTGACAATGCTACATCTAAGAAGGCTAACCAGCAGGAGTCATTCAAATTTAGCCATATAGCTATACTCTCTACTTCTACTTCTTATGGGTGGGAGTTGCAATAAAAAGCAAGAGAAGTGAAGATGAAAGAAATACTAGTCAAAAATAAATAATAATTGATAATGCTCTTATCTAAGAATGCTAACCAGCAAGCGACATTCAAATTTAGCCACATAGCTATATTCTCTACTTATGTCTGAGAGTTGAAATATAATGCAAGATAAATTTAGATGAAAGCAATTGATAATGATACTAATAATAAATTATTAATTGTCTAGGCTCCATCTCAGAAATCAGTATACAGTTACTAGTGTATATAAACAAATGCATCAATGAATGCCTCAATCAATACACCATTAATACATCATTAATAACATCATTAATACCTCTGATATTCAGGAAACAGAGAATCAAACTTACAACATAAATATTGTTAACTGGCTCCTTCAATTCTTTTCTAAATAAATAAAAGGCAAATTCTGTCTGTCCAATGTATCTGTCGATCCTCTAGCTCAGGCTACACTTGCTATACATACTTTTTGGAATCAGGATGATCCTGGGGTTGAAAATCTGCCCTTCTTAGGGGGGGGGTCAAGATTTTTTTGAGGAAGAGAGGGGTAAAATCAAGCAACATCTTCATTTTCATAATACACCACTATTGTATACACAACTTAGGAATGAGTTACTTCACTAAATTAAATGGAATAACTTTTGATTCATAGTCGTGGATTTCTAATCTGTTCTTGCCCTCTTTTGCACTCTCAAACTGTTAGAACACAAGAGAGGTTAATTTCAAAACAAAATCAAAGGGTTAATACTAACATCAATACTAGCAGAACAGTGTGAAAAAGAAAATGCAGAGGAAAAAGTGCTGAAGATCAAGTCTTATAAAAATCAGAGACTGATCAGTTTCATAAATTTTTGATGCTTATAAAAGTGGGGAGGGCCAACCAAAGAGTCAGCCAAAATTCGAGGGGGGGGGGCAGACTTCTGCCCTCCCCATTGTAGAATCACCACTGCTTACTCTCTTTGCTACAGACCCTCAATGGGTCAAGATGTCCATTTCTTCTCCTTGGCACTTGTCATAAGACAAAATTAATTTCTTCCTCTATTTCATGCAACATAAAAACACATAACTAAAATATACACACACACCAATACACAAAATAGATAAAATTATATGGTTTTTGTGGTGCAATGAATATTGTCTGGGAAATTGGAGAGCTGCGTTTGAATTCCAGTTAAATTTATTACATTCACTTATACGTAAATACCCTTGCAAAATGTATTAATCTGTCTCTTCCCTTCAGCTATGGGTTAAGTAACAGGACAGATTGGGTCTTATAGCCTTGGTTGGCAACCAGTCTACTGCAGAAAGTAATTAATTGTATGTTTTTATTCCTGTGAATACTGGGCTATACCTACTGGTATGATGTGAGTGATCCCACAATATAAGAGATCAATAAAATTGAAAAATCAGGCATGCTTTACTGCTAAGCTACAGAGATCTTTACAGCAAAACAAGATAAAAAAAAAAAAGCATCTTTAAAAATTAATTATCCTTTCTAAAAAAAGGGTAATTAATACAATTAATAAAAAATGAGCAATTTTATTAGCCCTGCTTTTAAAGGATGTTTTAATGAGTAATTAAAGGTGTTTATTGCCTTTTCAAAGAGATTCTATTTTCCATCTGATTAAAAGAAAAATACTTTTAAATCTAAACTCAAGATTTTTTTTTTTTTTTACACTAAGGTTCACACTTTGCAAAGCCTGTGGGCCACTCAAGATAGAGTGGCATTAGGGGGAAATTTGTCAGTATAATAGTGGAAGATAATGGTTAACCATAGCTTTGACCAGGTTAAGACTGCAGCAATCAGGGAAACATCCACTTGGGTGTCTGTTTCACAGAACAGTGTTTTGCGAGAAGAAGGTTGTTAGAGTGGAACTTATTTCTCATTGATAGAATATGGAGAAAATGTGGATTGTTTGCTACTATGTAATTGTTATGAGGTGTTCTTTCTGTGAAGGTCTGAATTGGTGGAACCAGGGAATATAGTTCATTTGTGCACTTTCCATGGAAGTAGTGATAGTAGCAAGGGGCCTACTGATAATCAAAATTTCTATAAACATTGAGGCATATACTTTTATTTTTTATCATTTCAAAAAGAGTATTTTAGAAGCATAAATATTTTCTTTTATCTGCTACTCTTTGTCATTTATTCAGTAAAATGTTAGATGACGGTAAACGGAGGAAACCATGCTTTTTTTTTTTTAAATTTGTATTGTTTTTGGTTTATTTTACAGAATGTCTATTTATGTAATCAAATACATTGAAAAAATATTGTTTAAGTATTAAGAATATTTTAGTTTTATCCTTGAAGAGTTCATTGTCTTAAATTTCTGTGATTGAAGAGAAAAATAAAAATAAAATGTACAGCCCAGTACAGGAATTGAGCTCACAACCTTCAATGAACCAGTTTGAGATGTTAGCTTTTAATAGTGATGTCACTCCTGCTGACTGGAATAAGATCACCCAGTAGAGTTCTATAAAAGGCATTTTTTTTTCTCTCATATGTTTTTTTTTTTTATTTAAAACAACAAAAAAAAAACTAAACTAAACTAAACTAAACTAAACTAAACTAAAAAAACAACAACAAAAAAATAATAATAATAGCAGTAGTAGTAATGATAATAATAATAATAATAATATCACCATTAAATAATTGATATCATTATCCAAATATTCATTGGTGTTTTCATTTTTAAAGTTGTTGATTTATTCCCCACTCTCCACAGACAGATTATATGGGACTAGTTAGGATTTCATAGTCTTTGAGGTATTATGGTATTTATAGTAAGAATGGTAACTAAGAATGTGATGTTTTGGTGCAAGGATTATTGAATAACTTGCTTGGGTAAGCGATTGTGGCTAGCTAAGTTATTTTAAGACAAATGAAAACTTGCCGACCTCCATCCCCATTTTTGGCCTTATGCCTCATTTTTTTTGTATTTAAACAAAAATAAATAACAGTCCTTTTTTTTCTGTGTCTGCTGCCTGATGAACAGTTGTCACTCAGATTTAAACCCACTCAAAATTTTTTGCCAGTTGCTAAGAAAGTCAAGCAGAGAGTGAAAGAGAAGAAAAGAGAAGACAAAGCAAGTAGAGACTAAAAGTACAATCACTAATTTTAAACTACAATTCTTTTGTGGAATACAGTAGAAAAACACACCAAACTATAAATTTGATGATTCTTGTTTATGAGAAACAGGAAGAAAAAAATTCTCTATAGTTGTTTAAATCAAATACTAGTAATTAAAAATAAAAAAAATCAGTTTAACTTTACAAAATGTAATGTAAAAATGTTCATATGTGATATTATGGCTACCCACACAGAATAAGGAGAAGGGTTTTATCTTAATCTCAAATGTTTCTGTCTGATAAACCAGCAGATTTTTCCTTTCTAATTTTCTTGTCTCTTAATACTCTGCTCAGCTTCTGGAATGCGTTCTTGGCCATTCCAATTCACCTTTGGATCTCAGTGTCACACTTTCAGTCTTCCATTAGAACACTTCCCAAGCACTTAAATTTTTGTACTTGCTTGATTTTAGTATCCCCCACCTGTAATTGGCATTTTAGGCTCCTCCATTTGTTGATGACCATATATTCGGTTTTCTTGTAGTTTA
This sequence comes from Ascarosepion bandense, assembly GCA_037127315.1. NCBI lineage: Eukaryota > Metazoa > Mollusca > Cephalopoda > Sepiida > Sepiidae > Ascarosepion > Ascarosepion bandense. Next base: position 3,006,064 of record JBBBDQ010000316.1, on the reverse strand, counting down.
TTTGTTGTCCTTTCTTTTGACTTTCTTCAGTTACCTTCTGTAGGGGGTCTTGTAGTTTCCTTTCCGTGTCTGCTATCAGCAGTGTATAATCTGCATATCTTATGTTGCTCAGATTGTGACTGCCAATGACGAATCCTGGCATAACTTCTAAGGTCCCCAGAATAGTCTCATTGTACAAGTTGAATAGATCTGGTGAAAAGACACATCCTTGTCTTACGCACTTTTCTATGTTTGTATATCTGCTGAATTTGTTTCCTGTCCGTATGCAGGTGATTTGCTGCCAGTAGAGGTTCTTGATTACTCTCTAATGTCTTTGCCAAATATGTCAAGGTTGCTGAGCATTTCTATCAATTCTTTTTGACGTACTTTGTCGAACACATTAGTATAGTCTACAAAACACAGGTAAACTTCCTTTTTCATGTGTATCACTCTTTCTGATAGCATCCTAAGCATAAATATTGCATTTCTTGTTCCAGTGTCCTTGACGAAATCACACTGTTCTTGTCCCATTTCTGGTCTGATTCTGCTTCACGCTCTATTCATCAGGATTCGGACAATGAGTTTTTTATGTGGCTCATCATACTGATTGTTGATTGAAGTTTGCATTTGATTGCACCTGGCTTCTTAGGCAGAGCTATGAAAATTGATCTGCTTAGGTCATCTGGTATTACAAAACTGTTGTAGATTTCATTTATTATTTCCATAATTTTCTCTATGCCAAAATGTTCTAAAGCTGTCAACATCTCTGGTCCAACTGCTTTGTTCCTATTCACTTTGACCATTGCAGCTTTCTCTTCAGATTTTGGTATTTCCAGTCTGTCAGCATCTTTATTTACTATCAGTTGCTCTTTCTTGTCTTGAAAGAGATCACTTATATGCTCTTCCCATTGCTGAAGTATTTCCTCTTTCTCCAGTATGATCGTTTCATTCTTGGATTTTATACATCCTATTAAGGAACATGTTTTTTGGCCTGTCAATTCCCTTATTTCTTTATGCATTTCTCCTTTATTTGTCTTGCTCAATCTCTCTACTTTGGTACATTTGTTGTTGAGCCATTCCTCTTCAGCCTGTTTGCCTTTGGTCCTTATTTCCTCTTGTAGTTTCTTGTGTTCAGTTCCATGTCTTGGCATAGTTCTCTGTCTCTTTTGAATCATGTCAAGAATCTCTTAAGTCATCCACTCATTTTTTCTTCTGCATCTGATTTTCTCTGGGATCATGTTGCTTGCTGATGTCACTAGTGCTTCTTTAAGTGCGTCCCATTTCGAATGTCCATTTCCCATTTGTTCTTTATATGTTTCTCACACTGTCAGTGTATTTTTCTTCAGGTTGAGGTCATTCAAGAGCATGTTGTATTGCAGTCTGGGTGCTACCCTAGACTTCTTTAGTTTCTGAAGTTTCACCCTTAGTTTGCAGATAACTGGAAGTTGGTCACTTCCATAGTCAGCACTTGGATAGATTTTGCATTGAACCACTGCATTTTGGAATCTTTTGTTTATGGTTACATAATCAATTTGGTTTTCCATGTCACCTCCTGGGCTTCTTCATGTCCATAAACACCTTGGGTGTTAGGTGTTGGTTATTACCTGGTCATTTGCCTTACACCACTGGACCCATCTTTCATCCCGATCATTGCAGATTCCTAATCCAAAGTCACCAGTTGTCTCCCCTTCCCTCTCCTTGCCTACTTTGGCATTCAAGTCTCCCATGATGATTCTAATTTCTTGGCTTTTACATTGAGCCTTAGCATTGTCAGTGTAGTAGAAAGATTCTATCTCTTCCTCAGTGCTTTTTGTTGGTGGTGCATAGATGACTATTAGTGCCATGTTGAAGGGTCTCCCTTTCAGTTTAACCAGGAGAACTCTTTCAGAGAACTGGCAGTATCCCAGAATGCATTTCTTCATTTCTTTGTCCAGTATTAAGCCGACTCCCTTTTTGTTTTTTTTTACCTCCATAAAAAACAGAGTCTGTGAGGCTGTGGGTAAATCCCTGACTCCACAGAGAACCAAGAACACAGGATCGATCTGAGGTTCGCAGGAGGAACAAGAACTTCCTGGAGCAGCTTCAGGTTCTTATCGATGAAGACGCAAGCTCGTTCATGCAGACGTTGGTGACAAGGTTCAATGTGCATAGGTCCTTCACACCATCCATGAGGATCTCCAATGCAAGAGCTATGTTCTAAAGTTGAGACAGATGCTCTCAGAGGACATTAAGATTAAGAGACTTGAAAGATGTGAGCTGCTCATCACTTCTTTGAAGCACAAAGCTGTTGGATGGATCTGCTTCTTTTCTGATGAGATCTTCTGTGTTGATACAAAAATCAGTTGTCAGAATGATAGATGGATTTGCAAGGATCCAGATGATGTTCCAGTGATTGGCAAAACCAAGTTTCCTGTCGGACTCCATGTCCATGAGGTGATCTCTGATGAAGGGGACATCATGCCTCCCTACTTCTTTGGCAAAGGTCAGACTGTGACGAAGGAGGTCTACCTGGATGTCTTGAAGAATGTTGTAAAGTCATGGATTATTGTTCAGGTAGCTGCAGGGGTGGGGGCATGGTTCTTCCAACAGGATAGAGCTTCTGCTCATGCGTCCAATTTGGTCCAGGCTTGGTATGATGAGAATCTGGACATATTCTGGTCAAAGGAGTTCTGACTCCCTATTAGCCCAGATCTGAATCCTTGTGACTATTACATATGGGGCATACTTGAGAGACAGTCTAACAAATGTGCACACAATACTGTCAACTCCCCCATCATCAAGGCTGTGGCCAACTTGTCCAGGGAGCAGGTGACCAATGCCTGTAAAAGGTTTCGGCCTCGTGTGCAGGCTGTGATTAAAGTTGGAGGGGGCTGGATTGAATAATATGGTAGAGGAGAGATCAGACAACAGTGTTATAAATTTGTCATGTAAATACTTGTCATTCTGAATTAACACAACTTTTCTTTCATTATATGTTTTTCCAGATTGTAGCACACACCCATGTAGAACAATATTGTTCACAAAAGTAGAGAAAGAAAATTACATTTACATGTGTACAGATAGTTTAAAGAAAAAAGAAAAGCAAACATTCATATACTTAACCATAGTACATATGTGATGTCCATGTGGTTTGTTTGAAATTACCTAGTTGGTCTGCAAAATAATGTCTCCCTGTAAAGAAGACACCTCATGCTATCAATACTACATCCCAGAGAAAAGTTATTTACCTGACCTCCTCACTAAGACAGGATGTGACACAAGGCCTTATTTTATTTGGGGTGAGCACACACATGCAAATGTGCCAAGGACAAAAATTTCTCTCTCTCTACAACCATTGTTATACTGGCATCAATATTACACTGCCCCTACCTCTCTTTGTGCAATAAGCACCTTCTCCTACCTGAAACAAGAGAACAGATACTATGCTTTGATCCCAGCCAAACAGCAGAACAAAAAGAGCAAGAGGGTTCATGTCTGTTTGCTTAATAGTCCTGAATAAAATGCCACCCAGTTGACAGACAAGGAGGTGTAACTCCTAACAATTTAAAATAACTATTATAAACATATGCATGTTTTGATTCACTTTAAGAAAATTAAAAATTAGTCACGTGTCAGACTTAAATAAGCGAGAAGAAAATATATATATATATATATTTTTTTTTTTTTTTTTTGCAATTTATTGTTGTTATTGTTTGGAAATTCTACCAAAGATTTTCTGTAATATTATTTTTAAATTTATCCGTTTCTTCTTATTTCACGTTTTTCTTTTCTTTCTTTTTTATTTATTACAATTTTTAATTCAAACTACTAGACTTTTTTTTTTTTGTTAATTTAAAATTTCAAATTAGTTAACAATAACATGATATAACCTGTTTTGTGAATAAATATTTTTTCACCAAACAGAAGGTGCCCATTTTTATTTTTTTTTAAACAAGGTTTGAAAAACAAACCAACAGATAGACAAACCCTGTAAAAATCGTCTGCTAACACTGTATGTGTTCTCTGAAAAAAAAAAAAAAATTAACCTTTAGTTTCGATTGTCACATGGGTAGACAACAGCAAACTGCTGCTTGTAAGGTGACAACATCATAATCGCGATCAGTGCTTGTTGTGTATGCGTGTGTCCGCGTATACCTTCTTGGAACTATTTATTTTCTGACCCTAGGATATTATTGAATGCACAGTAAAGGCAGTTTCCCTTTGAAATTTTAAATTGAACTTTGACACACGAAAAAGGGAAATTATGAAGAACAGCGAAGAAGCTCATAAAGTAACGGAACAAATATATCGGGTAAGTAAAATTAAAAATGTAAACATGTGATTAAAAAAAAAGTTGCTAGAGATCTTTGCTTTTTTTTAAAGTTTTTCCTATTCTTCCTTCCTCTTTCTTTTTGAGAAAGTGTTTGAAGTACGAATCAATCAAGTAGAAATTTTTAATTTTCTTTATTCTATTTTTCTTAATTTATGCTCCACTGATCGTTTCGAAATCAAGTTTATTATTGTTTTTTCTTATGCAATATTAAAAAAAAGCATTAAGTTCAAGTACGTAACCTTATTTTATGTTTATTTATTTATATCTGAGCCGATTTAAAAGAAAAATGGTTTGCATAAACACCTGTAAAATTTTCTCAGACACCAGAAAAATTTACTTGACTTATTTTTTTTGGAGATTTATTATTTTCCCAAATAAAACTTTTTAAAAACAGACAACGAAATAAATGATTTATTTATTTTAAATTAAAAAAAAATGACTATTGATATTTTAATTTTACACCCACAGAAATGAAAAAGCTATTAAACAAAAATTCAATAGGTTTTTGTTTGATTTTTGAAACTTTAGTTTGAATAAAAGGTGTTTTGAAATAGTACAATATAATTTCGTTCTATTTTTTTAATTAGTTTCAGCAGCAGGTTTAAAATAAATTCATTTGAAAATTAGGTAATACAAGATAACTTTGAAAAAAAATTAAATAAATAACTTTCCACTATGTCATTTACAATTTTTAACTAAAAAAAAAAACCCCAAAAATAACACCTTTTCTTTGAATTAAAACTTTGAAAATTCTCAACAATTTTTAAAGTCTCACTAGTGACTAGAAGGAAGGAGGATAAGTGGTATTCAGGGTTTAGTTAGTAAATTTAAATACTTTCTAAAATATTTTGTTCCTCGAAGTTTGGAAAACACGAGATAATTTTTGTAACACTGCTAGAGAATGTATCATTGTTTTAAAAATACTAAATATTGTAATTTTAACTTGAAAAATGCATTTATCTTTTCCGGAAATTTTATTTTCTTAAATTAAAAAATAAGATTCCTTCAATGATTGAAGTTCAATCAATTGTAAAAATGACATCAAACTATCCGTGGAAAAAGAAATAGGTTTGTTGGATAAAGTCATTTTTAACGCCCGTGTTTCAAAAATGATTCTAAGTTTAATTTAATTTAAAATAACACGGGCCGCTTGTTAAATAAACGATTAAACTGTATGTTTGGATTTTATTGTAGAGAAATTTGATTGTGTAGCTACGAAAACTGGAAACAAGTACTTGGTGTGTGTGTGCGTAATGTTCATTCGAAAGAAAAAAAGAACTGAAAAAAAATCCATTTTTAATAGAAACACTTAAAAAAAAAAGATGAAGCTAATAAATTTCGAAATAGCCCGTTGGCAACTGAACAGTTAATTAATTACTAATTAAATAAACTGGTAACTTGAAATACAAACTACAAACAAAATATATATTTTTTTTTAAATCCTTCTGAATTTAAAATTCATAAACTAAACAGTAAAGCTCAATACTCGTCTTGTCACTTTTTAAAAAAATTATTTCCCGTAATTCCAGTGTTCAGTTAAATTTATTCATTTAAATTCAATTTTATTACAATTCATCATGCATATTATTAAAGCGGAGAAAAAACACTTAATTGAAATAATCCCTTTTTTAAGATTTTTACTAATTTACCTTAATGATAAAAAATAGTTTATAAAAATTTAGGCTTGAAATCGCTTGTTTCTGAAATTACTTAAAAAAAATTACAATTAAAAAAAAAAAAAAAGCAAATGAAATTTGTAAACATTCCTGAATTTTGAAATTATTGATCTATTCAATTCTTAATTACTGAAAAAAAAATTAAACATTAGAGATTGAATTGAAAATTTTGTCGTAGCCACAAGTTAAAAACAAAACAAAAAAAAAATGCTTATTTTTCTTTTTACCCCTCGCAGACCAGTTGATTCTTCAACCCTTTTCCCCTGTATCTATTTTTACTTTTTAAGAGGTCCTAATGATCGCTGAACTTACATTCCCCACTTAAAAATCACTCTACTTATTTTGATTTTCTACTTCAATATAAAAGCCAGGAAAGTATCAAGGTTTTTAATGTAATCACTACATAAAAACAAGTAGTTACAACACGGTAACATTAATAAACATGAGGAAAGATTTTTTTTCCTGATATCTTGATTGCTTTTTTAGTCAACACTCAAACAGTAACACTGGAAAATTAAAATTACTGCCCCAAGCAGTCTCTCTCTCTAAACTTAAAATTTATTTCAGCCTTTAATTTTAAAACTCCACTTTAGAGTTTAAAATTTACATTTAATGTCATAAGAATGCTTAGGACACCCCCCAAAATTTAATTCTCGTTTGATCATTTTAAAATAAATGCAATCTCTTTTTTATTTCTAATGACCGAATCCGAATCGGTAGTAAAGCCATAACAAAGCAAATATTTTTTATAATGAAGTCACGAAAATCAACTTCATTTACTTTAGATTTAAATTTTTAAAGCTACTTTTTTTCAAGAATTAGATTTCTAAGTAAAAAACCCCAAAAAACTGTCAGTTTTTTTGACTTAGTGTTGTTGTGAAACCTTGTGCCCGACTTGACGCAAAAATTGTATGGACTCGGTGAAAACCTTAATTTTTTTAACTTATTTATTTATTTTTGTAAACATCATTAAAAAATACTTCCATAAAAAAGTAACTGGTCATTATGACTCATAGCAGTAACTTAAGTTACTTATAGTAGCTTTTTTTTTTTTAATGAAAAATATTCTTTCATATAACTTGGAAATTTAAAAACTCAATTTCTTTGAAAGGTCATTTTTATTTATTTAATCAGAAAAAAAAGAAAAGAAAAAGTCTTGTTATATGAGATTTTTCGGTAGATGTGACAAAGACTGGATTTCTGAATCGAACTTGTTGCTTTGATTCGTCTTCTTGCTTGAAGATTTTTCCTGCTGCATACGTCCGATTCGCAACTTCGAAAGTTTTGACTTTTGACATCATTATTGTTTTCTTTTCTCTTCAGGCAAGACGATAAAATAAAAGTTGTCAGGGAATTCCTTTTTATTCCGTTCAAATAACTTTAGTTCGAAATTTAAATTTACGTTGTATTTCGGCACGCGACTTTTCTAAATTTTTGACCGTTTCCCTAATAAAAAAAAAAGCTATCCTCATTTTCTTACCTTCTTTCTACTAACACCGTGACTATTATTTCGTCCTTTTGCCTATTTCTTTCTGTTTAGAGCTTTTTTTTATTATGCTGAGCCTGTTCTTTTGTTCGTGTTACATTAATTTCTAATGATTCCTAGTGAATCTCCTCGACATCTGTCAACATCAGTTAGTTGCTAATTGCAAGTAAGTAATATGCTAATGTCAGTTGCTTAGCAACACTTACAATCTCCCTCGAGATTTTTTTCATCTGTTACATAAAATCAATATTAAAAGTAAAAGTGCAACTGAAATGTCAAAAGTAGATTTTTTTAAGGACTATTACTAGTCGTAACGCAAAAACAGAATACTAGAAAATTATACATTTTTTTTTTTTTCGTGCCATTTCTTTCACTTTTTTAAAAAGATAATCTAATGTTTCAGCCGCTGTACTCTATACCTTTTTAAGAAAACTAATTCGCAAAGAAAAAACTTATTGAATTCTTGTCTCAGAAATTAATGTATTTTTTAAACCCAGCGATATTGCTCCACAATCACAGTGCGCCATTTTTTTGTTACTTCAATATTTTTTTCAAATCAGAAGTTTCTTTTTTTTTTCACACCAATATTCATAAAGTTTAATGCACCTTCATAATTTTTTCTCAATATTTAATGAAGAAACAATTTTTAAGTTAAATGCTCTTGTCTTAACAATGTAAAATTTAATTTGGAATTAAAGGTGCTGCTAGGTGTAAAACAGGACAAAAAACCCAGTGGACAAACTAAAATTCTTATCATCTCCCTACCCCCAAAAAGTTGATCATATTCCAATTCCAGTATCATTAAAAAAAAAAAAATCAAATTTAACATCACAAAAGAAAACTCAAATTTTTTTATGTGAAATTGAGACATAATATCCAATGTACGACTTCAAAGTTATTTTGCGGAAAAAAAACTTTACCGCTTTCAGCCTAAATATTCGTAGTTTTACATTTTGGCGCAAAATAGAAAAAAAAAACTTTTTGTTCATATGAAAGTCGACTTTCATGGGATACTATGATTTCTTAACTCAGAAATCGAATATATGATTTTTTTTTTAGGGATTTCGACTTTACTATAAATTTCTCTATTGCCAACAGAGCAACAGACCCAAACTCGTGAAGTAAAATTTGAATTTTTTCACTCCGTCTTAAATTTGCTATGAGACTGGAATTTTTAAATCCACTTTTTGGGGTAAGAAGAGGCTGATTTTTTTTTTGTCGTCACGGATTTGTTGCTAGGACATAAAAATCTACTTCATTGGAGTTAGATTTCATTTACGATTATTTGTGATGGAACTCCACAGAATTTTACTTAAATGTCTTTTTGAATTAGTACCAATTTGTCCTCACTTTTAGTTTTTAAACCAATGCACATTCGCTACATAAACTATGCTTAATAAAAATCGCTAGCCTGTTTTCTATTAGTAAGTAAGCCACAGTGACTAAGTCAGTCATATGTCTTTCGAGACATGATCGCCCAAGCGTGATTCACGTATGGCACTTAATTGACTGACTGAACTATCAAGTTTTAATTTAAAGCAAGCTAATTTTTTACTAAGCGTAGCCTAAACGTAACACAAGGCTGAAAATATGGGGCACTCTGGATCGAACTCACTTAGTCGCAATTGATCTCCAGCAAAGTTGTACTGAGTTCGATTTTCTTAAAGCCAGTAAAGGACATTGCTTGTCGGAAATACTGTCCAGAAATGAAATGTTCGTGTTTGCTAGGTGAAAGCAAGATCTAAGATTAGACATCACGAAGATGGAAAATTATAGATGGAAAATCCATCCTAAGTGCTGTACCATTTTTTTAATTTTTTTTTTAGTAAGAATAAAAGATGTTTTAGCCTACCTAAGTAAAACTTTTAAAAAACAGACCGAAAATAACTGATTTTGGACTTTGGAGTATCCTGCATAGCATAAAAAAACCTTAAGGGTTTATTTACCCTAGTTTAGAGTTCTTTTTCTCGTACACCAAGATCAATCGTACCCTTTAAAAAGCCATTATCTGAAAAACTAGAGAAAGTCTTTCAGAATGGTACCTCGTCTGGCTGGAATGAAGTTATTTATTTTTTTTTAGGGAAACGGTTGCTGTCTTAAAAACACAAATCGCATAAATTCTTTTTTTTCTTTTTTTTTTTTTAAAAAATAATTCCGACCAGAAATAATTTCACTTTGAGTTTCATAAGCTTTTTTATTGTAAAAAAATAAACGAATAATTAAAAATTTTAATTATCCGTTTATTTTTTTACAATATAATTCATTTTTGTTTGTATTGAAAAATAACTTGGGATCATGCCTGAAAAGACAAAAAAAAAAAGACTTGTAGATAAGATGATTTCCTCTGTAACGAAAGCAATTTTTTTTTTTTTTGAAGCGGTCATAGTTTTTTTTTCTTTTCATCATTCCAGTCGGAACCACTCTTTCAGACAAATTATCAATTTACTGGTCTTTGACACGGAACATTTTTTAGGCAAATGCAACCAATTTAGACGCTTTACGATAATTGTGATGAAGTCTTCAATCTAATATCATTTTATTTTTAAAATAAGATTTTTCTTTCTCTTGACTAAGCAAGCTTTTTTTCTTTTTGTGGCCATCGCTGTTTGCCACGAAGTCATTTAGATTGAACGTTTTTTTCTCGAACTCCTGCTGCTGAATCGACCTTTTACATCTGACTCATAAAGCCACAAGACTGAGTTCAAATTTTCTTTATTGCTTTTTCCGCCCCTTTCCACAATGCGCCTAACAAGTAGTAAAACTTACCCGGTTTCATATTGAAAATATGCATAAAAATATTTGATAGTGACAGCAAAAAAGTTGTTCAGTATAAAAAAAAAAACAAAAAACAATGCTTTCCTCTGACCTGACTTTAAAAACAATCTTGCCAGGATGTTGATACATTTCCAACAATAAAAATCATTGAAATGAAAATAAATTATAAATGCAAGCAAAAGAGTTTCTGTTAGTTTTCTGTTGCTGTTATTGATTGAGTGTTGGTTGCTACACTGACAATTATTGAGGACATTGAAAAAATTATTTTTTATGGTAAGAGACGTTAATTGTTCAGTTTTTTTGTCACAGTAAAGAATAGGAAAGGAATTAATTAATTATTTTTCTGAAATAAACAATGATGATACGTTTTAAATTCCAAGATGTTACACAGGGCAATTCTAGGATGGAGGGAATTAGTACTACTAACTTGTTTTCTTTCTTTAACTAGAGGATTTTTTTTGAGACCATAAATCCTTTTAAGTTTTAAATCTAGAAAAATATGCTACATAAATAATTAAATAATTTAAGTAGCATTTGTTAAGTAAGAAAAATTAACTCTTCCGGGATTTTTTATGAATAAAATTAATTTACCATAAAGAAAAGAAAACTGACTGCAGTGCAGTATCAAGATTGGTCTTCTATAACTTAAATTTAAATTTCATCAATGCGTAAAGATTTCACATGAATGATGGCACTGATTTTTCAGGGCAAAGGAATGTTTGCATTAAACTAAAGTGAATACAAAGCGAGTCAAATTAAATTCTCCATAGTTGAGTAAACAATCCTAGTATCAAGTTACGAAAAAATGTTTCTCTCATAAAAACAATTATTCCCCAATGCAGATATGGTATATGACCATTTTTAATTTACACATAAATTACCGGTAAATTTTTGATTTGTTCCCCGAAGGTCTTTACCCCTTCAAGTCTTTCCAAAACATCCTTTTTTTCCGTGCAAATGTATATGCTGAACTCAAATCAATAATTGTTTATTGAAGAAACCTACCTTTATTAATGTTAACGACCATAAAAAAAAAAATCGAACTTTATCTCACCCCTAACCACCGTTCTCATATCTGATTCACTGCTGAATGACTTTAGGCGTAGGATGCTTATTTCGGCCTATTTGCTTCCTTCGTGCAATTACTACGCGATTTGTTTTGTTTCGGAACTCAATTTTCACTGAAAATTGCGTGTATTTGCGTGTTTTTTTTTTCTCTTTTTTGGGGGGGGTGGGGGCTGTAGAATTTTTTTAAAAGAAAGTTTCAAATAGAAATTTAGGGTTAGGGTTATTGCGTTTTTTTTTGGGTTTTTTTGTTGCTGTTTTTCTTTTTTTTTTTCTTGGTAATGAATTTATGAAAGTTGCGTGTACTTAATTTGAGAAGTTAACTTTCAAATATATGAAAATAAGTGATAATTGGGTTAGGGTGATTTTTCGTGTTACTTATATATTTGAAGGTTAATTAAACTATACTCGTCACTTATTTTCATATATTTAAAAGTTTACTTTCTTAAAAAAACATTCTATATTTTCATATATTTGAAACTATCCTCGTCGGAAAAAATTAATTAAAACTACAATTATCACTTTTTTTCATAAAAAAAAAAAAAAAAGGAAAAAAAAACACGCAGATATATTTTCATATATTTGAAGGTCAAGTAAAACTAGTTATCACTTATTCTCATATATTTGAAAGTTAACTTTCTTCTGAAATTAAAAAAAAAAAGATAAATTAAACTACACTTATTTTCATACATTTGAAAGTTAACTTTCTTAAAATAAAATTCTATACCCCCCAAAAAGAAAGAAAAAAAAAACACGCAAATACACAACTTTCAGCGGAAATTGAGTTCCGAAACAAAACAAATTGCATAGTAATTGCGCAAAGGAAGTAAATAGGCCAAAATAAACATCCTATGCCTAAAGTCATTCAGCGGTGGGTGAATCAGATATGAGAACGGTGATTAGGGGTGAGATAAAGTTCAATTTTTTTCTGGTCGTTAATATCAATAAAGGTAGGTTTCTTCAATAAACAATTATCGATTTGGGCTCAGCATATACATTTGCATGGAAATAAGGATGTTTTGGAAAGACTTGAAGGGGTAAAGGCCTTTGGGGAACAAATAAAAAAATTTACCAAATTACTATACAAAAAAAGAAAGAAAACATAAAATACACAAAGAAATAATTTTTATTTTAAAAATACAAAGGTACGACGATTTGTATTACAGTTTTCAATTTTCGATTAGTAAATAAATAAAATCTTCACTTAAACTAAGGACAACAAATCTTTAAAGTATTTTAAAAATGTTTTGAAACTTCATATTTTATTATAATAAAAAAATAAATTCTTTCAAAATTTCATTATTAATCGAAAAAATCTTTTTTCTTCTGACTAATGTCATACTTTTAATTGCTTTAATAAAGTTAATAAAATTTACAATACATTCCCCAATGAATCCTGTGTTTAACTAATAAAACCAGTTTTTCCAATAAAATTTAATTTCTTAAAATTTTGTGAATTTACATGGAGAGTAATAGATGTAAAAAAAAAAAAAAAATGTATATATTTATTTCTACCAAGTTTTTTTTTTTTTTTTTTTTTTTTTTTTTTTTTGAAATAATAATTTCTGAAAATTTCATTAAAATCTGACAATTATTTGATTTTTGCAAGAATTTCCAAATTAATGTGTTTATCAGCGGGGGTGAAAAAAAATTGGATTATGTAATTGTAATAATTACATTTTGTACGAGAGTTTACAATGGAAAATCAAAACAAGATTTTTTACCAAAATTTCGAATGTGTTAGAAGGGATTGTAAAAATTTAAGAAATAATTAAAAAATATTTTGATCTTTTCTCTGAATAATAACAAACATTTTGAAGGGAAAAAATTTATTTTTATTAAGTTTGAGCCTTTTTTTATTCATACAGTTACATTATTTTTAGTGGAGGTACCTAGATGTTTTTTAATTTTTTTTTTTTTCTTAACATTATAATAATTCATAAAATTTCAAAGATTTTATGGTGCTAGTTATTAAGTTAAGACTTTATTTACTTTAAAATGTAGAGGCTTACTGTGTTTAGTAGCATAAGAAATGATAAACATTAGGAGCATAGAGTTGAAGTAGACTTTAGTAGGAACCAGAAACCCAATCCTACATCTCAATTAGTTAAGTGCCATATGTTTTGAGTGGTAGACTGGTTGACAGCCAAGGCTATAGAACCGAATCTGTCCTATTATTTAACCCATAACTGGAGGAAAGAGACAGATTAATACCTTTCTCAAGAGTATTTGTGCATAAATGAATGCAAGCCTACATCTAGCTAGATTTTAAAAATGATCTAGTTGCAGAAATTGTCTAACAGCCATGACTGGGTTCTCCTGCTTGTGTGGCATGATGTTGACCTCTTGCCAGACATAGGATCTTCCATCAGCCACCCTCATAATCCAGGGCAGCACTACCACCTCAAAACACTCGATGTAGGCCTCTGTGTTAAGCATGAGGCCCTGTGGAATGATGTTACCATCACTAGTGATCACACCTTTGTTATCATAATTAAATTCTTCCAGCACTTTCCAAATCCTCTGCACTGTCCTTCCAAAACCAAAATGTTTACGTTCCCTAACTGCTGATCAAACCCTGAACTACCACCAGTCACAATGAACAGATGTCCCTGAGAGGAGGCCCTGTACCTTAAGAGATTATTGGGCCTTAGATTCATACCTAATTTCATGTGTAATTCCTACGTACAGTCCATCACTAAAGATGCAGCTAAAATAATTGGCTCCCCTATACTGCTCCATTAAGTACCTGACTCCTCATACTATTTTCTAGCTTTTATAAAAGCCAGATCAGGCTGAAAAAGGAGTATTGTTGCCATATCTGGACAGGAGCTTCCCAGATCTCACTTTACAGTCTTGAGTTCATTTCCAAGGCCTTGTTGGAGAAGATTCATTTTCCACACTTCAACCTCTGTCTGTCACAGATGTGATGTAGTGAGTCTTTCACTGCTCTGTTGCTACTACCATGGAAAGTACTCAAACTACATCACCTGTAGGTCTGACCTTTACAGCTAGGACCCACCATCCCATTTACATAGTAGCAACCCATCCATCCACACTCCCTTCATATTTCATTGGCAAGAAGTTCCATTCAAACAGCTTCTTCCTATACACCATGGCCCTATGGAACAAACTCCCAAGGGGATGTTTCCCCAATCACTACTATCTTGACCTGTTCAAGTCTTAAGTCAACCATTATCTTCCCCTCCTATACATATAAACTACCCTTTAATATAACCTTTTTACCTTTAGTAGCCCCAGGCCTTGTACAAGGTGAATCACACTGTAAAATTATATATTAGTTTTATGGTATGCTATATTTATGAGTTAAAGTACTGAATATCAGGAATAGTGTATATTAAGATAAAAGTTAACAATGAAGTCAACACCCAGAGGCAGCAGTCTGTTTCATGTTAAACACATGTCACACCTGAAGATTGTGTTTGACATGAAACATGCTGTCGCCTCTGGGTGTTGACTTCAATATCTACATATATCCTGCACAAAAATGTCCTCTTTAAGTTTAAAGAAGACAGTCCTTTCTCAGATCTTATAAACTGGTGCTACAGAATCACACAGAACATAACCATATAAAAAAACTCATATTATTTGAAGACCTCCAATAGAGGCAACAATTAAAAAGGATAGCACATGTAACTAGAAAGGAAAATAATAGCATAATTAAAATGTTAACTTTCTGCACTGTCTTAAACAAATTGTTAAAAAGAAAATTTGCATCAATAATAGGAAGACTAACAACATATAGTGAACCTGAGAAGCCTATTTTCCCAGAAAACTTAGAGAAAAAATTTATAAATTTCAACCGATCATAATGTTATCTGTTCAGTCAATAAATGAATATATCCTGGATAGAAACAATTACACTCATCATTTTACCATTTCATTATTTTTGTCACTATTGATTCCACTTGAAGTAGAAACATTTTTTTTTACATTTTAGAGATTTATATTTATAAAAATCCAATCTGTTTTCACTTATTTAAATATTCTTAAAATGTGACTGACCCTTTAAGTGTGACACTCAGACTTCAGGTGTTAATCAAACCAAAGAAAAGGACAAGGAAAGAGTCTATTAACTGGATGATAATTATTGAAGTTTACAGGAAAGTGGATTGGAAAGTTAAAAAGAAAGTTTAAAAAAATGCACTGAAAAATCATGTTTCAAAGTGATAAATTAAATCCCAAACAGTTTCAAAGAGAATTGAACTCAGTTTAACTAAACAGAATTCAGTAAGACTACCCATTCTTCCCCACTCCCCATTGATAAGAAAGAGACCATTAATGTATCATCACTTATCAAATTGAAAAACATATTGATAAGTAAACCCTGGGTGCTCCCTGAAATAACATTTACAATTCTTCTGAACAAAGAGCTAGGAAGAGCATTTGGTTTGAATCAATCAACCAGAAGCAAAATATAACTACAAAAATAGAGGTTAGCCTAATAGATTCACTCATTTTAATTTCTGTGACATTTGTCAAAAATTTTACATTTGACATTAATTCACATTCCTCTAGATACAAGTGATACAGAAAAATTGATTACTAGCTTAGAGTGACCATGCAATGAAAAGGCTGTGGTCTTGTTGCCCAAGAAACACTTAAACAGATAATTTATTTTATTTTATTTATTTATTTTTTGTTTTACTAAAGAGATTGGGGTTATTTTTCTTTTCCTGCCTACACAAAACAACTCTTGAGGTTGCCAGTGGGGGAGGGGCATTTGGATGTGCTCCAAGCCAGTCCCTGGCTTTGGGAAATCACAGTGTGAGACAAGCTGATTAAAGAAAGATTAATGACTAGAAATCACTTTTTCACCTACACATTCTGAATGCTTAAATTTGTCACAGGGACGGTTTGCTGGCCCTTGAAGTGGGCTGAGGTTATGTGTTGAAAGTAGAAAAAGGAAGAGAAAATGAGCATATCGCTGCCTATATGGAGCAATAGTATGAGATGAAACATAAAGGGGGTTGGACAAATCCAAAATTTGAAAAATCACTCTAGTAAACATATTTTGAAAATATGGAATTTTAGGAAAAGGTTAATGCTAAGGGTGGAAGATAACTGAACTCAAACCCTGGTCAATCCTACCCCTGCTGGATGCAGGACTCTATATAATCTGGAGGTTTGGACAACTTGAATCTCCACATTACCACTACTGAAATCTATATCATATGCTGAGACCTCCTGACCAAGACCTTTTGTCAGCCCTGACGATCAGAACTTAGAAATTTAAATTACTACTAACACAGGTTGTAAACTCTAAAAGAGGATCCCAGTGTCATCTGATTATAACAGTAAATGGGACGAGTTAAAACCACTGTATACAACAAAGCATATATAAACCAAATCATCATTACATTTTTAACCAGAGTTAATTCTTTCTTCAGAAGAATTCTTTGTGTTGCTTCTGGCCATTGACCTGTTTTTAGCTCCCGTGATCTTCTCACCTTCTGTGATCAAAAACACGTGGCAGAGGAGTGAAGTGTCACGAAGCAGACAAATGCCAGTTTGATCGAGTGGAACCGTGCTTTTCAACATGATACCAGTAACACTAGCAACACATTAACGAGTGAGTCAGCTAGATGGTAACTATGGTGGTCTGAAGGAACTTAAAAACCAAAACACAGGAGACAAGATTACATTATTGGTTGCTGTTGACTTGGATTAATCCAGAACTATGAAAAAATTGTTAATTTTTGAATTGATAACTTCATGAGAGGTTGATGCATTTATTTTTTTACTAAAAATGTTAATCAATTTCTGTTTGTGAATGGTTGTTACTGTAAAACAGCAAAATAAGCAGATCATAATAAAACTTTTGTTAGGGAAATACCATTAAAATGCTAAAAGAAAGCCATTTTCAGTACAGTTTTTATCTTGAAAATGTAGGGTCTTACTTTGTTAATACTGATCTGAGTTTTATGTTTGTTACAAGACCTGAAAAGAAATAAAAACATTACTGCATTGAATAATACCCTTGAAATGATGCCACAAAAAATAATTTTTTATATACCTTCTTTTTGTTTTTTTTTTGTTTTTTTTAAATCATTTGATGTAACTATTATTTTTAAAATTTCTTCTGCTTTTTCTTTCATCCTGAAAATTTTCATAACTCTTCACAAAACAAATTTTATAAATTGTAAACAATTCAAAAATTATTTAATACTCGACTCCTGCTGAATAGGGATTGGTGGAAATAGAAATAAAGCTAACTTTAAATTTTAAAAGTAGTTAAAGTTTGACTAATTGTAGCACTATGGCTGGGGACATACTCCTTATCCTGGTCACTGGTTTGGTAACATCTTGACATTAGACTTGTCCAAGCACATTGTTTCGATAAAACTGAAAAGTTCAACTCTGTGTAACATAAAACTAAATTTGACAGATTACCAAGATTTATCAAACTTTTGGAATAATTATGAAAATGGTTGGAATACTATAATAAAATGTACTTTATTTTAGGTGTTAGTTACATGGGTTTTTCAAATTAGTGACTGCCTTTTCACAATTATAATGCTTAATTGCTTGTTTATGACTATAATGATGAGAGAACAACAGCTGTACATATCTGGTCTTTTTTTTCTCTCTCTTCCCCTCTCTCTAAGTTTGGATTGGTAGTTTGGTGGTTTGCATATTCATGTCGTCTACTAAGATCAGTATTGGTTTGTCATTGACAAAAGACTGGCTTTGGTTAGCTACTATCTCACATCTCTCTGCTTTGTTGCTAGTGTCCACTTGTTTCATCTCTGCTAATTTATTGATACGATTTAATCTTTTGTTTTGAAATAACCTGATCAGTTGACCAAGTTCAGATAACCCAATTTCCTCCAATCTAGTCTTTTGTGTTCACCAGCAAATCTCTATATGTAAACAAACAAAATCACATAGTCCATTTCTAACTGACCAAATTTCAGAAAAGCCAGTCCTCCAAAATGATTTTGCTCATGAGACCACACCTATTTATTGGATAGGTTATTATATACACAGCTTAATCTCTATGGCTTTTTATACATCATTTTTAACTTGAGCTTGGGCAATCATGTCTCGAAAGAGACATGACTGACTGGGCAGAAGATTATCCCGCAGTAGGTTGCCATTGCTTTCTGCAGTACACTGGTTGCCGACCAAGGCTATAGAACCCAGTCTGTCCTGCTATTTAACCCATAACTGGAAGGAAGAGACGGATTAATAACTTTCCCAAGGGTATTTGCACGTAAGTGAATACAATGGATTCAACTGGAATTCGAACTCGGCTCCCCGGTTTCTCGTTCCGAGCCGATATCCACTGTACCACAAATGACAAAAAGAACTTTAGAAAATGTCTTATTGAAAATGTTGTTTATACAGAAATTGTTTAGAATTAAATGAACTTTTGACTATTTACTTTTCTCAGTTTGTAGGATGAGTATTTGGCTAGTTAATTAAATATATTCAACCATTTTAGAATTTTTTTTTTTTACACTCTGTAGTATTATTAGTATGAATAGCAGTTTGCTTCCAAATAGACTAAAGTTTAATACTTGGTTAGTTGCTTGTAACCTTGTAATTGTTTTTTCCACTCTTTAGTAATTTCTAAAAGGATTTAATTTCTTTGTTTATTTAAATGTAATATTTGACTTAAGATGAAAAGCTTCTTTCTAAAGTCTGATCAAACATCTAAATATTTTTCAGAATCTCTTCTTAGACAGGCTGATAACTTTTTATCACTCTCTCCACACCTACATGATTTGTTTCAGTCTTTTGGTCTCTGTAGACATAACATTTGTATATGGACAGAATAAAGAAGCAAGCATTCAAATAATATTTAAAAGATTCTCAGCATGAGAAAAACTTTTAATCTCTTAGCAAAAAGAAATTATTCTTAATTGCTTACTAGGATAGATCAATAAGTCTCTAGCTTGACATGTTGCTTTTAGATCTATTTTGATTTAAATTTCTAATGTTTATGGAGCAGTACTAATATTGATGACTGAATTATGTAGAAAAATATTTGTGTAAACTTGATTTTACATCATTTGATGAACTTGTTTATTTTCTGTTGTTTGCTTCAAAAAGTGTTTCGAGAACATTGTCGAATCCATGCTGAGAAAAGTGGTATTAATGGTAAAAAGAAAGTTCAGCCCAGTACATGAATAGTATATCTAATAAAGTATCTGGTCGCCTTAAGATTGTGAGTGCATGGAACCTAAGTAGCGACTCAAACAGTGTCTTGTTCAGTATTGACGCTGTGAAGCTTTATTTTTTTTATTATTGCTCTTTCTGGACATTGGGTACTGTTATTTTCCGACTGGTTAGATTATTATTGCTCTTTCTGGACATTGGGTACTGTTATTTTCTGATTGGTTAGATTATTATTGCTCTTTCTGGACATTGGGTACTGTTATTTTCTGATTGGTTAGATTATTATTGCTCTTTCTGGACATTGGGTACTGTTATTTTCTGATTGGTTAGATTATTATTGCTCTTTCTGGACATTGGGTACTGTTATTTTCTGATTGGTTAGATTATTATTGCTCTTTCTGGACATTGGGTACTGTTATTTTCTGATTGGTTAGATTATTATTGCTCTTTCTGGACATTGGGTACTGTTATTTTCTGATTGGTTAGATTATTATTGCTCTTTCTGGACATTGGGTACTGTTATTTTCTGATTGGTTAGATTATTATTGCTCTTTCTGGACATTGGGTACTGTTATTTTCCGATTGGTTAGATGGTTTGGCTCTAAGTAGGTATAATTGTAAATCTTAGTCTCGGCCATGATACCATTTACTCAGAGGACTTATTTAGCCTTCAAAATTCAGCTTACAATGAAAAAAAACTTATTTGATAGCGATACCAGGAAATCAAAATTTGACTTACATCCATTCATTTTTCTTTCAGTCTACGGTTTCGCTTTAACTGGAAACAACTATTGCTTTTTAGTCTTTCGTGCCAATGTCCAAAGAGTCTGAGCTCCTGGACCATGGATTAGTTTTAAAGCTTTCATTACACCCGAGCAACACCGGGCTATATTGCTAATGTTTAATAATTTGATAAAAGGAAGATTTTGTTGGAGGTACAAAACTTAAAGAAAACATGATAGAAATAATTAAAGTGATGGGGAAAACGTCAGTAATTTAAGCACTAAAACTTCTGCTTGATGATAATGTATTATAAATTGATAATGCTTGAGTTTAATTAAATTCTTCGAAAAAGACTTATAAAAGCTGATAGTACTGATATTGAGCAATTTATCATTTTTCTAGAAAGAAGGAATATCATTTGAAATATAGAAAAAATAAATTTTAAAAAGTCATTTTGTTGGTCTCTAACCAAACTTGTATAAATTAATAATTGTCTCACACACGATGTCCATACTGACTCTTTCAGTCAATCAGTTAGAATCCATACGTGATGCTCGCTTTGGGTGATCATGTCTCTTTCGAGACATGACTGACTGGGCAGAATAGTATCCCACAGTAGGTGGCCATTACTTTCTGCAGTAGACTGGTTTCCAACCAAGGCTAAAGAACCCAATCTGTCATTTAAAAAATAACTTGAGAGAAGAGATAGATTAATACTTTTCCCAAGGGTATCTGTGCATAAGTGAATGCAAGGAATTCAACTGGAATTTGAACTCGTCTCTTTACAGTTTATAAAATTTATTACAAAAGCAAATGAACAAAACAAATATATGGAAATTGTTACAAAATGAGGAGTAGATATTTAACTTTTTTTTTACTAATTTAATCCACTTCTACAAGAGTCATTAGTTGCATAATGTACATTAAGATAGTACTTGATTTCTTACATGATCACTGTTTTCCTCGGAGGTTCTTGGTCATCGACTCCTCCCTTTATCAAGCAATGTCTGTCTCCATAAATTTCTTGTGCCATGCACGAATTGATGGACATGATTGACTTCTTCCATACCTAATTCTGTAGTTTTACTGAGTCTGTATCTAATTTTGTTTCAATATATCATGACATGTTGGCTACTCCTCAAATAAAGGCAAATTCTTAAGGGGTTCATTTAACATTACTTTTTTCATGCAACAGGATACCTGAAGTAAATAAATGCAATGTGAATAAAAACTTTGATAAATTCTGAATGCATTAAAGAAATCTGATTAAAATATCTTATCAATTGCCTTTATAATATAAATTTTAAATTGTAAAGTGACTTTATGGGCACTCTGTAATGTTAGGCTTCTATTATTTCTTGATAAAAGTACACATTTTTCGCTCAATTTCAAAATTATTAAATGTCCAGTTCAGAAAAGAAACATGACTCAACATCAATACTAAAAAGTTAATTTGATTGGATGTTATCAAATTGATGTCATTTCATTTAATGAACAGATTAATGTACCTTCTTTTTCATTAAATTGTTTTAATGTTATAGTCAGTCAGTTAAGTGCCATACGTGATACACGCTTGGGCAATCATGTCTCAAAAGAGACATGACTGACTGGGCTGAAGATTATCCCGCAGTAGGTTGCCATTGCTTTCTGCGGTAGACTGGTAACCAACCAAGGCTAAAGAACCCAATCTGTCCTGTTATTTGACTCATAACTGGAAGAAAGAGACAGATTAATACCTTTCCCAAGGGTATTTGCGCGTATATGATTGCAACAAATTTAACTGGAATTCGAACTCTGCTCTCCAATTTCTCGTTCCAAGTCGATATTCACTGGACCACAACACACATCCTATAACAATGTATGATGATTAAATCAAAAGATATTCTGCATTTTATTTATATATATATATATATATATATATATATATTGATTGTTTAATTACTTAGTTTTTGGTTATAATAAAATTAGACCAGTGCACATTCGTATTGAAAAGTGTTTAATGCAATTATATTGTAGAACTTTTGAATATTTTTCATTTGTAAACTAGTCGCATAATTACTTATTTACTATTAGGGTTATTATTATTATAATAGTAGTGTTCATAGACCAAAAACCATAGTGATGAAATGAAACAACCTATGTTAATGTCACCAAATGCGATGATTTTTTTTTTTTTTTATCTATTCATATCAATCATATTTTATTTTTTTAACCTCAAATATAATTTCATTAATATCATTCGCTTTACTTTTGTATTTTGTTCCAGTTTTTATCTATTCATTTATCTTTTCAATCCCCTTAGCTTTTGTTTTTAATCTGATATATTACACTAATATCATTCGTTTTTTTTCTCTAGTTATTTACATATCTACTGTATTCGGTCTGATTTTCGATTTCGTTAATAGGCATATTCCTTCATCCCTATGGAATGGTATCTTCCACATCATAATTTATGTATTTATTTTAGTATCTTTAATAAGTTTATTTTTATCTAGTTTTTTAACATCTTCACATTAATATCATGAAAAATCAATTTATTTTTATTTTTTCCAGATATTTACTGGAACCATTTACACATTATTATCATTGGACATTCATTTATTTGTGGATGACCTTATTCTAGAAATTTTCCCTCTTCTCCTGTGCAACTAAAAACATCTTACATTCCAATAACGTAGCAAGCAGAGATTAGGACACAGGCCGGGGCCTGATCAACCTTGGCTGGGTCAACCTGGGGGAGAAGGTATGATGTTTTTAAAGGACCGAAACCGTCAATGAACTAGGGTAACATCACTGATGATGTGTCCTAACCACATCTAAATGATGTATTTTTCAAACAAATTATTAGAAATAAAGCTATCATGGGATGCATGCAGCAGGCATCATGTGAGCATCTGTCTATTTTTATTTTTTTATTTTTTTTAACTTTCAAAATTCCATTTCCACTGTTAAATAGTTCAAGGTTGATAGGAGAAAATTGTTTGATATATAATGCCTCTCTTATAGTGACGTGTCTTTGATATTGTGATTTAAATAGTATTTTTGTATTTTCAACCAAAATATTTATTAAGGGTTCTTGTAAGTCATGGATTAATGTTTTTTTTTTTTTATTGCGCTATTATTACTAGATAGGAGACATGTATGGCATCTACTGAAAGAAGTGGTAGTATAGCCAATATAGGTAATTGATTTATGACAAGAAACACAATCTTGTACAGGACATTGAAATTCATACACTATATTAGTCATCACTAATTTAGATTTATTAGGATTAATAATATTATAAATAACAAGGGTTACAGTCTTCCATTTTCTATAATATGTTATGAATTTTACATGATTTTGAGGAGTTATGGCAGAAATATGGTGTTTCATAATTTTTCATATAGAATGGGGCTTTTGAAGAGGCTGAAAGTGCTTGGAAAGTTGAAAATTATGCAACATTTTTACATTCCTCATCTCCAGCAAAAACGAAACATGTAAGAATACTGGAAAAATTATATCAAAAATTAATAAAATCTTCCTTGTCAGTCGTTTTTAATGAAACATGTTTTTATATATATATATATATATATATATATATATATATAAATTTTTTTTCAGTTGACCTTTCTTTGTTTTCAAATTATAAAATTCAAAAGGACTAAGACAACAAACCAAATTGAGCAAATTAACATAAATTTCATCTGATCAGGGAAATTCCAGTGAGTGGGTATGCGTAAAATTGAACCAATTCCATTTGAATTAATGTCAAAGCATTCCAGATTACCAAAGTAGCAAATTTTTTTTTTTTTTTTTAACATCTGATTTCTTCACAGTAACACTCTCTCCACCCACCGACATATTTTCCAACAGTTGTTTCTGGCTTTGTCCATTTACTTGGCGCATTGTGTCAAGTTGTTGATCAACCAAAAGTGCTAAAACAAAGGTCACTCTTGTTTCATGACTTGGATTTGTGCCAAAAATAAGATGTTACTTCAGAGTCACCTAAACTTAAGTATCTGACCTAAATTTCAAAACTGTAATCTAATAAGGAATGTCCCCATAATTAATGACCTCCAATTTAATAATAAGCATCAAAAGATATTCTTAATCAGCTCTTGTATTATTGCCTTCTTTATATATTCTAGCCATTGTTACTTTGATTTTGGCTAATTTTTATGTCTTTCAGTTATAAAAATAATATAACAAATATCTCTTAATATAATACTGGACTAATAGCAATATTTTTTTTATATCAACCTTTAGAACAAGTTTGAAGAGCATATATTATCTAATTTCCTGCTATTTCCTAAACTCTGAGGTGCTTTGAGGCCTATTTGAAATAAAGCTTAAAAATAGGTACCTCTAGACATTTTCGATAACTAAATTGTAAATTGAATTTTTAAAAATAAAAAAATTTTTTTAAAAATTTATTTTGTTTTAATTAAAAGCTAAATGATAAAATTTAATATTTTCAGTAAGCAAAATACTCTGGTGTAATTTCAAACAGAAATTATATTGGTTAAAATATAGAATTTTGAGATTAAAAAATTTTTTTTCAATTTTTCAGCCATTTTTGAACGATCAACACATTTGTAAACAAAAGTTAATTCTTGGTTTTAAAAATCATGTAAAAATAAAATATACATCTGTGACACATTATTTTTGGAAAATTAGCAAATTTAAAGTAAAATTATCTTGATTTACACAAGTATTACTTATTTATAGCATGAACTTTAGACTAAAACTATTTCTTAATCACGGAATGTTGATCTTTCTACCCCCTCATAAGATTTGACATATGATGACAACAAGATGTGAGATAAATTAAGTGTCTATGGTGATCACAAGTGACATAATTGTACAAATTTTTTTTCCCGTAAGGGGAAGAAGCCGTGAAATACATGACCTTTTTAATATAGATACAAATATTACCATACAAGTAAAACTTCAAATACACAAAAAAATTTAAAGTTATTTTTAAAAAATACGATGGCTCAATGATTTGTATTAAACTTTTCAATTTTCAATTAGTAAATAAAGTCTTCACTTAACAACTTAATAACCTAACATCTACAAGTCTTAGAAATATTCTAAAAATATTTTTGAAACTTTAAAAATTATAATTAAAACAATTTTTTTTAATTATAATTTTATAATGGATTATTAATAACTGGCCTAGATCAAAAAGTCCCACTAGAGAAAACTTGTGCCTCCTAAAAGAAATAAAGCCTGTATCCCACCTATTTTTTTTTTTTTTTTTTTCATTAAGGAAACCACTCTTCTTGCTGAAACATGTGACTACCAATTTGACTTTAAGGGAATACTCATCTCTTGTGGAGACTGCAAATCTATATCTGCTACTTTTAATTTAATAACTGAGCTGCACAATATTCCAGTAATAAAAATTCTGAATTCCTTTCAAAGGGCAAAACATAGAATTTTTCATTTTATTATTCAATTGTCTACTTCTAAATTTTTTTTTTTTACTGATGTTCACCCAGTAAGGCTCACGAGCCACTCACGGTAGACTTACTATGTGTTGCTGTATGGGTGTAAGAAATGGCAAGAAGTGAAGTTCTTGGGGCTAGGCAGTAAAGATAATGGTTAACTGTAGACTTGAAGAGTTCAAGATTTAATTAGTGAATAACATTTTCAAATTCAGTCGATGTTAGGAAAATAAAGTGGAAGTAGACTTTGTGAGAAACCAGAAACTGTTTACTAAACAGGAAATAAGGTATAAGCCTTTGCTCCTGTTCAAAAGACCAAGGAGAAATGTGAACCAGGTGATAGAAAAGTGTATGTATGTGTGTGTATATGTATGTATATATATATATATATATATATATATATACATATACATAAGCTGTTCTCTGTATCGAGCACTCTTTATAAAAGTAAATGAACAGTGCGTTTTAATCTACATGTTCTTTCACTTATATACTACTGGCCATAATTATTAGGCTACCCCAGTTTTTCAAAAAATATTATGTATTTCATACTATTTTTGATTCTAAATGAAAATAGAATGGTTCTTTTGTTATTATACTTTGCAAAATTTTACAAGGCAGTGAGGAAGCCTTTGCTTTGGCCAGCTAATAAGAAGAGACTAACATAAGGAAGAGAGCACAAAAACTGGACATCAGCACAGTTCATTTGATGCACATGTTATTGTGTAGTATTAACAAAAGAACCATTCTATTTTTATTCAGAATTATGCACTTGGTAATAAATACTAAAAATAGTATGAAATACATCATTTTTTTTTTCATTTTTTTTAAAACTAGGATGGCCTAATAATTATGGCCAGTAGTGTGTGTGTGTGTGTATATATATATATATATATATATATATATATAGTAGAGTCAGAAATAATCTTTACATGTGTACATAAAATAAAAGTGAAGTTTTATATTAAAAAAAAAAATTGATGCATCCTAATTATAAAATTCTACAGGGCAAAAATGACTACTTCATGCATTATTTGAGACAAAAATATCATTCAAAATATCTATCTTTATGTAAAAATATTGGCTTTCTTTCATTACCCAAATAAATCTTGCATAGCTGAAACCAGTTTTTACTCCTTTCATCAACTCTGATTTGGGTTGGCTAATCACAGATTTTGCTGTTGAATAAATTATGATTTGATATATGCCAGAAAAACTTTTTCATAGGATTAGGTCATTTTCTTTTTGTTTTTTTCAGGTTATAAAATCAGTTTACATTCAAAGAATAATTTGTTACACCTGATACTCTTAAATACTGACTTATTTAGCATTGATATAAATAATATTAAACTAGCAAAACTTGTAATCTAATCAATGTTTGCCTGTATTAAAGATAATACCAAAGAATTGGTTAATATAAAAATATATATTTCAAAATATATTTAAATCACTTAAATACATTTTTGCTATTTTTTTCATAAATTTTCTTTTTGATGATTAAATGCAGTAATCTGGATTATCACAATGACCTGTTCTTGAGATTAGCTTTCAAACGTTTCTTTATATAATAGCAAACAAAACTCAATGATTATGATTCATTAATCCAAGCATATTTAAAGAGGTTATTTCTATGTTCAACAAATGACATGATTTCTAGGAGTATCAAATTTCCTAAAGTATATGCTTAGTAGTAATTTAAAAAAAAAAGTAATTATTTCAGTAACCAACAGCCTTTTTCGTCCTGACTGCAACTATATTTCTGTTAATCAAAAAAGGTTGAAAAATACTAAGAGGATGTGCACTAGTTTGGTACCTGTCACTTCACTGATTGCAAGGGTTTATGGATGTATCACATTGAAAAACTAGTTCTAATTTAAAGTTAAGTAAAATTGAACCTGGTCACTAGATGAGTGACCACTTGAGAATATCAGGTACTGTAAGTTTAAATATACATGGGGTGTAATGGATAACAGCATGGAATTGGAAATTGGAGAGCTGAGTACCAATTCCAGTTGGGTTCATTATATTCACTTACATGCAAAAATCCTTGTGAAAGATATGAATCCACCCCTTCTACCTCCAGCTATGAGTTAATTAGTATGATTATCAGCAAATAATTACCTTTTAAAAAAATTCTTACAATCTAAAAAAAATATTTTCTGGTTTTAAGTTTAAGCCATAAAAGATACAAATCAATCTTCACTGATTGTGAAATGATCAAATTTCAAATCTAAATTGTTTGTTCATTTAAAATTTTACATTTCATTAGAAAATCAGTTAAAATGCAGAAGGGATCCTAAAAATGACTTCATTTAATTTTGGCTTATATTCTTTTTTCTTATCCAAGGGTTGTTACTAGAGCTAAAGGGAAATCAGCCCTAATGAGACACACTCATTTCAATTTCATTCATAGTGTGTAATAGAGAATCAGCTCTTTGTTTTTTTTTTGTTTTTTTTTAATCTTAGTTGCCAATACTCGCTCTGCTTGAGATACAGGTTGGCAAAGGGTCCTTCTCAGGGATACTTTGTGTTCCCTTACACTCCAATATGTTTACCTTTTTTATTGCTTCACTCGTAGTAAACTCCAATTCTTTCTCTTACAGTGGTTGGCAAATAAGTTTTCCCACACTACCTTGGAATAAGATTTTGGTTCATGCCTCTCTCAAGGGTATTAGTGCAAAATGAATACTTACTGTAGCAATTGAAATTCAAGCATGAGTCACAGTTTCATCATTTGAATTTTATATCAGCCTTGCATCCAACCCTCCTCCTTTATCAGGATTTGAATTCAGATGTTTTCCTTCTCCTACCTATACTAGTTGTTTATATAATTTCTGTTGACAGAGCTGTTCACAATGCTGCATTCCTTTTACTTGAAAAAGATCAATAAATATGGCAGCAGTTAAGACTTTGTAGACTATAAACAAACATTTGAAATGTTTGTCTAAATTCCTGAGTTGTTGTTATCATATTTAATGGCATATGGAGACATACCCCCACCCCGGATATTTGAATCTCATAAATTTGCAATAAATGAAAGAAAGAACTTTTTTGAATTGGGCCAAATAGACTTTAAGCATCAGTTAATTTTTGCTGAACCTTATTTCATGCTTTTAATATAACCCTCATGAGAATTAGAAATATCAATTATTAATGCTTATAAAGTTAAATTTGTAAAATATCTGCTTCATGTTTTATAATGTGCTTAATTTTTGAACTAATTTGACCCTTGTTATATTTATGAGTTTATGCTAAGAAAAATGTGGAGAATGTTGATGAAATTCCAGTAACATTTAGAGTATAACAATCAGCATTTCTTTCTTAATAATCCTGCTGGAATATGGGTGGATTTTTTATTTGTCACTGGGTAGAATGATTTTCAGATCAGTTTATTTTTTTAGCTATTTTTATACCCTATACCACCAGAGGTTATATCATCTGGAATGTTGTAATAAAGAAAACAAAGTAACTGGTCTGAAATAATCAATGTATATTTGTAATGATGGTAAACTTTATAAATTTAGTTATTCCATTTGCAGCCTGTTTAGATGAACACAACTTTAAAAAAAAAGTAACTTTTTTTTTATTGCCATATTTACTATTTAAGTTACAAATACCACAAATGTCTGATCCCTAATTCAATTAATTAAAAAAATACTTTGTTAATGAGATAAATTCTTATTCATTTCATGTTCCATTTTTTTTATTTGTTTCAAATATTTAAAAAAGTCTATAATAGTAATTACATATAACTAATAAAACTAAAACTTTAGCAACAAGAAAGTATAGTGTTTGTTAAATGGCATTAGATGCATTTAGTATTAAGTTCATTTGAAAAATTTTGTTGTGACAGTTTTCATATCACTATGTATTTAGAAAAATATTTGGCAATCTTGGATTTTCATGCTTCAAAATACAGTTTTAAAAAGCAATGCTTAGAAAAAGCCTAAACTCACAAAAGTGAATTTATACATTTTTTTTTGTTCTTGAGAATTGACAACAAAAATATTAAACACAATGTCTATTTACAAGAATAATTTTATATTTAGAACCTTCTAAAAACTAATACAAGTGTATGAAAATAATTTTTTATTCATTAATTTATAGACATTTACTAAATTATTAAAATATGGGAGTTCCTGATCAAATCCAAAGGAGGATGTAATCAATCTCAGTTTGGCAGATCAACTTCACTCACTTTCTCACTGACAGGATGTGGCTTCCCTCTGTCTTTTCTACAAATATTTTCACAGCTTCTGTTCTGACAAGCTTCTTTCCCTCTTGAATTTACATATGCTACTAGATTGACAACTAGGTCCCACCCTTTTACTATCAAAATAATCAAATGTAACTTCCACTTCTATTCTGCCAGTTTCTTTTCTTGCACTTCCTACATATGGAACTCCCTTCCATATACTTGCTTCCCTGATAGCTACACTCTTCAAAAGTTTAAATGCAACATCAGTTACCATCTTCTATCTCCTTGCTTCCCATCTTTCTCTTACCCTTTCTTTAACATCCCCTGTACCTTGTTGTTCTTTCCTCTCACTGTAATCCTCTGTGCACCATTGACAGTACTTCCTTGCTTGGGGGTGAAATCCTTATTTATAATTTAGTAAAATTTAAAGTGATTAGCAATTGATTCCAACTATTCCAATAAACAATATGATAATAATGTAAATTAACAATCTGTTAGTCACTTTGAGGTGTGTTTTCCACATAAGTACAAAAAAAAAAAAAAGATCAGACCATATTTCTGTATGCCATTTAATTTAAACAGAACAAACAAGTTTATTTATTTATTTATTTTGTACAAGTGATGAAAAGTAGATATTTTACAATAACAGTATGTTGTTTATGCTGCAATTGAAGTGCATCACTATGAACTTGATAGAAAATGTTCTTTCTGTAGAATAGAATGAGGAATTATGATCTGGTGATACAAATGATTGATTCAACAATAATTGTTCATAATTATGCCAACTGAATAAATCAATGTGCATTGTGATAAAGTGGATATTAACTCAGAATGAGAAATTAAAGAGCCAAGTTTGAATTCCAGTTGAATCTGTTGCATTCACTGACATGCAAATCCCCTTAACCTGTATCTTCTCCCTCCAGCTATGGATTAAATAGCAGGACTGATTGGGTTCTATTGCTTTGTTTGGCAACTAGTCTACTGCAGAAAGTAATGGCAATCTACTGCAGGAAAATCTTCTGCCAAGTCAGTCCTGTCTCTTTTGAGACATGATTGCCCAAGCATGTATCATGCATGGCACTTTACTGACTGACTGAATACACCAATATACAGATTAAAAGTATCTTGAATGAGGTAAAAAGTGCAGGATTATCTTAGATCATACATATTTCCTGAGAGACTTAACAAATTCTTAAATTTTGACTGAAAAGTTTTTCCATATTCAGGCATTGCACTTTTAGATTTGCTTTGATTCTGATCTTTACAGAATTTTTTTAATGAAAAAAAAAAAAAGAAAATTAATTTTCTGGAAGACTGTATAAATATCTAAGATGTTTCTTTGCTGGGAATCATAAAATGTTCTATGAAGATGGCAGAAGATAGTGGAACAAAATGACAGATAAGTTGTCCAATGATATTCAAAATAAAAAATGTTTTATAATTTTATAACTGAAAAAACTTTTGACTAACTTGAAACCATTAATTTTTAATAGATTCTGTTGAACACCTTTTTTAAATGTTGTCATCAACAATCAATACATGTACCATATTTATAGGATTATTTATTTTTCAGAAATGCTGTCTAGTCATGATGTACATGATCATGACTCTGGTTTCTTTTCCTCTATTATCAAGTCACTATCTATGCTTTACCATGCTTGATCTTTGGAAAAATATCTGTTGCCCATTACTTTCTTCTCCACAATTCAGAATTATCCTTTTCCTAGCCCTATCAAGGCTAAAGAGTCCAATCTACTCTTCTTTCCATCACTTAGATAGAAAAGGGATAGATTTATACAATTCCCAAGTGAATACCTCAGCTAGAACTTAAGGTCTGCCTGTTTTGTTCATTTTTTTTTTTTTTTTTTTTTTTTTTTTTGTTATAGTTATTACGTCATCTACTTCGGTTTATAGCAATCAAATAATTATTTTACAACATATTTATTAGTTATTTTCTTAGGTAACAGCAGTGAGTTTCAAAATATATATAAGAAAAACATGAATATTGATAATACTTACCTCATTACAAAATCTGTTACTTTACTGTTTTCAATATTTTTGACCTGACACAAATTTCAGACATTATAGAAAGTGGATAATAACAAATCTATTCTTAAACAGAATTATAGAATTGGCATAAAATTACATATTTACTTATACTTTTCTTAATGATAAACATTGGGTAAAAGCAATGAAAATGTTTAATGAGGATCATAGTTTATTCACAGTTTAAGATTTGCTCAAACATTTACTCATTTTTTGTATTTTTTCTCAACTAATCCATATCTTCTGGCATATGACCCATAAGGAAAGAACAAAATGTTGATGTCAAACAAATAATAGCTAATATACCGCTCAGCTCAGTTCATTCCCAATAATATTAGCCACTATCATTTTCAGCCACCCATGTAGCACAAACAATTTCCAGATATTTTTGCTGCTTAGTAAAGGTGGCCACACTTTATTGAAATCTATTATAGCCTGAATACTGCAGTTAGCAAATTTAGGCAACAATACTCTAGATTTTATTATTATTATTAATGGAGTTGATACATTTTCCCTTAATTGAAGGGAATTTTGCTGATATTAATTTTATATCTATTATTTTAAACCTTAACCTCAGATCATGTGTAGTAGCATCTGCTCTGTTTAACTTTATTTCCTGGTATCAAATAAAATTGATGCTTTTTCCACATATATGTTTGTTTGTTTAACAGCATATCAACTCCTTATGGGTCATTTAAAGCCAAAATTTAATTTTCTTTGGAACTTTGAAGTAATAAAAATGTTATTCTGTTTTCACACTTAGGTACATGGTAGATAATACTCAGTTTTTGTGCATACAACTGTTTGTGTGGTTACAATTACTGGAGGCACTGATATGTGTGTTTTATGATGTAGTTTTTTTTTTTTTTTTAATTATATCTTGTAATACCGCAATTAAGATGTGGCACCATGCTCCTCAAAACCTCTAGTCTTCCGATCAGAAGCTTTGTTGCTATATGTAGTTTATCGTCATACACAGGACTATTCCACTTATATTTTGTGACCATTTTGTTTCAAGTTCACATTTACCAATATGTTTCACTGAAAGTTTCAATTTCTAAAATTTATTAGCAGGACCCATGTAAATTATATTGATTTTAATGCTGCTCTCTGTACTCTCCAATTCATGACTATCCCCAGATAGTCATGACATCATTGCTCTTAATGAAACGTAGTATGATGCACATCTTCATTAATAATCTGAAACAATTTTCCATAAAATTTAATAAGTAGAGTTTATCTACGAGGGGAAAGTAAAAGATTATCCACATTTTTGTATAAAGATTTGCTATCGTGAAAGTGCAGAAAATTTTTAACTTACTCTCATACATTCTCCTCACATGAAAGGTAATAAAATTGTCTTAATTTTTCTCAATCAAGGCATGGGTCATATGTAATCCAGAGATGTATGTTATCTATACATTAGAGACAGACCCCAATAAAAACATTTCCGTGATGCATCTAGTTTTATTCCAAATATTCTGAAATATGATTTAACTTACAACTTCATTAATAATCTGAGGCCATTTTCTATTAAATTATATATGAGGAGAAAGTAAAAGATTATCTGCACTTTTGTCTAAAAATATGCTATAGTGAAAATGCAAATAATTTTTAACTTACTCTCATGCATTCTCCCTATATGAAATGTAATATTAGAATTACTTATAATTTTTCTCAATCAAGGTATGCGTCTTATGTAATCTGGAGCTGCATATATGTGCATTCAAAAGAGACCCCAATAAAAAAAGTTTTTGTGATGTATCTTGTTTCCAAAGATTACTGTATAATTATTGATGTTCTGATAAAGTTTTTAAAATTTACAATGAATTTTAGGATATCTGTAAAGTCAAAGAAATCAAATTACCCAATCAATTGATTGGCTTATTTGAAACATTTAGAAAATTAGGAAGTGATTTTCATTTTTGGGAATCTTATTGTAATATTTTAAAGAATAAAATTGCTAAACAGAAAACAGGAACTATTTAAGACACAACTAAATAAATATGAGACTTAAATGTTTTTGATGATCAGTTTCAAGTTTTACAAAAATTTTCAAAAACAAAACTCTTTAATGCTAATTGTTATAAACTGCATCTGATTGAGTTTAAAGGTGGGAAATGTGAATAATCCCAAATAAAAGTAATTTTTTATATTATATACTTAAGCTTAGATTTATTTACTGGCACTAAATGGCTTGTAGCTTTCCACACAGACTTCATATTAATGATAGATAATACTGTAGAGGTTTAAACAAAATGTTAGTTTTTAATAAAATGCAAAAAAATGTTAATTCTAATCTAGCCAAATACTTACTATATAGAAGTAGGCTAGTTTAATAGATAAAATAAAAATATTTGTTAAATCCCTTAAAAATTATCACCTACTTTATGATCTCCCTAACACCTCATTAACTGGCATTATTTAGGACAGGTCAATAAGCTGGCTTTGTATCTGAAACCAGATACTTGGATAAGCAAAACAAAAGATCAAAAACTCTGTATCAAAGCTAAGAACAATCCCCCCCCCCCCCACAAGACCACTTATCACTATAAACCCAGGTAACAAAGACTTCCAGATCAGTTCTCTCTACCCTTTCACCAGAAAGGACAAGCTAGTTCAATTCTCTAACAATTAAAGAACTAATCAGGATGGACTGCCTGCAACAATGAAAAAGTGTGTGTGTGTGTGTGTTTTCCAATATACAGCAAGCTACAAACTGTCTCACAAGAGGACAATTTTGTATACAAAAGAAAATAAACCTCCCAAAACCATGTATACTAACCTTTCATTCATTTTGATTTTAAATGAAGTCTGTCTGAATCTACCAGCCATTAAATACTAAGAAAAAATAGAAATAGCCTACTTTGAGCAATGACATTTCAGTCTTTTTCCTTTCAAATTATTTTCTTTAGTAGCTTACATGCTTAGCTCAGTGTCTTTCCACTTTTCAAAATCATCTGTAAGCTTCTCTTTCGGGATTACCATCAGCTGCCTTCATGCTTTCCCTTTGCTCTTTCAATGGTGATTATCTTGGAGAACAACTAGAAGTCACAGGGAGCCAAATTTATATTGCAGGAGGAATAAAAGACGTGAATGATGCAACGTTTTACCAAAACTCTTGCACAAAGACATGTTGGAACTGAATAATGACTTTTGAAAGTACATTATCATGCAGGGGAATTCTCATGATTAATGCAACACAGAGAAGCTCACTTAGTTGTCTTACTATCAACTAAGTAATGTCATGAAAGTGTTTAAATATTAGTAAGGTCCCCTTTAATTGGTTGCCAAGTTTTATGCCAAGTTACAAATTTAAAAGTAATTCAAAGCTGCTGGAAGACAATAACCTTAAGACAGACTTTATTCAACAAAGGAAACACTAAGCAAAACATCACTATTGGTGTCACTTCACATAACCCTCCTCAAAAGACAGCAGATTTTATAAAATGTTCATTTCTATACAAGAAATGTACATACAAAACACAAGAGTTCATTTCACAACACTCTGTCCTCCCACAGGAAGAAGAATGTTTTACTTGCATATCAAAATCTTCATATTTTGTTGGTGCCTCTTATATTCTTGAAAACCTTTATAGAACATTACCAGCTTCAGGAGTAGCCTGAAATTGATTAGAAACTGATACAGCATTATTAGAGGCTGCTCCTGAATTATGAGTCACAGTTGTAGTGAGTACATCAGGACAAGCCAGGTCCTCAGAATACTTTCCTATTCAATTCAATGGATGAACAAGATACCAGGTCTTGAAGATATACTGTGAACATTCATCTATCAGGGTACCTAATATTTGTGTATGTAGGATTTACATCAATCAATTCTACCTTATTGACAAAATATCATTTTTACTTGGCCAGACAAAGTTCTTCAGAAGTACAGGTCTGGGGACAAGCCACAATGGTAAAGATGGGCCAGCTAAAGAGTGCCCAGGGTGGGGAGTTAAAGTATCTTTTACATGGTGTAGTATTGGTAGTTGTTGAGCGTAGGGAACGAAGAGAATGGACTGCATTTGGTAGAACTATTTCCCAAAGTTTTATGTCAATATTGTATTCACCAGGCAAATATTTCTTCAAATAAGTTCATTGTACTATTCAATTTGTGAATTGCCTGTTGAATAGCATGGAGTAGAAGTGCTTGTGGTTATTTATTTCTAAGTTTGATAGGATTTTAATTCTTGGCTAATAAAGGATGCACCTTTTATCATAGTAAGCATAATATGGGAATCTGCAAAGGCTGAAAATTTGATTAAGGCATTTTATCACTGTCGCTGAACTGGCATCCAGACATGAAAAGGCAATTGGGAATATTCATCTATAACCATTAATAAATACTTCTTACAAGTATTAAATGGTAAGTGTCTTTTAAAATCTATGCTTAACCAGTCTGAGACCTTTTTGCCCTTATCAATTCTCCTGGAGTAGACGGTTTAAAGATCTTTGGCCTCAGTTCAGAGCAAATTTGATACTGTGAGCAAACCTTTTTCACATCTTCCATTAAATGTGGAAAGTTTTGCATTTGGTGAAGTGTAACATCCAAGCAAATCCTGCGTAACATAAGCTACTTGGAAGTTTGTTTATAGGTAAACTTGTGTCTGCATAGTGAGCTGGTGTTAGGGCATCTGGAACAACATTGTCAAGCCCATGTCTATATGCAATTGAATAACTAAATACAGCCATCTCCACTCTCCAACCTGAACCTTTGTTTACTTTCTATTGTTGAACATGAATGCAACAGAAAATTGATCAGTTATTTGTGTAAAATGTGTGCACAACAGGGTTGCCACTTTCTAACAGCTTCAATGATAGCTGTAGCCTCCATTTCCACTGAAGGGTAGTTTAATTCCCTCTCATTTAGGCTGCATGATGGCCATTTTGATTAAAAGTTGCAGACACTGCAACATCAGTGGCATCGCATTCTACAAAAAAAGAAAAGAAAAAGAAACTCTTTAATTAGTAGAACTGTGTTGCAGAGCACAGCTTTTCATTGAGCTCATTAAAAGTCCCCAAAGCTTATTTACTTATCAGGTTCACACTCCACCCACATCTTTTGAACAGGTGAAGAGGCTCATCCCTTGTTTCCTGTTTAGGATATGGTTCCCGGCTTTTTTTATTTTTATTTTTTTTATTTTTTTTCCAATCTTTCACTTTTTTCTTTTCTCTCATTTTTTTTTTTTTTTTTTGTTCTCATTTGGAGTAGATAGACTTAACTATCGCTTGGTTTCACACTCCACCCACGTCTTTTGAACAGGTGAAGATGCTCATCCCTTGTTTCCTGTTTAGGATGTAGTTCCCGGCTTTCTCTTTTCCAATCATTTTACTCTTAAGTAGCCTCATGTGCATCAGTGGCGTCACCGCCTTGCTTGGGGTGATATGATTTTAAAAAAAAAGGAAAGATTTAGTATTGTTCAATGAACAGTTTTTATAAAATGAAAGAATACATTTGGACTAATATGAAGACATATTCAAGGTTCATTGATAGTGGTTATCATGATAGTTTTTGATCATAACCACAAATGGTTATGATAGTGGTTATCATAATGTTCTTGTGATGTTGTCTACATAAGAATATATTCCCCCCCCCTCCAATTTATACCCTTAAAATCATAGACACCCCATTAGTTACATCAAAGGGCAACCCAAAAATCTGGTAAAATTTTCCATTGGCCTCAAAAGCAGAAAACTTTATCCACCTCAACTATTGGGATTATTTGATGGTTGGTGCTTTTTCAGGTCAGAAGTCAAAATTACTTTGTACCTTGCCAGACTGTTTATCATATCATCAATCCAAGGCATAAGGTAACCATCCAACTGTGTATCTAGATTAACTATTAGGGAATAATCTACACACATTATTTTGCTTATTGCTAAGGTCCTTCACAACAACCAGCTGGGCTCTCCATGGTGAGTAGCTGGCTTCAATGATGTTACTTGAGAGTAACTGGGAAAATGAATGTCTGATCATCTCTACGAAAATGATGTGATTTGGTAGCTACAGGTTTAACATTCACAAGTATACTGGAAAATAATGAGGGTATATTTACTTTAGCTGCAACAAGCACACAGTGCATTTTTTTTTTTTTTTTTTACTAACTCTTAAGTCATTAGTTCCCACC
Source organism: Ascarosepion bandense (assembly GCA_037127315.1). Classification (NCBI taxonomy): domain Eukaryota; kingdom Metazoa; phylum Mollusca; class Cephalopoda; order Sepiida; family Sepiidae; genus Ascarosepion; species Ascarosepion bandense. Next base: position 2,968,096 of record JBBBDQ010000316.1, on the reverse strand, counting down.
ATAGTGAAGATTACATTTTTGTGTAGCTTCTGAAACTCATATTCGATAATTAGTGCCACAGATAGATTATCCAAAGTCCTAAGAGACAGATTAATACCTTTTCCAAGGGTATTCATGTGCAAGTGAATGCAAGGAATTCAACTGGAATTTGAACTCGGCTCTCCGATTTGTCATCCCGAGTCAATATCCACTGCACCACAATGCACATCCACTGCACCACAATGCACATCCACTGCACCACAATGCACATCCAGGATGTTCATTGTGGTGCAGTGGATATTGACTCGGGATGACAAATCGGAGAGCCGAGTTCAAATTCCAGTTGAATTCCTTGCATTCACTTGCACATAAATACACTTGGAAAAGTATTAATCTGTCTCTCCCCTCCAGTTATGGGTTAAATAACAGGGCAGATTGGGTTCTATAGCCTTGGTTTGCACCCAGTCTACCACAGAAAGCAATGGCAACCTACTGTGGAATAATTTTTTTCCAGTCAGTAATGTCTCTTTTGAGACATGATCCCTTAAAGTGTGTATCATGTATGGCACTTAACTGACTTTTCTGTTGGTAATGCAAACATCAATATGGTTGGTTTCTAGGATTTTAAGTTATAGACTTTTTTTTTTTTTATATAGAGGAGTGGATTTTCAGGCTTAATAGATTGAATGTATCTTCACTAATAAAGTTTTCTGAACTAAAAGAATCTCTAAGAGCAGTTAACTGTCTTCCCTTTATGGTGGTCATTGTAGTTGCATGAGATAAGTTTGGGGATAGATATCTGGGATTACATAGAAACTTGGTTTAAAATCATGGCCAACATCCAAAATAACTTGGTCTTAGATGGCAAACCTTTGAAATTTTTTTTTTTTTTTTTTTTTTTTTACCCACAATTAAAACATGTTACACTATGAGCAAGAGAGACTTTCTGATTGAGCTGCGTTTCCACAAAATTGGCACTTTTTTTTTTTTTTTTTTTTTTTTTTTTGATAGATAATTTTTGCTGGACTACAGCTGTGAATCTCGCTCATGGACATTCACTCATGATGCCAACAGTGGCTACTGCATCTGAAACCAACAAATTGCTTGTAGTGGAGTAAAGTTGTGAATTTCTTTGTCCGAGATCAAATGCATGAGCTTGACTAAAGGCCAATGGTAGGTCCAGTGTTGATTTTCTAGCAACTGCTGCCTAATATAATTGGATGAAATCATACTTATAAAGGCATCTCTGATTTGCTCTTTTCTGTATTATTGAGCAGTGGCTTTTTTATATTTGCAATCTTTACTAAGATTTTGGAGTTCCTGAAGGAAATTCTCAAAGAACTTGCTTCTGAAATCTGGTCAAAAGCTGATGCCTAGCAGAAATATATATTTTTTATATGTTTTGATATATAGTTGGTCCAATGTTTGGACTGCTTCTTTGTAATTGGCACAATCTTCAATGTACTCATGCTCCCCAGATAAAACACTCTTTTGTTGAATAATTTTTTTCTGAATTTAAAAGAAATGCAAAACAGCAGGAAAACAAGACAACAACCCTTTTATAAAGCTTTTATTCCACAAAGGAAACTGAGCAAAATGACACTGTCAGTGTCTCTCCACATCATCACTCTCCCCAAAATACAGCAGAATTTATAAAATGTATGTTCATTTGTATACAAGAAATTTACATACAAACACAAGAGTACATTTCACAACACTGTGCTACCACAAACCAGTTGACCTAAAAAATTTAAAACCTGAATATTTATATTTCAATCTTTAGAAAAACTGGGGAAATAGAATTTTAAAAACAGTTCAAAGATGTTAACTTTAAAACATCCTTCAAATTCTTCATAGCATATATGTTCAATGGAGGCATGATTTTGGACCATCATAAACTCATTTCAGGCCAATGTTTCATTTGTAAACAAGCTTCAATTGGTAAATCTGTTGTTAGAATATTTTATTTCTGCCATAATTTAGCCAAACCATGTCCTAGGATAGTGAAATTGCTTCCCAAACACATGGAAACTGAATAGCAAGTATTTATACTTGGTTGCTCTTTTAGTGAAAAGAGCTCAACAATTTATTTACAGTGAAAATAATGTAAACACTTATTCATTAAAAAATCAATGCTTAACTGTTAACTAGGAGAACACCAGTTATGAACTGGGAGACTAGGATAAAGTGTTCAAAAATGGAAGTCTCCCAATGTTACGAGGCCTGCAGCCACAGAATGCGGCATAAATGATGTTACAAAAGATAAAGCTAACTCCTGAAAAATTTATTATATCCGCATACAATTTTAACATAAAATAAGTAATAATATGCTAAATAACCCCAGAAAATCTCATTCAATAAGGTTGACTTTAGCCTTCACCATATTTCAGTCTTTTCAGGAAGTCATTGATGGTGGCAAACGCAGTTTTTGCATGTATTTTTCCCATACACTCTTCAATTTTTTCGTTAGTGCTTCAATATTGTGGAGTGGAGTAGAACAAGCCTAACTCTTCAAAACTTCCCACAACAGTCGAGAATTGATATCTGGTAATGAAGCTAGGACAATTGTCTCTGCACCACTGCTGTGTTACACAATTGTTGCTCCATCTTGTTGAAGTGTACAATGTTCATCACTATAGGTGGCATTACATCACACCTTGAATACACTTTCCAAGATATCCTCTATGTCAGTGTTGATTTTTACCCTTTGAAGTATGCAAATAAGAGAAAACATTCCTTTTTCTGAAATGGCTGCCCAAACCATAACTGATGCCATTTTCTGTGTTCTGGGGCATTTTCCTGAAGTGGCAGGAACTGAAAACTTGTTGAAAGAACTCGATTATTTTGATGATTAAAATCTATTCAACATTGAAGAGTTTCCCATCAGTGAAAATATTTTGTAGTATGCTATCATGAATCCATTTCAGCAATTGTTTCTTTGAAACTTCTTTATGGATCTGAAAAAAAAAAGCTGTCTCTTGTAGGGGTGACATCATTAGATATCCTCCATTAGATTGACCGACTTGGATTACAATTGATAATTTATTCATGCTGTTGTTTCATAAGTTTTGGCATTCTGGAGATGTGTGCACATCCAGGTTTCGGTCTAATTTTGATGTAGCAAGTCTTATATGGATCGATTGGTCTTTTAATCAAGATTCTGTGAATGTCGTTGTTTCGCAGCTTTAAAAAGTGAAGTCAGTCTGTTTTCAAGTTGCTCTGTTATATACTTTTAATTTCTACAGACATTGTTGCCAGTAAATACTAAAACACAGTCCTGAGTATGATGATAAACTACAGCTGGCAGCAAGACCTCTCTGATCAAGTTTTGAAGAGCTTGGAAGCACTTTTTAATTGGTGTTGTTTCCAGGTCTACTCTAACCTGGGATGGTAGTACTTATTAGGGTCAAGTTATAGGGATATAATTAACCTCCAAACTGTGGTCAAAACACTATGAAAGTGTAAAAAAAAAAAATTAAAGAATAAATATTGCCAGCAATATCTATATATATATATAATACAATATTTCTCTTTTGGACAGACTATTTTTTGTTAATCTAAATCTAATCTAAACTTATTTATGAATGGAACTTTGTGTGTGTGTGTGTGTGTCCATTACCTATAGACTCCGAAATGGCTGAACTGATTTTCTTGAAAATTTAGACAGTTGTACTACAAGCATCTGCGAGTGTTCTTAGCTAGTTTTTGTGTCAAGGTACCCCCCAATAAATATCAAATCTATAATCGAAAAAATTGGGTTATAGAAGGAGTGGTCGGATTTTAATCAAATTTGATACACTCATAGACAAAGACATAAGAAACAATATTCAGAAGTTTCAAGGTTGCCATTCTTACAATAGTGCAGAAAATCGATAATAGAGGCTCATCCCTTGTTTCCTGTTTAGGATGTGGTTTCCGGCTTTCTCTTTTCACTCTTATGTAGCCCCCTGCACGTCAGTGGCATTACCGCCTTGCTCGGGGTGATATGATTTAAAATATAATATATATATATATATATATATATATATAAATAAAAGGCAAGATGTTTGTGTGTCTGTTTATCTGCCTGTATGTCTGTAATTTTTTTTTTTTTTTTTTTTTTTTTTTTTTTCCAGCCCTTTTATTTTAGTTTTTGCTTCAGGTTTGGCTCTAAGTAGGTATAATTGTAAATCTTAGTCTCGGCCATGATACCATTTACTCAGAGGATTTATTTAGCCTTCAAAATTCAGGTTACGACGAAAAAAAAACTTATTTGATATCAATACCAGGAAATCAAAATTTGACTTACATCCATTCATTTTTCTTTCAGTCTACAGTTTTGCTTTAACTGGAAAAAAACTATTGCTTTTTAGTCTTTCGTGCCAACATCCAAAGAGTCTGAGCTCCAGGACCATGGATTAGTTTTAAAGCTTTCATTACACCCAAGCAATACCAGGCTATACTGCTAGTTATTACATAATTAAAAATTAATTGAAAACTAATAACCTAACTGGACTATAAATTGCTTCATTTTTCAAGTTAGAGCATTTTAATATTATTGTGCTATTTGTGCAGTTTTACTTTAACATACAGAAACTGAATCATTATTATATAGAGAGCACTAATGTTTGTAAATGTATATGCAAAGTAGTATTATTTTAGTTTTGATTGGTTAATTCTCATAAGTTATTATTTGGATGCTTTAAATGTGAAATTAGTTCAATTTATTTTATCATTTTTAAAAAAAAAAACAGATTTAGAGAGCTGTTCTCATTTTTGTTCATATGTGAAGATTAATGTAGTTTACTTATTGATTCAGCTTATAAATTGTTGCTCTAAACGTGTAACCAATATAGATTTATTTTCTTAGAAAACATCTGTTCTTGTGCATTTGTGCAATAACTACTATGTTATTTTATTGCTTTGTCTTATCTTTTCAGTTATTATTGAATGCATATTTAAATAAATCTTTTTATGCCTTATTTCTATATGTAGTCAATGCTTGAATGGTATCATTTTATGAAAACACATTTTAAAAATCTTTTCAAAACTGAACTTTCTCAAATTTTACAAAAAAAAACAACTGATATTAAAGTAGTAACCTCCATGAAAATTGGTATTATGTACTCACTTTATATTTCTATTCATCTTGGTTTTGGAAATTTATTTAAAAAAGCTTCTTGTAATAAATAAAAGTTGTCCATTTATTTGTTTTTATATATATATATATATATATATGTAAATAACTTTCATATACTAGAAAAATGATCACTAAATTTATTAGATAAAAAAAATGTCCATTCCTCTTTTAATAAGGCATGTTTGCAAAAACAATTGATTCCAAACTATACTGAACTTTTTTTTATTCTAGCATTTTAACAATTATTTTTCTTTTATAAACATGTGTAGAAACACTTTTGGTTAATATCTTAACCACATTCTTGTCTCTCATAATCAATGAAATATGTATAAAAGAAGGATTAGGAGATATATATAAGAAAAACCAAAACCATTGATGGGACCAACGGGCAACTTCCCAAAACCTAAAACCCTTAATCAGATAAAATCTCAAGCCTGAAAACAAAAAAAAAACAAAAACATAATGGCAAACCTACCTAATTAGTAAAGTGCTTGAAACTAGATAGATACATTACAAATAGCATATATTGATCTAAAATGTTTCACGTTTATTAAAGCTTTGTCAGAGATTGAGAAAGAAATGGAAATGGAACAGATTCTGTTATCTTTTTTTTTTTTTTTTTTTGTTTCATTTTATTATCCTGTTAGATTCTGAACTTTGTTTGAGATAAAAAAAATCAACAAAAATAAGTCTAACTTGTCTGTGTTCTTTCCCAATGTTATTTTTTTGAATCTTTCAACTATATATATAAGAAGAATATCACATTCAAACACCAGTTCCTGTACAATCACCAAAGTTAAGCAATGTAGAGCTTGGTTAGCACTTAGATGGGCGACCTCTTGAGAATACCAGGTGCTGTGAACTTTGATGTGTGGGTGGTATAACAGCTTGGAATTGTTAATCAGGGAGTTGAGTTCCAATTCCAGTTGGGTTTGTTATATTTATTTAGCTTTTCTAAGGTATTTTTGTGTATGAATCCATCTTTTTTCCCATCCCAGTTATGGGTTAATTAGTAAGACTTAGATGTATATAAATCATTATCTCCCCACACCCTAAAAAAAATTCTTACAATATAAAAATATTTTCTGGCTTTAAATAACCTGCAAAGGGTTTAGCTGTAGAAAACAATCAATAATTTAAATAAATGGATGATAAGAGCATACATTGTTTTAATGTTTAACCCCTTCTGTTCCTGTGTTTTTGTTCCTCCTTTCTCCTTTTTTTGTTAAAGTAGTAAAAATGTTAACATCTTTTTATGCCAAATATATTAAAAGCTTCAAATTTTTCTCTCTCATATTAAAAATTGATCTTGTAGATTGTCCTTTGTTTTTTGTTTTTTTTTTTGGGGGGGGGTGTACTCCTTTTAACTCTTAACCTCTACAGTTAAGAATGAGTTGTTTTGATTAGCAAATTTTCTAGTTGAAATATTATTGATAAACAAGATAGCAACAAAAAGAAAAATATTAGTCACTTTTGATTGCTCTTTACAAAACTGAATTGTTTATCACAAATTTGTTTTATGCATGATAAACATTCATTTAGTTTATAATGTAGATCATCTTATCACTTGCTTTGTATATACAAAAGCAGATATGTGTATATTTTCTCTTTTAATATAAACCTGGCACTGATTTTTGTTCTTTGTTGCTTTTTAGGAAACACTATTTAGTATTCAATATTTCAGTTTGATTTTTTTTTTTACTATTATAGCAACAGAGATCTGGCAATGCTTAGCTGTAATGCTTATAAAAAGTGTGTCAAATGGATGGTTATTCCTTTGACAAGTACAAAGCAATATTTATTATTTACTATTTTATAAATAACAATGAGAACAAGTTACTTTTTCTTGTTCTCAATCAAATAGTGTTGAATATCTTTGTCAATTCTCAAGAATAAAGAAAATGTATAAATTAATTTTTATGTTTTTTGGGTTTTAAAATTCTACTAATCACTCTATAAAAAAAAACATTAGCAATGGAATCAAGTGTATAAAAGAAATAACTCGTTTTGACACACATCCCCCCCCCCAGAATCCTTTATTAGTGTCATATATCATATATAAGATCCTAGTATTTTCATCTTAAAATATCTTTGCTCTTACATTCAAAGTTGCAGTATCTGGTAGATAAATGTTTAGAGAGATTAGACTATCAGTACTTGTACCTTAACTCTGTGGTATTGTAAGCTTAAATGTGGGGTGGGGGTGGGGGCTTATGATCTTATCATGTTGAAACAGCAGTTCTCGTATATTCACTGAAGTTAAACAACATTGAGCCTGGTCAGTACCTAGATGGGTGACTGTTTAGGAATACCAGATGCTGGGAACTTGGATATACAAGTGATGTAATGTGTGGCACTGTGCAGTTGCACATGAGTGTGTGTATGTATGCGCATATGTATACATATGTGTGTGATAAGACAGCAAGGTCAAAAAGACTGTAGCTTTATTTAGACAATAAATATGATTCCATTACCAAAGCTCACCAAGTTTGTTATATGTATCAGATTCAAAGGTTTTATGACTATTGTTAGAACACAGATCAGTTTACAGGTGTCTTTGATATAAATATACCTTCATTTTAAGTGAGCCGGGACACAACTGTTCAAGCATGCAGTTGAGTAAGATCGAGGTCTCTCCGATGACAGGACTATCTTTGATGCAAGACTAGCTTTGACGCAGCAGACTAGCTCAGAGAGAGAGCCCTACCTGGTTGTCAAGGGCGATGCGTGTTGTTGTGTTGGAGAATTATACTGCAGAATGCCAGGTCATCTCTCCAGTTTGACTGAGAGAATAAGTCCTAATGTCTTAAATCCATTTTCGGATTTGTTTGTTCCTTTTTAAAAATTTTTCCTTTTGTTGTTTTTTTGGTTAAAAACAATAACAACACATACAGCATGGTGTCTTAACTGATGAGCGGCCATCGACAAATGAACTCATAACGAATTACCATTGTTGATAACACTTTTCAACGTTTATTTGGTATTACGTTTATCTTGGTGTTACAAATGGATAACAATTTAGAATTAGAAATTGGCGAGCAGAGGTGCAATTTTAGTAATTGTTATATTCACTTGTGCACCAATACTCCTGGGAAAGGTATAAAGCCAACTAATCTCCCCCAGCTATGGGTTAATCAGTAAATCATTAGTAGCACTCTGAAAAATTCTTACAGTCTAAAACTATTTTCTAACTTGAAATAACCAGAAAAAGGCTTGTAAGCCGTAAAAAATTAAATTAATCAATCTATCAATTAAATGTAGTTCCATCTATCATCTGGTTCATGCACCTCTCTGGTCTTTTGAATAGTAGTAGAGGTTTATAGGATTCAGTTTCCAGTTCTTTCTAAAGTATTTTCCTTATTTAAACTGCTACCTCAAGTAGCTTTTGGGCCTTGTATAGGGTGAATATCACTAAAAAAATGAGAGTGGGGGTCTTATGCTTTGAAAATTTCTATTCTAAAGAATATATTGTTCTGTAGATTGTTTGGTTAGATAACCTTTTCAAAAATCACTCTTAAAAATAAATACTTCAAGTGAGAAATGAGTTTAGATAATTATAACAGGTTTTCTTACATACTAATTGCACCACTGTTGCTTAGAAACTTCTATGTCCTCTTGACATAGGTTAATATATCAAAATAAAGGAAAGCCATTAGGTTTTGAATTTTTATTGATAAATTATTCTTGAATTGATAAGCCAAACTAAAATTATATTCTCCTAAAAAAGATATCTTTAACTATTAGTATTCATGAACATTTCAGATTTTTTGCTTGAATTTTCTGATGAATCCAAAATTCTTAAGTTAATGATTGAATAAGCTCATGGTGAGTTCTACTATTTTTTGAAAATTTCTATTGCATTTTTAAATATTTAAGGAGCTTCAGTCAGACAATTAAGTGCCATACATGGTACATACTTGGGTGATCATGTCTCTTTCAACACATGACTAACTAGGTAGAAGATTTTCCTGCAGTAGGTTGCTATTACTTTCTGTGGTAGACCAGTTGCTAACCAAGGCTAAAGAACCAAATATGTCCTGCTATTCAACCCATATCTGGAGGGAAAGAGATTAATACCTTTTTCCAATAGTATTTGTGCATAAGTGAATTAAGCAAATTCAACTGAAATTCGAACTCAACTTTCCACGTTCTCATTCTGAGTTGATATCCATTGCACCACAATACACATTGTTGAGCTTCACAATTTTAATAAAAAACTAGAACTCATAAGTATAAATGCAGGCTATTATTTAATGAAGTAAGGATAAAAGTGAAAAGATTAAAAATTGATGAGGTTTTCCATTTCAACTTTAAAAATGAGTGGCAGAACAGGGTTTGGGAGAAATACCAAAAGAAAGTGTTAAGAGTTACAAGGGTTTAGGAGGATGTGGAGGGCCATGATCGACCATGTCCCTTCAGGACATGGGATATAAAAGAAAAGAAGTTATTGCCTCCTCTTTCTTTTCTTTTTCTCATCTAAACCAAACATTGTCTCTGGTTTACCTTCCTTGCAATCAAAGCAGAAGGGTCCAGTTATCTGTAGTAAACAATAAAATGTGCTAACAAGCAGCATTAGATTTAATATTTGGCTCTGTGTTTTAGCTTTATAGAATTAGGTTATACTTTTTTTCTTTTTTTTTTTGTAATGATTTTGAAAATATTATATGGCTCAAAAAGTAATAAAAGTAATGTCAAAGTTTTTGAAATAAAGACCCTGTTCAAACATAGATTTGAAATTTGTAATATAAAAACAACAATGCTGAAACTAATTATTTAGGATTTTGAATGAAGTAAGGGTACAAGTGAAAAGATTGTAAGATCCTGATAATGTTGAATTGCTTTCTTACTTTTAAAATATCTGATGAAATAAAAATTGTAAGATGATGAACCACTTTAGTTAATAAGAATATAGTAAATTTGATTTTTTTTGCTTATGTGAAGGTTTTTATCCTGAAAATTGACCCACTTCACCAATGTTAAATATTTTTAATGTGAAGTCTTCCTTTTTAATCATTGAAGATGCTGACAAAGATCTGCCGTGGTTGTTTTGCTTTATCTTAAAATCATATAATAAATAAAACCAATGGTATTTCACTGACTGCTTCCCAATACCTTACAGGATTAAAACTTGGATTTAAATGTTGACATTTTTTTCTAGAATCTTAGATGTTTTTCAATAAGAAATTAAAAAGGAAAGTTAAGTTTTTTGTAAATTAAATTTTTTTTAATTTTTTCTTTTTAATAGGTTTTATTAATAGTTTGGATGTAAGGCTGGGGTAATAAATGGAGGGCAACTCTGAATTAGATATCAGAGCTAAGTTCAAATTCCATCTAATTATATTTGTATGAAGCCATATCTTCTCCCCACTAGTTATGGGTTAAATAATAGGCAGGCTGCTCTCTTTAGTTTCGATTGGCAACCAGCCTTGGAGAGAGAGACAACTATGAATTAAAAAATCTGTTAGGCTTGGGGCTAGCAACTTCATCTCATTAAAAAAAAAAAAAACTACTTGCTATGGGAACCACAGCAACAATACCAAATGCAGTTGTGAGCTGTGATCTCATGACCCCCAGTGGGACTTCTGTGTGTTAGCCATTGTTCTTTATGAACAATAAGATCAATAAGACTTTCCAAATGATATACACATATTAAAACAATTTGTATAGTTTTACTAGTATGACTTGATCAGAATTCATTGCATTAAAAACTTGGATATTACATGAACTTGATGAAAATTAGACCTGTTTTTTGACTTTGAGAGCAGCACCTTAAGAAAATAACAGAAAAATATTTTCTCTCATAAAGCATAAATTCATTATTTTTTTGTTGTTAAAATAGAATCAAGAAAATGCTGTGAACTCTCCCATGAAGTGTTTGATTTACTCCACCTCATGAGAAAAAATATAAACTGTGTGACAAAATGAAGAAATCCTAGGCCAGTATTCCACTATTGGCATCTTTTAGTAAAAGACAACTTATCTCCATAAATAAGTAGACTTTCAGTGATAAATTTCTTGATATTTCTATTGTTGTTTACTCTTTCATTTAGGGTCCTGGGCATGATGGTAAACTGCATCCAGCAGCAAGGCCTCTAATTGGGAGGTTGTGAGGAGTATGGAACCACCTTGTAATTGATGTTGTTCTCAGGTCCAACCTGACCTGGAGTAGTAACACCTGTTAGGGTCCCAGCTATGGGCAAATGGTGAACCCCCCAAATTAGGGTCAAAACACTATGAAAGTATAAAAATACACTTTTATACAAATATATACATAAAAATGTACTTTTATAGAAAAATATACATTTTTGAATGAAAAATATTACCAACAATACATTTTTTAAGAAAAAAATTATTACAATAACACATTTTTAAAGAAAAAGAAATTATTTTCAGCAAAACATTTTTTAATACAAAACTAGAAGACAGTTTCAGTTTTCTAAAATAAAAAAGAATAAAAACAATATTTTCATTAAATCTGACTAAATCAACCTCCTCACTATAACCGAACATTAAAAAAAATATCTGAAAATCCCACCTTTTTGGCATTAAATAACCCACAGAGGTTGATATGTCGTTAAACAAAACTCAAACTCTTTCATTTAGCATTCATCAGATTTTATTTAATATCTGTTGGATTTTATTGTTTTCTTTGTTTTTCCTAAACAATACATAGCTGTTATTCAGTGGAAAATAGGACAGTGTATCAATTGCTTGATGAGAAATGGGCTCCTGAAAAAATGCAATAAAGCAAAAACTGTCTTAACAATAAAGGGCACCTCACCTCAAGCTTGTCTTGTTAGAACAATTGATTGAGTAATGAGTTTGATCCTCACTGGGTACTCCATGCTTTTGGCCTCATGCCATATCTAAGCTATGCTTGGAAAATCACAACTGTCTTAATAATAAAAAGGAATAAGAACTTTACACAGTCATTTGCACAATATCAGTTACTCAAGTCCAGTGTGGGAGGACATTTTAAAAGTTAAAGGTCATGAAAACAAGGTTAAGAAATTGACTGTATGAGAAGAATTTGGAATCCTACATGTTGCTATCTGTTGAGAAGGAATTCTTAGATGAATTGGATGCAGAAGCAATTAATGGCATATTCAAAACAATCATCTAATAAACACAGATGATTGCTCTTAATATAGTGGACTGTATTATATAATTTTAATTATTTGTTAATGCGTAAACTGTGCCGTAAACTGTTTAAAAACAAGTAGACCCATGCTGTCAAAAGTGATAGCGAAATATTTATATTGATATGTCATTTAAAATAACAGCAACATATGTATTGATTTACTTACTATTGTTTATCTTACATTAAGACAAGCATAAAATAAACACCATAATCCAAGCTCCTGAGTGTGACAGGAGGGAGATATATATATATATATATATATATATATATATATATATAAAAAAACAGTATTTATTATAATAGAGGATATCAGCCAATTACTTAAAGTTTTAAAAAAAAATTAAAAATTTAACTTCTGTATTTACATTTGGTATTTATTGCCAGTAATATGTAAAGTATATATACATACTGTAATTACTAATACACTTTTTTTTTCACAAAGATTCTAATTGTATCCTTTTTTCCCAGATATTTCTTGAAAATTTTATTGATTCATTATGAAAATTATATAAGACTGTATTTATTAGTGGGAACCCTTTTCTCCTGGCAGCAACCAATATTTTAGACTTTCTCTAATGCTGTTGTTCATAAAATATTCAGCCTTTTCATTAGTCATTCATTTTACGAAATAAACTCACTGGAAAAAATTATTTTATTTGAACTGCAGTCTCTTTGAAAGATAGTTTATAACCACAATGTTTGAAGCAGTTATCTACTCTATGAAACACAAAACCACTATGTAATATTGGACATGTAATCTGATCATCTTTTATTAGTAACAAAATATTCCGATGTCGTGGTAACAAAAAGCATTATTCATTGTCAGTAACAAAATCCCATTAGTAAATAGGAGGATCAGGCTACTGAGACATTTTTCTACTTTATTTTGTTCTATGTTTTTATTTTTTTAAATTTCTTATGATTTTTAAAAAGATAATTCTTACATATGGCAATAATAATTCTGAATAAAACACTTTGATTACTCATGTAGAAAATATAACTAAATGCTATTACAGAAATACTTAATGTCATTGTGTAAACTTACAATGTGACACTCACCCAAGTTTTCCACCAACTGGTCAATGATTACCTCATTGTGTTCCAGTTCTTGATCAGTGTGTACGCTGAGAAGAGCATGCTCACAAGGTAAACTGATGAAAGAAAAACCACATTGAGAAATAAGAACACAAATCCTGCTTCTCATATTATATGTATGTGTTTTATTCAGGACTTCACCTGCTCATCTAGATAGGTAATACTTGATAGAACTTTTGCTATGTCAGCACTTTTAACAACTCCTTCATCTACTCATCCCATGTTGTGGATGGCGATATGAAATGGAGGCTTGGGAACTGTACAGTGGATGCTTTTATCTCCTGTCAAGTATGATTGTTAATGTAGACCATCACCTGGCCTATTTCTGGTTTTGTTGTCACTTAATCCCTTTACTTCCCATTGTTTTTGTTTTTTTTTTGTTTTTATTAAAGTGGAACATCAAACTTCCATTGGACAATCAAAAAAACATTTGAAATTGAGATAAAATCACCTCTTTTGCTTCTATATAGGTGTTCATAGTATCACGATTAAATGAGTAAACTATTAAATTTCCCTATTTATCCTCAACCATTTGAGAAAAAAAAAATGGCTGTTTAAGTGCAATGAAAAATATCTTACACAAGGTTACAGTTCCAAATGTAAAAAATAAAAATTAAATATTGCATTTTTATAAGCTGATGATCTTTCTCATTTTAGAATTGAAATCTACCATTTTTGGTTTTGGCTGTTGACTTGTCACTTTATTCAAAATTTTGATTGGAAAAGAATTAACTAGTAAAACTAAAGATGAAGTTTTCTCTTCAGTCAAACAAGAAACATATTTGGTCTAAACACCTTCATTAGTTATCCTTCAACCACTTGTTGACAATGATCTTGCTTCTCATTATGGCTAGCTAGTTAATTTTTTATTTTTATTTTCAGGATTAAAGCTACATAATTATAAATATATAACTTATGACATGATTTATATGCTTTCCTTTCTTTACACTATGCATAAAACTGATATTTTTCTATGGCATTTACCACTATAACTCTTAGACATGTTATATATTATGATATTTATATTTGAATAATGAAAGGTTAATTTGTATTGCATAATAATCTGAAAAATATTTGTACTAAATTTTTCCATAATTTAAAAAAAAATATATATATTTACTAATTTTGAGTTCTGATTCTGATTGGTGAATAACTGAATTATTTCTAATTATGCACTTTTTTTTTTTTTAACATCAAATATTGTTAGAAATAAACCTGCAAAAAGTGTTCTTTTTTCCCCTTTCGAGACATGATTGCCCAAGCGTGTATCACATATGGCACTTAACTGATATTAGGTTAAATGCATTGATAAAGACAATTATGTTGAAAAAAAAAAAATTATGTAAAATAAATGCTTTTTTCATTATACAATTTATATATGTACCTACATATATGCTAATATAGCCATATAGATAACTGTGCTACTTATCTTTAGATAGGACCAATAATGTATATTATAAAGATAAGTAGCACAGTTATCTATATGGCTATATTAGCATATATGTAGGTACATATATAAATTGTATAATGAAAAAAGCATTTATTTTACATAATTTTTTTTTTCAACATAATTGTCTTTATCAATGCATTTAACCTAATATCAGTTAAGTGCCATATGTGATACATGCTTGGGCAATCATGTCTCGAAAGAGACATGACTGACTGGGCAGAAGATTATCCCGCAGTAAGTTGCCATTACTTTCTGCGGTAAACTGGTTGCCAGCCAAGGCTATAGAACCCAATTTATCCTGTTATTTAATCCATAACTGGAGGGAAGAGATGGACTAATACCTTTCCCAAGGATATTTGCACATAAGTGAATGCAAGAAATTCAACTGGAATTCGAACTCAGCTCCCCGATTTCTCATTCTGAGTTGATATCCACTGCACCACATATACCATACAGTGAAAATTTCAGATCAAAGTATCACTAAAAAATCTTGTCTCACTTATAGACTTGTTAATACACCCTCATGTGTGTATAATATATTAGTACAGTATCTAAACGATATATACAATTTAGAATCCTAAGTTAATGAAAATACTTTTTTGGTTAATAATGAGACACTTAAATACTTGCTTACTTTCTCACACAAACACAGTAATATCAGAAATAAATATTAATGAAAAATATCAAGTATAAGAAATTTTTAATTGTAAGAAATTTTTAACATGACCACCTTTTTAACATCATTCAGTTGTTGATTCCTTAAAATTACTCAGCAAAAACAAGAAAACCTACAAGTAGAGAATTGCATTATTTTGGATGGAAAACTACTTTTATTGGAGAACTTTCTACCTGTTGGTTTTGATTGTATAAAACTACCTTTATTGGAGAACTTTCTACCTGTTGGTTTTGATTGTATAAAACTACCTTTATTGGAGAACTTTCTACCTGTTGGTTTTGATTGTATAAAACTACCTTTATTGGAGAACTTTCTACCTGTTGGTTTTGATTGTATAAAACTACCTTTATTGGAGAACTTTCTACCTGTTGGTTTTGATTGTATAAAACTACCTTTATTGGAGAACTTTCTACCTGTTGGTTTTGATTGTATAAAACTACCTTTATTGGAGAACTTTCTACCTGTTGGTTTTGATTGTATAAAACTACCTTTATTGGAGAACTTTCTACCTGTTGGTTTTGATTGTATAAAACTGCAGTTGCTCTCAATTATGTTTGTATTCAATGGTTTCAAAGCTGTTTTTTACCAATTGAATTAAGATATTTAGGAGAATAACAAAGAACATTGTCCTTCTAGAAGATGACATTTTACATCAGAATAGAATCTCTGGATAATAAGAATTAATCCATAAAGCAAAAATATCCTGGTATGTAGCAGTGTTTTCTCATAACTAATTGTCCACAAAATACATTTGTCTGAGAAATCACACTACCATTAAAATATTTCCCGAGCATGTTTGAATGTTAGAAAATTGGATTATATTTTTATCTGATCTTCTAAAACATCTTTTTGGGAACATCAATAACCAACACAAACATGCTTTTATTATGAAAGTTCACATGGGAAAAAAATCAATTGTTGACTTTGTAACACTGGACAAAGTGGCACCAATCTTTAGACACCCTAACAACTGTCCACTTCAGCAGATGACTGTTTTTGGCTAGTTAAATGAAAGTTTGCCTTTTGTTCTTACTAATCTTGTATTCTGCAGTGTATGTTACTTTTAATGTGTTGAACTTAGACTTCCTAAAATCTTGCTAAATTCTTTCAAATCATTGGTTAATACTCTTCAAAGCAAACAGGGAAGTTGATTTTCTTTTTCTTGGTTGCAGAAACACTAGGACAGCTCCATTATTAAAGTTGGCAAAGTGTTTGCATTTTTTCTCCTTCAAACTATGTCTGCTTTAGCATTTCATAGAAGCCAACATCTTGTTAAAACATAAGTGGTACTCAAACTTGGCTTTAGAAATTGGGAATAATAGCTTAATATGGTTTGCAGTCTTTTTTTTTTTTTTATGTAATAAACTATTCAATAAACTTTCTTTTCTGTGCCTATGTAAATATTCATGAAGTTCAATATTTTCAGGATTGCTGTCCAATATACTTTCTGTAACTGAAACAACTATTCAAAATTTTTACAAAGTTTCAGCTGTAAATGCATTGAATTCAACTAGAATTTGAACTCTGCTCCCAGATTTCTCGTTCCAAGCCGATATCCAATGCACCACAACGCCTTCAGTCAGTTAAGTGCCATACGTGATACACGCTTGGGCGATCATGTCTCAAAAGAGACATGACTGACTGGGCAGAAGATTATCCCACAGTAGGTTGCTGCAACCAGTCTACTGCAGAAAGCAATGGCAACCTACTGCGGGATAATCTTCTGCCCAGTCAGTCATGTCTCTTTTGAGACATGATCACCCAAGCATGTATCATGTATGACACTTAACTGACTGAATGCATTGTGGTGCATTGGATATCGGCTTGTAATGAGAAATCGGGGAGCAGAGTTCAAATTCCAGTTGAATTCAATGCATTTACTTACGCGCAAATACCCTTACGCGCAAATACCATCTCTTCCCTCCAGTTATAAGTTAAATAGCAGGACAGATTGGGTTCTATAGCCTTGGCTGGTAACCAGTCTACCACAGAAAGCAATGGCAACCTACTGCAATCTTCTGCCCAGTCAGTCATGCCTCTTTCGAGACATGATCGCCCATGTGTGTTTCACATATGGCACTTAGGTGACTGAATGCTAAAGAAAAGGTAAAAATGACTGCAGAGACAGAAGTTTGAAAAATAGTAACAAGATTTGACTTTGTCCTCTTTAAATATGATTGCAAAATATGAAAACATCTATTTTCCCAGGCTGAACCACCTCTATTACACTGAAATGGGTAGTCAGGGCTATTCTGTAATGCAAGTGGTAAAGGCCAAAGAAACTAGACAGTTTTTGCCTCTACCCATATACATAAGTGTGAACAGCCATACATGCAAAGCTGACTTTATAGGTGATGAATAAATACAAACTAATAACATTGCATATATCTTAGACTAAAATTATTCCCCTTTATTGTTTGTACTTTTTTTTTTTTTTTTTTTTTTTTTTTTACCTCTGTTCATGTATGTATCAATAAGTTTGCAGCTTCATACATATTAATTAAATTGAGTATTTTATTATTTAACTGCATTTAAATCTGACATCTCCATCTTATTTGACTTTATTTTTTTTTAATCAATTCAATCCAAGCAAAGTGATAATGCCACTAAGATGCAAATGGATTCTTTGGGGGGGGGGGTGAAAGAAAATGAAAAAAGTTTTAGAAGGAACTGGAAACAAAGGAGAAATTTCTACTCTCATCCAAAAGACCAGGGAGGTGTGTGAACCAGACAGGTGAATATATCTATTTTTATTTCACTGAAATGATTTATGAAGTTTGAAGGAAAGATTATAATCATGCTATTTCTTTGGAAATTGAAATTTTTTTTCTTGATCTTTGACAACTGAATAGATGATCAACCACAGATTCCAAAATTCTAGCTACAAATTGGGAGTGGATAACTTGATCCTTTTTTATTATTTGGCATATGTACCTTTTTAATACCCTGTTGAAAAGCAACCCGTAAGAAACAAGAGGAAAAGGAGTAAAAAATCAATAGAAGGATTGATCAAGAAAACCAAATATAGTATTATCATTACTATTTATACTTTAGTATTATACTATTTTCTTTGTTTTTCTCTTATAAATTGCTTCTTTTTTTTCATTTCATATCATGTTAAAAAAAGACAATGTATGTCTATGATTAATAAAAAATAAATAGGTGCTATTATAGCAAAAGGTCTCCCTCCCATTTTGACTATAGTGTGAGGTCTACCACTGCATCAAACTATAATATAATATTGCATGTTTATACATGTTTATTTAAACCTTGTATTAATATTTAGGTAGACATCTGCACTGCACCTCAGTAAACTGTATATTGAGGTAGATCTCATGCTATAGTAGCACCAATAAACACATGGGGAAAATTAGTATTTCTCTGACCAAATATCAGCATACTGATTTTGGAACATAGGTCAGACTGAGAACTTTCAGCTCACTTTCACACTTCTGGAAAATAAAACTCTGAATAGAATACTCTATCAACTTTATTACTGTAAGGTGAGGAGTGCTGAAAAGCTACCAACCCAACCCATTTCCCAAAAATCAATACTATGGTGTTTCATCATTGAGATATTAATTTTGAATCATGGCCAAACAAAGAACTTTTCAGCATCTCCTTCTATAAATGTTTTATTTTGTAATTGTAGCATTTATAGATTTTAAATTCTATTTTCAAAATGGTTTCTTCACAAGAATCAATTTGATATAAAACATTTTAATTCTTAATATAAAATGTCACTCAAAAAATTACAGTTTGCCTCAAAAATTAAAAAAGAAAATGCAGTCAGTCGATTACTCTTCTGGGATATCTGGGTTGTGAAAGTTTATATTAATACTGCCATTATTTTAAAACTTATACAGACAGAAACAGGTAATCAGATTTCACTAACTTTGCAGGTGAAACTTATCCCCCCCCCCCCCCCCCCGATGAAAAGTAAACTTATTTGAACTTGTAACTGAAAATATTGGTTTGTCCAAAATGTTTGTCCTAGTTTTGTCATTAGTTAATATTAGGGGTGTTTACTTCATTCAAAAATAACTTTTTATGCTTTTGTTTGTCCAATGATAGAACAGCCATTACAATACATTCTTTTTCACCAATTATGGAAACTAGCCATATCTTCTTACAGGGTAAAACAAGAAACTGTAACTGGCAGCAAGTCCTGATCAGGATGTTTTGAGAAGTGTGGAATCCCCTCTTAATTGCAGTTGATCCCAGGTCTACCCTGACCAACAGTGATAACACTTCTTAGGATCCCAGCTATAGGCAAACAGTAAACCCTCAAACTGGTTTCAAAACATGAAAATATAAAAATACATTAGAAAAAATTACCAGCAATACATTTTCTTAATTTAAAAAAAAAAAAATGGCAGCCATAAATTTTACGGAAAAATAAAAATTACCAAAGCTCACAAGAAAATGAAATTTTGGCATTAAACAACCCATAAGAAGTTGATATGCCATTAAACAAACAAAACCAGTCTTATGAACATTTCTCTTAATAATAATCTAAAAACAATTCAGCAGTTGTTATTTTTATTAAGTGGATTTTTTGCAATTACTACACCATGTTCTTGCCATTGAATACTGTAGTCTGAAAAATTACACATTTATCACAATCACCATTACTTCTCAGCCTTTTCAGGGATTAAGAGGTTCAAAAATTTTATGTCTGAGCATAAGGGCACCTTCCCACCAGAAAGTGCCTCTCCTTTGGGAGGGGGCCCTTCCCACCAGAAAGTGCCTCTCTTTTAGAGAGGGCTTGGTTTATCACTCAGCACTTGAGACATCCTTAAAAGGAAAACTGCCAAAGAGTCTTAAACAATTTTCCCCACAATATTACTGACAAATCTACTCTAAATTTTGACCTTCTGTCACATTACTAGCAACATGGATCAGTGTGTCTGTTCAGCTTAATCTGATTCTCTCTCTTCATTTCTATCTGAACTGAAAAATACCCTTTTTCTCACTGCAACCTTTCTTTCTATGAGATCAAAACAGAATATTATTTATGAGGTATTGGCAGGGCATAATGGTTGTGCAAACTAATGAAGGGAAGGACAAGGACAATTGTAACATGCCGTTTTAACAGAAATTTCAATGAGTTTCCTTATCAGCTTGCAATCTGCTTCCTTGATAGATACAATCTCTAAAAGTTTAAATGCAACGTCAATTGCTATCTCATACTTCCCTAAGTCCCATCCACCTCTTATCCTTTCTTAGGCATACCCTGTACCATGTTTTTTTTTTTTTTTTTCACTGTAACCCCTTGTGCACCAGTGGCAGTCCTGCCTTGTTTGGGATGAAATGATTATAAAAAACAAAAACAAAAAACACATACCTGTTGCCTCCAGATTTTAAAAAAATTACCAGATTGGATATGCAGTGTATGGGCAGAGATAATGGTAGGATTAGCTAGATAAAGACACCATTGCCACTAATGTTTTACTATAATGTGGATGATATATTTGCTGCACCCTGTATTATCCAATCTGGTAATTATTTTTATCTTTCCAGCTGAAATTCACATTGTATATTTGGTGCTTTACTATTGTTATCCAACCAGTTGATTCAATGATTTGAGATTTGAATTAACATTTGAAAGTTTTTGAAACATGACAACAAGGCTCATGAATATTGAATTAACAAGAGGAAATAAGTGAGGAGGTTACATTTCATCTGGTGTTTACATATAAAACAGTCTGGTGGTATCAAAAGGTACTGCCAGATTTGGTTGGATCTGTGATATGTCTCAGACCTCAATATTCCCCCTTGCCTACACAAAACTATTCCTGACTCTCAGATCATCATCTAATGAAGACTTTCTCCTCTGTTCCAACTGTTGTTTCTTCACAACAGTATATTTATGAAAGTATAATTGTTTATTTTCAATAATAGTTTTAATTCTATTTGTTTGTCTATCTTAGTTTTAATTTCTTTTGAATTAATGAAAAACTTGAAAAAAGAATATCTTGGTTTTCTGTACTCTCCAAGCTCTACTATAGACATTAATATATGTGTCATCTACTAACACCTTAACATGATGGAAGGAGAAAAAAGGAAACCGTATGTGAAGGGGACAAATAATAAAAAAAATTTGAATTTGAATTTTTACTTGTACCCTTGTACTGCTCTGGTGATATGTTTTAAGTTTCCATTCAAGATTTACTTAGGGTCAACTGAACCAGAACTAAATTTTAATCTGCCTATATTGTAATCTGGATGTGCGTTGTGGTGCAGTGGATATCAACTTGGAACAACAAATTCAGGGTGCCGAGTTCGAATTCCAGTTGAATTTATTGCATTCACTTACATGCAAATACACTGTCCCTTCCCTCCAGTTATGGGTTAAATAACAGGACAGATTGGGTTCTATAGCCTTGGTTGGCAACCAGTCTACCACAGAAAGCAATGGCAACCTACTGCGGGATAATCTTCTGCCCAGTCAGTCACATCTCTTTTGAGACATGATCGCTCAAAGCATGTTTCACGGATGGCACTTAACTGACTGATATTGCAATTTAAGATGCAACTCTCTATTCTCACTAGCAGGCTGTCACTTGGCTCTCTAGAGCTCCTTAAGACATCAATTAATTTATCCTGTCAAAAGGGAGATAATTGTTTTTTAAACCCTGCAGAATATTTCTTAGCATTCAAATTGCAAAATTCTTAAAAATTATCATGAGCAAATATTGTCAGAATTTTTTTTTTTTTTTTAAGGCCAAAGGCTAACAGAATTTTTATAGTTAAACTTATGAATATGGAATTGAAGAAATAGATTTTAATATTTTGTTATTAAATAAAATATTCTTATCTGCTTATATAAGATGCAGTGAAAATTCTTTGGAGAGAAGTAAAAAAAAATTCTTTTTAACTTTCTGTTAAATATTATCATTGTTTCTTTTATATAAAAATTCAAATGAGAAGCCTCTTTATAAATGCTCTGTTGCTGTACCATTTGGTTGTTACAAGTAGATAACTTTTAGAAAGATTTTTATTCATTTGAAATTAGTTTTTCATGCTTGTACTTATTTTCAACCCATCTTAGACAATAGACGTCATCTCTTGTTTTTAACTCAATACAATGTTCTTGCGGTTGAGTAAAAATTAACCTTTTTTTAATGTGCATTATACTTCATAAACAAAAGTGAAAAAAAAAATGACATAATTTTTGCTGACAAGTTTCATCCAACAAACTTGCTCAACATTAATATTTTTTTTTTTTGTAAGCATGTTTTGTGGGTGGGTGATAATTTTTTTTACTTTTTGAAATTATTAATTGGCTGACAGCTGGCTGTTAAATAACTTGTTGCTGAGAGGATATTTCACTAACAGTTTTTGATAATCAGGCAAATTTTTTTTTTTTTTTTTTTTGTGGCAGTGGGAAGGGAGGGTTAATCCATAATGTCTGAAAATATTTATTTATTATTGCAAAAAATAAATATTATATTTTTTTTTTTCCTGTTAGAATAAGAAATGAAAACAAATAATTTTATCTAAAATTTTAAAAATCAATTTTGTTTTCCAAATCTGAAAATATTTAAAACAAAATTTTAATTTTGGTCTCAATAATTTATCTGTCAACAGAAAGATTAAATTTTTTTAGAATCTTCCAAAATAATACTCAGAAATTTTATCGAACAAAAAAAAAAAAAAAGGGATTAAAAAGAATACTATATATTTCCACAACTTTTAAATCCCAAAAATCACCCTTAAAAATTAGGGGTTGTCTTATACTACAATCTTAAGATAAAAACCTTAGTCTAAGTGATGTTTGTCGGTAGGCCTCGGTGCAATAGCCAATGGCATATGTGAAAAGATTCACATTATCAAATAAACTGATAATAAAAGTAGAAAAAAAATATTCTACCTTATATATTATTGGCATAATTTCACAGTAAATTACGGAATCAAATAATAATTCCATATCATTGAAATCAACTTGTATTCATGCAAGCTCAGCTGAGAAAATGTAAACATTGACTTATAATTGTGTTCATAGAAACCTTTATCTTTTGCTCAACTTTCAATAATCGTCATGATTGTGTGAATTACAGCATTAGTAACTTTTAGAATGACGATATTAATTTCTCATTAAAAATACATTATTCTACTGTTATTAGCTGTATTTTGTGATTGTCAATGAAGTATAAGTAAATGGCCATTAGTATACCAGGCTGTTTGTAAATGTTTAGATAAAAAGAATAATCAGTGTTCACAAGAGATCACATGATGAAACATAAAAGAATGATTTCTGTTTTAGGGGATGTGTGTAGGAAAAACATGACATAGAATTAGTTTTGGTATTTCATTTGTTTTGAATTTCTAAGGATACAGTAAGTAAATTTCTAGTAACTTCATCTTTATATAATTAATAAGCAGTTATCTTATATGACAGGTATATGAAAAAATAATGAAAATTTGCTATATTTTTTTACCTCATCTTATCTAAAGGTCACTTTATACACAGTAATTAAAATATATTGAAAATACATTTTTTTACTGTAGGTGTCATATCAACACTTCAAGTGTTTGTAAGTACACCTTCTGTTACCCCCAGATGATTATTTGAATTTGTAGATTGTCCTATGGCATAGTTTAAGCTATAGAGTTTACAAAACATTTCAGAAAGTTACTCTACGTTTTTAATGTGATTAAAGAAGTAAAGATGGAAGCTGTCTTAAAATCATGAATGATTTATTGAAAAACAAATCCTATTCTCATCTAGCAAAGTGATTGGGATGAAAAAATTTTTAAAAAATGAGAGCTGCTGACATGAAAACATCTTTGTCTATGTACCACATCCCTTCCACCCTTCATTCATACAATCAAGTAGTTAGCTTACTGCCTTCACCTGTCTTTTTTTGCCATCAATTTGCTTTGTAAGGCTTAAGTTTTCTAAGCCCTCCTTCTTCATTATGTGTCAAAAAATATATTGAAGCTTTTTTTTTTTTTTAAGGCATTTTCTGACATTTTTTAAGACTTCCTTCTTCCTTGTTGCTTACTTGCTCCATCCATGGAATTCTCAGTATCCTTCTGTAGAACCTCATATCTGTTGCATCCAGTTTTCTCTTCATCTGTGAGATTATTCAGCATTTATTGCCATATGAGAAAATTATTTAAAACACTTTTTCCCTATCAACTTAAGAGACTGATTCTTTTTCTTCAAAATGACTTAAAAAGAATAATTGAAGTAAAAAAAATATCCCAAATGAAAATCTGTTGATAGACAATCCTAAAATATATTTGAACTGAAAAATTTGGCTTGTATGAATAGAAAAACATTAAAAATATCCTTTATTTACTGACAATGAGACTTCATTGTTTTTTAAATTTGACTGTTCCTACTGGTTATAAAAGTGTTCATGCTTAATTGAAGGATTGGTTTTGTTTTTCTAGCCAAAATTTCACTGCCTGGTGGAATTTGTCTGTAATTTTTCTCCGTATGACATCAGTCTCTTTCTTTCTTTTTCTTTCTTTCTTCCTTTCTTTCATAGTATTCTAGTGACCTGGTCACACTGTCTTTTTGAATCCCTTCTCCCTGGGCCTAAAAGTTAAAATATTTTCTTCAACCACCAGCAGAACAATAGAATCATCTCTTAAAATATTAATATTGTTAAAATGTAAGCCATTTTTTCTTTTAACTTTTGCTTAAATTTAAAAGTGTTCATGCTCAATTGAAGGATTGATTTTGTTTTTCTAGCCAAAATTTCACTGCCTGGTGGAATTTGTCTGTAATTTTTCTCCGTACGACGTCAGTCTCTTTCTTTCTTCCGTTCTTTCATAGTATTCTAATGACTATTTTTTACAAAAAAAATATTATTCCTTTAGTGTATTACAAAAATGCAGAATAATATATAACTGAATCTCTTTCCTTAACAATTTAGTCAATGCTAACAATCATAATTTTATTACTTCACTATATAAAAGCTCACAAGCATAGACTTGTATCTTGTTAATTACAAAAGTGAATGTCCTCACTGATATAAAATGGCAATTATAAAAAGATGTGATTAATCCTGCCAAAATCTTTTTCTTCTGACACATTTTATAAAAACCAATATAACATTAAAAAAAAACACTTATGAACCATGTTGTAAACAAGCTAAAATAAAACTAGTGTTAAGAAAATTAAAGTCAAAACATTTTGATATACCATTAACCTATCCCAGTAGGTTAATGGTATATTTATGCCAGAAGTTTAGTTAGTAATAGGATGAAAAAAAAAGCATTAAAAATATAATTTGCCAGTACATATCATTTAATGATTCCAATAAATTTATTTACTATAAAAATTTCAACACATTCTCTCTCTCTCACACACAGTGCCATGCAAAAGTTTTACAACACATCACAAAAAAATGTTCTTTTTAAGTATTTCTAATATTGTTACACTCATTAAACTTTTACTGCTTATAGAACATATGTAGGTATTCAGTCAAACAATCAGATTTCTTAAAACCTTCACAAAAGTTTTTTTTTTTATTTTTATTTTTTTTTTAAATGCTCCAGATTCATTTTATGAATATAGGAATAATTAAAAGTATTGTATAATTCTTTTTTCTGTCAACCATCCTTTAAACATTGACAAAATAGGGGAAAAGCAAAATAAT
Source organism: Ascarosepion bandense (assembly GCA_037127315.1). Classification (NCBI taxonomy): domain Eukaryota; kingdom Metazoa; phylum Mollusca; class Cephalopoda; order Sepiida; family Sepiidae; genus Ascarosepion; species Ascarosepion bandense. The sequence goes on along the minus strand of JBBBDQ010000316.1, from coordinate 2,942,017 downwards.
TGAACAAGACCTCTGTAAATGTATTGTTGACCTTCATAAAAATGGACTTGGTTATAGGATGATATCTAGTCAGTTAAATGTGTCAATGAGTTCAGATGGTACGAAAGTTCGTCACTGGAAGATATCATTCCATTTGTCCTAAAACAAGCTCTGGTCCTTCTAGAAAGGTACGGAACGGAGCAAGATTATTGGTGAGAAAAGTTAGCAATGAGCCCTGAGTTACACTTAAAGAACTTCAGGGAGAACTAGAAGTAAGTGAAGTAAAAGTGAATGCAGATACAATTAGTCATTCACTTCGTTGATATGACAACTTTTTGAGGACAAAAACCACTTCAGTGAAAACATATTTTTACTAAACTGGATTTCTCCTACCAGGGAATTTTGTTAACTATACTTTTTTTTTAACCTCTCAGATAACTATTATGGGTATTGTCAATGTTAATCCTTGCAAGGATTGAACTCTTCATCCTTGGTTAACAAATATTGTTAAATTACCCTGTCTACCTGCTAATTAAAAATAAGCCTACCCTTGTTCAGAAGAGAAAAAACTCGTTCATCTCTGGACATTATACTGAATAATTTCACATGTTAAACATATTGCATTAAACAATTTTGAGAGATAACAATGATTTTTTTTTCTTTTCCCAGATGTTTTAGTATTACCATATTGGGGGCAGGCATTCTTAACTTACACAAGTGTATTAAGTGAATGTAACTACAAGTGACCAACAACACTCAAATCACATCCCCAACACAGAAAAAAATGCCATTTATATTTAAATGCCACCAAAGTGAATCACAACTTACCAAAGACTGTTGTTCTGTTTCTAAACTAAGCTTATTAAATAATAATTTATTAACAGTTCCACTGAAAACAAAACTCCAACTTGCCCACGCAACCAATCATAAGAATGTATTTTCATTCCAATGGAAAACAGGATAATACAGATAAGAAAAAAAAATCTCTGGAGCTTATTTAATTTAATAAAAATAAAAAGTTAAATCAGTCATGTCTTCAGTTTTCCACAAGCAGTTATGACACTCAGTACACACTCTCTTTATTCAATCTACACTGAAGGCTTATTAGCATGGCCAAGGATGCATTCCAGAAGCTGAGTTAGTACTGAGACATATGATCTAAAATGAAGGAAAGACTTAAAGCAACGGAAATGTGGTTCTACAGAAGGATGTTGAGGATACCATGGACCGAACATGTAAGCAATGATGAGGTTCTGGAAAGGATGAAAAGGAAACTAATATTTATCATCAGCTGAAGTTTAAGATAGCTGAAGTTTCTGGGACATATAATTAGGAAAGAGGGCTTGGAGAACCTGATACTCACAGGACAGAAAAAGAGAGATGGGAAAGCAACTGGCTTGAGTAAATGGATAGAAGAGCAGGTTTTAGAGTTGGGAGTAACAAGAAAGGGTGCTAAGAGCTACAAGGCATGAGAAGATGTGGAGGACCATGATTGTTTACATCTATAGACTCAACTTGAAGGGCTCAAACATGCTGAGTATTGATGTTAGCAGTATGTAGGTGTCATTTAATCAAGAGCAAGCAGAAAAGAACTGTTCTAGGAACAGAAAGACAAAAAGAAAAAGAGCTATGATATGGACGGGGAGATACTCATACATCCCCCCCAAAATTATAGGCTCAAACCTCCAGGGTGATCTCCCTGCTGTAAAAACAGAGACACCTAGTTTGAATAAATGGATAGAACATTAACATATGCCACAATACACAAGTGTTGTAAAGAAGAAAACATAAAATTAACTTGTAGAATCATGATTGCCTATATTCTAAAAGTACATGGCAGAAAGAATATACAGATAGGCCATTTTAGATAACCTCAACTAACAGGGAATTTATTTAAAGAAAATTCTATGATACTTCCATCTAGCAGGAAATTCAAGGTCATTTGAAATGGAATCCTTTAATTGTAAAGAAAAATATATTGCTTTTTGTTTAGTTTTTGTGAGGAAAAGACAACTTTCAAGTATTGCAAGAAAAAAGAATGAAACAGAAAGGAAAACCTATTTTTTTGTAAAAGCTGTATTGTTGTCTGGATGTGAATGTGTTTCCACTTCATCTTACTTTGTCTATGCAGAGTTGATATTCTTGTTTGACTTGAGCAATTGTTGTGGGAAACAAACAGTTGATAAGAAAAAAATCAGAAATTATGAGAATTTTGTCTTTTATTTATCTTTTTACATTGTAATAAACAATTCTTTCATCTTCATAAATTACTTGACTTCATTTTATTACTCTTATTGAATATGTGTAATATATATGATCTCAGATATATCCACATATGAAGTGTTGCAGAATTATGAAAAGTTTGTTTGGTTTAACATATTTTTTATCACATTTCACATTGCGAAAATGTTTTTAAAAAAATTAAAAATCTTAAACAATTAACAAGGGCTGCATTTGGAATTCTTCTTGAACTAAAAGTATATTTCGATATATTTCATGAGAAATATATATAAAAAGCATATATATGTGGATGATTATGCTTTCGCTAGTTGATAGAGCACTGTAAAGGGAAGATTGATTTCATAAAACAGTAGCCACTTATGGCTTTATGCAACACTCTTTGGCTACTGAATTGAATGCTTTTGGTTACTGGCTGTTTGCTTATATTCTGTGAATAACACTCTGAAGTCTGCCTTTTCTCTGCCCTTCTGTCTGATGACAAATCAGTCGGCTTGAAGCAGTTGATCTAGCCACACTGATGAGCTGTGATACAGTGAAACAGGCTTGTATGCAGATGATATATAGGATGAAAGTAAATGAATGCAAGTTTGAAAACTATTATAATGCAAAGTAAGTAATTAAAAAAACAACATATTTTGAAACGAATGGTTTTCTCATGATTCATGAGAGTGCAGCAGTAACAATGAGTTTATAAAACAAGGAAGAATTTTAAACAAGATCCTTTTGCTCTATTAATAATTACTTGTCTGGTAGAAAAGTTTGAAACCGCAAAGATATTGCAGATTATTTCTTCAGGTGGGAACATTCCTTAGAAGCTGAGCACGTACCTCAAGATATGGATAGTCTTTCAATAATTTGATCAAACATGTAACCTTGGTTATATAGCAAAATATAGGAACATTTTATACCTATTTTTACCTATTTGTTTCAAAATAATTGTTTTTACAAAAGCTTACTTTGCATTATGTTTTTAAAATTTGCATTCATTTTGTTTTGTTTTTTTTTTCATCTTATCTATATATATATATATATATATTTCATTAAATAATATAGACAAATTTTGTCTATTTTATGTAAATTTTTTCTATATTGTCTGATAAGCATAATAGCATTATCATTAAATGAAGAAAGAAAATTACAATATAGATATATAATTTTTTATTTTTTATTTTTTTTATAATCCAATCTAAGCTTTCGGTTTACATAAGCCATTTTCAAATATATCAAATTACATTATAGTATAACAATTCACGGATAAAAAATAATGAGTCTGTGATATATATATATATATATATGAAAGCAAAGAAAAATAACATTTTTTGCAAACTTCACTACAAATCAAAGGATGCACATATATTTTTATGAAATAAAAAATCAGTTAGAATTGAGTGTAGAAAGTGTTCCACTACTTCATAACAAAGCACAATGTGCTTCTACTTTTCAGTCATTTGCTAAGTTCTCTTTCAGGGTTACTTCAATTCGAAGTAATGATTAGCAAGCTTGTCTCACTAGTGTGATTATGACTGAATAGTGAGTTTTATCCTCATTGGGTGCCACATCTAATCTATGCTTAGAAGATCACCTTTCATGGTTGCCATCAGCTGTCTTATCACAATTTTTTCTTCACCTCCCCCTAAACGTCAGAAGACTAAATCAGAATTGTGATTGGAGGTGGGATGCAGAAATCCGTGATGCAAGTATCTATTAAAAACTCTGCAGATCACATGAATCCTTGTTAATCCAATAGTCACAAAGTATATAAGCTCATTCAGTGGTATCTATATTTTATTGGCTGAGTAACTCCATGGGAGAGTCTATTTTCAGGCATCTGCTTAGTTTTTAAGTTATGCCAATACCGTGCAAATTGTTTTCAATATATTCTGAAAAATGATCCAAACAGGCCTAATTTTTGCAAATAAAGTATGCTTTTTTTTAAAAAAAATAAAAACATTTGTTTTCTTAATAGAAAATAAAATCTCATAGATTTTCCTGTTAAGAGAAAAAAAAACTTAATATATACTACTGGTGCATGACATGTGTAATGGTTGATGACTGGTGCATGACATGTGTAATGGTTGATGACTGGTGCATGACATGTGTAATGGTTGATGGCTGGTGCATGACATGTGTAATGGTTGATGGCTGGTGCATGACATGTGTAATGGTTGATGGCTGGTGCATGACATGTGTAATGGTTGATGGCTGGTGCATGACATGTGTAATGGTTGATGGCTGGTGCATGACATGTGTAATGGTTGATGGCTGGTGCATGACATGTGTAATGGTTGATGGCTGGTGCATGACATGTGTAATGGTTGATGGCTGGTGCATGACATGTGTAATGGTTGATGACTGGTGCATGACATGTGTAATGGTTGATGACTGGTGCATGACATGTGTAATGGTTGATGGCTGGTGCATGACATGTGTAATGGTTGATGACTGGTGCATGACATGTGTAATGGTTGATGGCTGGTGCATGACATGTGTAATGGTTGATGGCTGGTGCATGACATGTGTAATGGTTGATGGCTGGTGCATGACATGTGTAATGGTTGATGGCTGGTGCATGACATGTGTAATGGTTGATGGCTGGTGCATGACATGTGTAATGGTCGATGGCTGGTGCATGACATGTGTAATGGTTGATGGCTCAGAATAAAAAATCTGAGAGCAAAGTTTGATTTCCAATTGAGTTTGTTATATTTACTTATATGCAAATACCCTTGGGAAAAGAATGCATCCATTTCTTCTGTCCCTAGCTATGGGTTAAAATAGCAGCAGAGACTAGGTCCTATGTCCTTGGTTGGCAGTCTACTGTAGAATGTAATGACAGCCTATTGTGGGAATAAGTCACTCATAAATCAAAGACATGTTCACCTAAACATGCATCTATCAGAAAAGCAAATTTTACTAAATTTACCGATGCATGAACAATTCTCACCGAGGAGAAACCTACCGTGGTCCATTGTATATAATTTTTGTTACCAATGTGGAACTGATTCAGTTAATATTCTGAGCAAAATAAACTAATTGATTATTAATCAATTATATTTATGTATATTTTTGTAGAACACTTCATCAGTTTGATTTTAAGTGTTAAATCTTCTTTATTTAAGACTCTAGAAAATGAAACTTATTTGTGCTTATAAAATCTATTATACTCAGATATCTATATTCCAATAGTTATGCAAAGAGTCCATAATTCTTTTTATAGATTTAGAAAAAAATTTAAGTGACCTAAATAATATTACACTTGTAATAATCTGGGTGGTGGCTTACTAACCAGTTATACTTAATAAAATCAAGAGTTTTGTGCTTACAATAAATAAACATATTGTTTGTAATTGAAAAAAACAATATTTTTAAATTAGCTGCTAAATTTTTTTTTTTTTTCCCTCTCAACAAAATGTTTAACTGTCTAAAATTGCCCATTCATCCAATTTAGATTTTAAAATCAGAATATAAAATAACTGCAAGTAACCATTTGGTCTTATTAACAAGGGTACCTGTGTTTGAGCTTTCTGAGATTTTTGTCATTGGCTGCAGTTTAAAGTATTTATCATCTGATTTAGAAAAAAAATATTAATAATTGTTTTATTCATTTTTGTTTACAGCATGATTTAAATGTACTAAAGAAATTATTGTTCCTATTGTAAATCATGTTTACATTTTTTTAATGTTCAAATTATGCATTCATTTAGATGCAAATACATTTAGGAAAGGTATTAATCTGTCCCTTTCCTTCAGTTATGAGTTAAATAACATGACTGGTTGCCACCCAAGGCAATCTATCTACTGCAGAAAGTAATGGCAATCTTCTGCCTAGTCACTCATGTATATTTTGAGACATGGTCACCCAAATTTATATCACTTATGGCACAACTGACTGGCTGAATGTTTTCACCTGAGTTAATTTCAAATGCAAATTTTGAAATTTACCCACCAGTGAGTCCAACCAGAAAAAATGAATAATATTAGACATTTTTATGTCTTTACTTATTGTCACACACACATATATATATATATATATATATATGATGGCTAAACTAAGAAAACCAGTTACTTGTTTATTTTATTTTCCCATTAACATGTTTGGATGCACTTTCAATTTTTTGCTTTTACTCTTATATATTTTAAATTCATTAATATTACCTTGTGCACACACACATTTGCATTCCTATATAGTTATATATTGTTGTAAAAGTTACTTGAACCATTATAATCCTATTTTTTGCAACTGTAATATCTTAACTTTGTATTTTAGTGATGGAACTTTTGCTCTGAATATTTGCATTATAGAGAACTTCTTTTCTCTTTGAAAAAGAGCATGCTATTAAAAGAAATATTTGCATTACATAATCTTGATTTAAAGAAAATAAAGAAATCTAAGATTTGAATGCAGATTCATGCTTAGTTTTCTTGGCATATTTTTGTTACAATCTGTTTTTCAAAAATTACTGTGCATTCCTTATTTATTCTATTCTTTTTTCATTTCTATCAGCAGTTGATGCTAATACAACAGTCAATGAAAGTACGTTAATCTTCTCTTGCATATTGTTTCTAAAATAAATATGTATTTATTAATGATTACATGTCAATAGGTAGCACATCATATTGAATACAGTTTCTTTCAGATGAGTTTCAGAATTTTAACAAATTGTTAGCATTAAGAGAATGTGCATTGCAGTGTAATAGATATTGGCTCTGAATGAGAAATTAAAGAGCCAAGTTTGAATTCCAATTGAATTTGTTGCATTCACTTACACGCAAATACGCTTGGGAAAGGTATTAATCCATCTCTTCTCCCTTCATCTATGGGTTGAATAGCAGAACAGATTGGGTTCTATAGCCTTGGTTGGCAGCCAGTCCACTGCAAAAGAAATGGCAACCTACTGCAGAGAAATTTGCCTTGTCAATCATGACCTGAAAGAGATATGATCGTGCAAGCATGTATATCACTTCACTGACTTACTATTAGTCTTAATATGTTTATATGACATTAGATTTGTTATATAAACTGCATCTAGAGATTATATGCAAGTTATTAATTGGTATAAAGAGTTGCATCTTTAATTTTAAAAGTCTTATTACAATGTTGTTTAGATTCTACTCAATATTATTAACTTAGATATATAGTGATAGAGAAAACTATTGTTTTTGGTTGGAAAAAATTTTACTGAGTTAACAAAACAGACAAATTACTACTGACAGTCATGTCAGTAGTTTATTTGCAAGTACTTATTTTGATACTTTTACATTATTATACCTTGTAAAACTAATGTAAAACAAATAATATGAAAAGATTTTAGAACAAATTCGTCAATTTCTTAAAGGAAAAACATATAAAAAAAACATTTTATTTTAAAAATAAAGATAACAAAAAATAACCTCCTAAAATTTGTTGTACAAATGCTCCTTTCTTTTCAATAACTCTTAGCAGCCTATTGTCAACATCTGATGTTAGATTTGCAGTTTTAGCGGCTGGTAAGTTGTTTGCAGCAACTTTAACTGCCTCGCAGGCTTCACACTTGCTGTTGAATTGCCTTCTATTAGAATAATTATCTCTCTTGTCGATGCTCCACAGGTTCTCAATTGGATTCAAGTCACAGTTATTTGAAGGCCAGTCCATAAGTAAATTTTTAACAAATCCCTTTTCTTTCAAGCAGGATTTAGTAAACATTGATGCATAACTTGGTGTGTTATCTTGCATAAAGATCATAGATCTGCGCTTGGCTAAAGACTGGTTATCAAGCCATTCAAAGAAATATTGCTCTAGAAAATCTCAGTAACTTTTGGAATTCATTTTAACACCGTCTTTCAATTAAAATGGACCCACAAGCTCATTACCAATAATCCCAGCCCTTATCATGATCTCACCGCCACCTTGTTGGCGTTTAAAAAATTTTCTTGAGTCATGTTGCTTGAAAACCCATCCTTGAGCCCATCCATCGGGCATATCAAGAGTGATTCTTGATTCATCTGTAAAAAGCACTTTACTGAAACCAGTTTTCATGTATTTTTTCCCCACTGCAATCTTCTTTCCTTGTCTTTTTTTTTTTTTTTTTTTTTTTTGTTAAAATGGGTTTCTTGATTTGATTTTTTACATCAGCAAACTTCCTTAATGCTTTACACCTTTTTCCCTTGACACCATAGGAGCTCCAGCGGCCTCAAATATGAACGCACTTGACACATTTGGGTTTCTTATTAGTTCTCTTCAGATATGTGATAGATCTCGCTTTGTTAAATTCCTGAATTCAGCCTGAGACTTTTTTTCTTGGTTGAATTCCCATTTGACATATTTTCTTGATTGTTCAAGGATCCCTTTTCAAATCCTTAGAAATTTGAAGTGAAGACTTTCCTTTGCTAATTTCTTTGATTATATAGTTCTTTTCATTCATTGTTAGTTTTTTTATGAGCCACAATATTAAATTCTAATTCTTGCAAATAATCTCTTGACACTTCAAATTGCTATAATTACTGAAAAAATACTTAATATCAATCTGAAATTGAAAATTGGGACTTACTTGCTTTCATGCTTACTCGCTATACATAATAGTATAAATTATTTCATTGGATAACACATATCTATGAATTTTACATAAAATATTTGACAATACGTCTTTTGCATATAATCTCTAGATGCAGTTTAAATTATATATACATATTTCAATCTTTTGAATCTTAAGTAAACAGTTTATTTAATCTACCATCATTCAACTTACTTTTGAGAAAGTCTTTATATATTTTATGTTTGCTGTTCCAACCTTTGATCATACAGTGGGTGGACAAAATAATGGAAATACCTAGTAGTATAATAAGCATAATTTGAAAAATTTGATTAAACTGTCAAAAGCTTATCTATTTTTATATTTGTTGATTTAATGAGTAGTGCTTAATTTTTTTTTTTTTTTTTTTTCATAGATATTATTTAAGTAAGTTTATGAAAATCAACAGTCAGGATGATTTAAGAATTTTAAGTGATTAAATCCTATGGTTCAAGAACTATTTCCTGGGAAGTGGGGGTGCCATCTTTCAGGATGATAATGCACCCATTTATACTGCAAAAACTGTAGATGAATAGCAAGTAGAACATTCTAGTGAAGTAAAACATAACCCCCAGATCTCAACATCATTGAACATTTATGGTTCATTTTAGCAAAACACGTGAGGAGTCAATATCCTCCTCCATCATCATTGAAAGGATTGGAGACCTGTTTTAGTTGAAGAATGGATAAAAATTCCCCTGAAAAAAATTCAAACTTTGTTTGAGTCAATCCCATGCAGAATTCAAGACATAATTACTGCCATAAGCAGTTTTAGCACATATTGAAATAAATTTGCTTAAAATTTCAGAGTGTTTCTATTATTTTGTCCACCTCTTGTATATCTTGTTTGTTTACACAGAAAGCTACCTCAATAAATCTATATAAGTTTTGTAAAACGCAAGGTGTTACTGAGTGTGAAAAAATATAAGAAAACCATTAAGGAAAGAGAACAATAAGGAGAACAAAAAAGATAATAGCAAAAAGAAAGAGAACAAACAACAATTGACAGTGCATTTAAATTTCTGAAAATCAAACTTCACTGAAAAGCAAGAAGGTGGAAGAGATTTTCACAAGCAAGACGTGTAAGAAATGAAAGTGTTAGCATAAAAGTTACAGTTACTTATAACTGTTTCAACTGTAAAATGATGAGCTCTGCTATCAATCTAGTACTGGAATTAAAATCATAAAGTCTAGGTAGCATAGAGGTACTTCATCAAAACAATTATCATGAAAGTATTTATAGAAAAGGCACAGGAAAGCACATTGTAACAGTAGAAAAATGAAGCTGATATGCCAGGTCAGGACAAATGACACTGCAGATTCTTTAGATTTTTATCAGGAACTCTAAATATGTTTGTCTGTTCATCTATTAAGTTACCGAGTCTTTTCTGTATCTCGGTGAATATTTAACATCTCTTTCAATATCACTCTACAGAGTCTTGTGGATTTAGATAAAGATAATCAGGGTTGCCTCCCTTAGACGATAATGAATTCTTAGCAGTTCATAACAAAAGAATAAAAAAAAATATATAAGAATATGGTAGAAGTTTTCTACCTCCAGATTTGATTTGTAACACGTGGAGAAAGTATGTGTTGAACAGAGTGACCATATGATCAAAACAATATGACAATTTTGTTTAATTAATAATTTTATTAACAACAGAAGACATCAATGTAATGGCTATGTAACCCAAATACAGATAATTAGAAAGAAGTCTAGTGACAGCATCTGATCATGTTGGACTTTTTTTCATATGAAGAATATTTTAGTTTATTGCCTCCAGAGTTGTATTTAGTAGATAGCCTTTTAAAGATAAACTTATTTCATTCATCATGAGCAGAGAATAGTTTTTCCTTGATCTTGCCATGATTTGAACCTTTTTCATGGTTAGAATACCTAGTACTTCTAGTTTCTTATTGTGCTAGGTATTTTCTCACATAGATTGTAATGTCCATATAATCTCAATTCATTTCAGCAACTGCTTATATTTTATTTTACCTCATTGTTGCTCTTCTTTCACACTACTGTTCCATCTTCTGATTGGGTGTTGTCATCCAGTCAGTGTTAGTCACAATTTTTTAGTTGTTGCTAATTGTCTCAATTCCAGACCATGATTAGCATGTCTGTCCACTGTTGTTATAAACATCCATCATAAAGGAAATACTTTAATTATTCTTTTTTTTAGTGCATTATATTTTCAAAACTTTTGAGTAAAATTTTACATTGACTGGATGTGCAGGTGGTATGATAGATAGCATCTAGGAATGAGAAATTGGAGACCTGAGTTTAAATTCTTTTCAAGTTTGTTACATTTATTTATGTATAAATACCCTTGGAAAAGATAGCAATCTCTCTTTTCCTCCCAGCTATGGGTTAAATAGTAGAATTGTATATGGGGGTAATAATCAGTTATCTGCAAAAGATTATGTGAATGTAATATTCACTCATGGTAAGAGATTTATTCTTACAATCCAAAATGTTTCGCTTTAAATAACCCACAAAGTGTTGATACACCATAAAGTACAAATCAGTTGAACAGTTACATTAATAGCTAAAGTTTTTTTTTTATTTTCTTAATCAAAGCAATTTTACACAATATCAAAATCTTTATAAATCTGTATTTTTATAAAAACCCAAATGTTTTGTACAAATATTACTTTTATTCACTATTTATGCAACCTATATAATCATTGTAATGATTATTACACATAAATATTATTACTGCCATAATCTATTAACAAATAGATAATGGGAGGGGAAAAAATGAACAAAAATAATTACAACTATTTTAAAATTTCAGAGTAACTGTCATCTACCATAGAATCTTCAATATTAATTTGGTCTCACTCTCTTTAATGACTTAAATCTTTGAAAAAAACAAACAAACAATTGAACCATTATACACAAGTAACTTACAATGCCTTGTGCCCTTTTGTTGTTTATATATTTTTAGTTTTTGGTGTTTTTATTTCTCTTTCCTTTATTTTCATTTTCTTCATTGTTATTACTTTTCAAACTTTTAATCAGATCCCCACAACCTCTGACAAACTTTACCAAAACCTGCTCAGTATAGTTGCAGTATAAACACAAGTGGGCTCTATGGTTGTTGAACAAACACAAATGTGCCAGAGCAGGCGTCTGCAATGTGGATTGGATAACTGCCCTAGTAGAAAGGCATACACAGATATACATACAATTTTGTATATTTGAACAGTGGTCTTTCTTTTCCTGTTTGAATTTCTGAATGATCCAGACTCCCATTCAAACCCAAACCCCAAAATGCTTTTTCTACATTCCCTGTCCATCATTGCTACTATCAGTTCTTGGACAGATTCTAGGCCAATACACAAAAGATGCATTCCAAAAGCTAAGCAAAGTACTAATAAATAGAAAAAAAACTTTGTCAGAAACAAAGAAAAGTGTGCTGAACTGCAATGTCATCATCAGTCTTCCTTATACTTAGAATCAAAAAGAGGCAGTTGAAATTTCAAGTACAGAAAATGAAAAGTCTTGTAAATTTTGACTCTTACTGGTCATATTAAGGGCAAGAGAGCCAGTGGAGAAAAAGAAAATAGCCTACTTAATGAACTTGTATAAATGAATGGCAGAACTAGGAATGAGAAGGACAGTTAAGACAATACTAAAAACGACAAAGGATTGGAAGTTGTGGAGATCATCCACGTCCTGAAGAGAGACAGCACATAGATTTCACGGACAATAATCTGAATAAAAATAGTGTAAATCTTTCTTTTTATGTTTGATTAAATATGACAAGCAAAACAAATCTTTCACTTTATTTGGTTTTCTAGAAAACCAAACTAAAAAAGAACAAAAAGAGAACTTAACTTTAGAGAGAGAAGTTGATTTAAGTTTTTATCTCTGTTCACATACATCATCACTATTGCACTGTCCTGTAACTTAATTTTAATAATTTTTTACACTTAACATGTACAATATCTTTGAAAAAAAATTAATTTTTTTGTTTTAATATTTCTTTTAAAAACATTCAGTACTTACTCTATATGCAGTTCATAGAAATTCAAGAAAATTAGGTGTGAATTAGGAGGAATGAAAGGAAAAAACTTATTATATTCACTAAGTACATCAATAAGTCTATAAAAAAAAAAATTAAAAACTTTCAACATAGTCTCCTTCCTTCTCAATGTACTTAATTCAATGATGAATCCCATACATTGAACATTATACAGTAAAAGTGTAATGTCAAAACTTCAGCTCATAAGACTTATTCATACACATTTTATATGTATTATGAAAATATATTGACAAGGTATTCATTATATAAATGCATTATAAATGTACCTGCTATAGAAATACACTGTGTATCTGAAAGAACAGTCTTTGTCAATATTCAGGAATCAATGCAAGCAGTACTGACAGAATAGGACTATTTCATATTAGAGGTTTATAGGAACACTAATAAAGAATCTAATGACCATATCATCTGTCTCTGCTTTTGAAATGAGGTATTGTAACTATTTACTGTATATTGTTCGGGCTGTCCTCTTTGTCATATTCACAATGTTTCAGTGGTTGTAGGTTTCGACCTTCTTCAGGTGATATTCGTTGGAATTTATCTCTGTGGAATGAAGAAAGGGTCTGTTTTAAAATTTCAACTAATATTACCCGAAGAAGGCCAAAGTGTACAATGCCTGAAACATTATGAATATGACAATAAAGAGAACAGTTCAAACAATGTAAATAGTGTAAATGACTATAAGCTTTTTATATTTTTATTTTAAATACTGTTTTGAATTTATTTTTTAAGTAAATTTATTGAAATAAATCTAGTGAAAGAACATATTAACTTAAATAAAATGCCAGAAAAAAATAAATTGAAGCCTTACAAAATTGTTATTAATTATTCTAATATTTACAAAGCTAAAGTCTACAAATTCGTCCCTTTACCTTTTTCTTTTTCAAATACAATTAAAAAAAATGTCCTTATTGATTATCAATAAAAAGCAACCTACAATGATTATCTAGTCTTTTTATCTAACAATGTAATCTTCAGTCAGGCCATATTGTAATAAATGACTATCTTGATTCTAAAGGCCAATCCTTCCTCCAGCTGTTATATACTACTAACTAGCAAGGTAACCTAACATTATACTGGAATTATTTTTAGGTTAATTAATTTTTATAATTTCAATTCAATCTTTCATGTGCCATGTTCCTTCAAATCATAAGCAATCATGGCCCTCCACATCTTCTTGCTCCTTGTTGTTCTTAAAATGTTTTCTTATTTCTCCCAAACCCTGCTCTGCCATCCATTTGTTTTAGCCCATCAAGTATGTAACGTGCTATTTTCCCCCCTGTCTCTTTCTCTCTATTTGCCCTGTTAGTATCAGATTCTCCAAGCGTGCCTTCCTCATTACATTTCCCAGAAATTCAGCTGTCTCTTCCTGATAAGTATAAGTTTCCTTCTCATTTTTATCCTCTTCAAAATCTCATTGCTCACATGTTCTGTCCATGGTATCCTCAGCATCCTTCTGTAGAACCACATTTCTGTTGCTGCAAGTCTTTCCTTCATCTTTAAGGAAATTGTCCAGCACTCTCTACCATATGGGAGGGCAGATATCACATAACAGTCCAGTACTCTTTTCTTTGTTTCCAGCAAAATTTTCCTGTTTCTCAATACTCTACTCAGCTTTTGGAATGTGTCCTTGGCCATGTCAGTATGCTTTTGGATCTCAGTATCTTGCTTCCTGTCTGTTCCTTTGAGTCTAAAGTCAACTATTATCTTCTCTACGTGTCCCTATAAATGGTGCCTCCTACTCTAGCTCCCTACCTTGATGGGCTCATGGACTTTGAAAATCATTGCTAAAAATAAAAATTGTTATTTTTCATTATCTTTTAATAACTTCAGGTATGAGTTTGAGGAATTCAGTAAATGTTTGATTTAATTCTCTAAATCTCTCTTGGTCCATTGACAGCACATTCATTTTTGAACCCTGAGAACTGATCACTTGCCAACGTAATCTTGGAACATTTTGAGTAAATTTTCCTATTTCAAAATGAAAAAAATTGATAGTGATGAGCAATAAATAGCCAGTACAATGTGGCTCATTTTAAGAACTTTATTCTAATTACTCTCTGGACAAATAGAGGGACAGGAATGCAATGCACAATATACTTAATGAGCTTGAGTAAATCGATGGTGGAACAAGGTTTAAGAGAAATAAGGCAATTTATTTAGAGCTACAAGGAACAGGGAGTTGCGAAGAGCAATGATCATCTATGTCTTGAGAAGACAACACATAAAAAATTTTACTTGCTTGTTAGTATATGTAATTCATTTTGATATGACAGTCCTACAAACAGGTAGATTTTCGATTTGCATAAAGATAAGTAGCAATATTTACATTAGACAGAACTTGATTGGCACTTCCTTCCCTCTTTATACAGATAAAATTTTTTTTAAAAATTCAATTATTTCCAGAAATATGTAAACAAGGTGCTGACATTTGATTTACTCTATTCTCAAGAAATACTAAAATGAATATGATTAATGTTATTTTCACGACACCTTGATACCTTTTCTTATTTACTAGCACTATAAAAATCATAATGGATGACTTGAATTCCAAGATAGGTAAAGAGAAGGAGGGGAGACGACAAGCAACTTTAGATTAGGAATCAGCAATGAACAAGGAGAAAAATAGGTTCAATGGTGCACAGAAAATGACCAGGTAATAACTTACACTTGGTTTCAACATCGATTGTGGAAGGGACCACTTCCTAGTCATCTGCAAACTAAGGGTGAAACTCCGGAGACTGAAGAAGCCTAGTGCAGCACCAAGACTGCAATACAACACGCTTGTGAATTACCTCAACCTGCAGAAAAATTACACTGACAGCATGAAAAACAAATACGAAGAACACATTGGAAAAGGAAACTCAAAATGGGACTCACTAAAGGAAGCGCTAGTGACATCAGCAAACAACATTGTCCCAAAGAAAATCAGATGCAGAAGACAAAAATCAGTGGATGACTGAAGAGACTCTCAACATGATGCAAAGGAGACAGAAACTGATGCAAAAACATGGAATGGAATACAGGAAACTACACAAAGAAATAAGAAGCAAATGCAGACAGGCTAAAGAAGAATGGCTCAACAAAAAAATGTGCAGAAGTAGAGATTGAGCAAGACTAATAAGGCAGACATGCATAAAGAAATAAGAGAATTGACAGGACAAAAAATCTAAAATCTAAAGATGGAACAATCATATTGGAGAAAGAGGAAATACTGGAGCGATGAGAAGAATATATAAAAGATCTTTTCCATGACAAGAGAGAGCAACCGATAATACACAAAGATGGGGATGGACCGGAAATATTAAAGTCCAAAGTGGAAGCTGCAATGGCCAAATTGAATAGAAATAAGGCAGCTGGACCAGACAACATTGTAATAGAGTTGCTGATAACCATGGACGAATTTGGCATAGAGGAAATTACAGAAATAATAAATGAAATTTATAACAGTGGTCTAATACTGGATGACATAGGCAGTGCTATGAAAATGGTCTTATTTTCATAGCACTGTCTAAGAACCCAAGTGCAAACTCCACTGAACAATCAATTTGATGAGCCACATTAGAAAACTGATCGTCCAAATCCTGATGAATAGAGCAAGAAGCAGAATCAGGCCAGAAGTGGACAAGGAAAGTGCAGCTTCGTCAAAGATACTGGAACAAGGAACGCCACATTTATGATTAGGATGCTATCTGAAAGGGCAATACAAATGAAAAAGGACATGTACCTATATTGTATCAATTATGCGAAGGCGTTTGACAAAGTACACTACAAAGTATTGTTAGAAATGCTCAACAACCTCGACATATTTGGGAGAGACATAAGAGTAATCAAGAATCTCTATTGGCTGCAAACTGCCTGCATACGGACAGGTAATGAATTCAGCAGATATACAAAGAAAGAAAAAGAGCGTAAGACAAGGATGTGTCTTTTCACTGGATCTATACAATTTGTACAGTGAGACTATTCTGAGGATCCTAGATTTTTTGGAAGGATTCGTCATCAGAGAACCCCCATTCATCAATCTAGGTTGGCAAAAATTCAAGTCTGCTCAGTGATGATGGAACTTGAAGATTAACTAAATATATCTAAATCTAAATCTAATCTAAACTTATTTATAAATGGAACTTTGTGTGTCTGTGTGTGTCCGTTACTTATAGATTCCGAAACGGCTGAACCGATTTTCTTGAAAATGTACACAGTTGTACTATAAGCATCTGCGAGTGTTCTTAGCTAGGTTTTGTGTCGATGTACCCCCAATAAATATCGACAATCAAAAAAATTTGGTTATAGAAGGAGGGGTCCGATTTTAATCAAAATACATACACTCATAGACAAAAACATAAATGATTTTCAGAAGTTTCAAGGTTGCAGTTTTTACAGTAGTGCAAAAAATCAATAATATATATAAAAGGCAAGACGTTTGTGTCTGTGTCTGTTTATCTGTATGTCCTTTATACAATTCCACAATTTTTATCCAATTCTCACCAAACTTCACACAAATATTCTTTAGGCTGAGTCTGAGCTCCAGGACCATGGATTAGTTTTAAAGCTTTCATTACACCCGAGCAACACCGGGCTATACTGTAGTGCTTAATAAGTGCGTATTTGGACAGTGATCTGTTCTCGCTTCAGCTCGTAATAAGTGTAAAAAGATACTTAACGAAGCGAAGATGTTATTTGCTGCCAGAATGAAGCAACGCATAGTATCCTCTAAGTTCGGCACCAAGGACTACTGACGACTCTGTAAAAAAGAGTACTCGTCTGGAGTTTCTACACCTGACTTCCCACCTAGAACTGATGCTCAACTGAATGACGTCCATATTACACCCTCGCTTGTCTCTAAGATAATCTCAAAACTTGACCCTCACAAAGCGAGCGGAGGGGATGGAATCCCAATCATAGTCTTAAAGAAATGTACCCCCGAACTTTCCTCTGTACTTTCTAAGCTCTACAACTCCTGCTTATCTGCTTCCTGCTTTCCTGCCTGTTGGAAATCTTCCTCTGTAGTTCCTATATTTAAAAACATTGGAGAACCCTCGGAACCCGCAAATTACCGACCTATCAGCCTTCTTCCGATCTTTGGCAAAGTGTTTGAAGCCATTATCAACGCCGAGGTCGTTCAGCATCTCACGGGCTCCTCTCAGAGAAACAGTATGGCTTCCGCTTCACCAGGTCTACTGCTGATATGCTAACGACCATCACCGAGTACATATATCAGGTACTCGATAGGAATGGTGAAGCCCGAACCATTGCCTGGGATATCTCTAAAGCGTTCGACAGAGTTTGGCATGCTGGCCTTCTATGCAAACTGCGGAGCTATGGTATAGCTGGACAATTGTTTGAACTAATCCAGTCATTCCTATCTAACCGCACATTGAAAGTAGTATTAAACGGACATGCCTCCCAGAACTACCATATGAACGCGGGTGTCCCTCAAGGCTCTATCCTAGGTCCTACGCTCTTTCTGATCTACATTAATGATCTCCCTGATACCATAAGATCCCAAGTAGGTATGTACGCCGATGACATCACAGTTTATTCTCACCTCGACCAAAAATCTGGTGCGGGCGACAAAGCTAACCTTGCAGCCAAGCTTGGAAAGGACCTCCAATCCGTAGTGGACTGGGGTAAGAAATGGCTCGTAAATTTTAATGCTTCTAAAACGAAGCTACTATCAATTAATTATCATAGACAATCGCACCTACCTCCTATTAGCATGTACCAGGCTTGCCTCCCAGAGAGTAAAACACTACGCCTCCTTGGTCTCACACTTTCAGCGGACCTCAAGTGGAATGACTATATCGAATCCATTGCTATATCTGCTGCTATGAAAGTCGTTTCTCTTTGCAGGGCCCGGAGGTTTTTTCCGTCTGAATCTATCCTGCACATTTATAAATCTACCATCCGCCCGTGCATTGAATACTGTTGCCATATCGGGTCGGGTGCCCCTGCTATTCTCCTTGGGCTTCTAGACAAGGTACAGTGGAGGGTCTGTAATGTGATCGATACCGACTTAGCAGACTGCCTGCAGTCTCTCTCTCACCGGCGCGACGTGGCTTCCTGTGTCTCTTCTATAAATACTTTCACGGCTTCTGTTCCGATGAACTTAGATCACTGGTGCCCCCTAGGTTCGAATTTTCACGAGATACTAGATTAGCAACTAGATCCCACCCTTTTACAGTGAAACCGATAAAATGCAACTGCAACTTCTACTCCAACAGTTTCTTTTCTCGCACTTCCCGACTGGAATTCTCTTCCACATGACTACTTCCCCAACGGCTACAATCTCCAGGAGTTTAAATGTAAGGTCAATAGACACCTCCTAAAAAACTAATTTCCATTCTTTCAAACACTCTTCCCACCCACCCAACTATCTATCACCCCCACTTCTGACATTTCCTGTATCTAACCACTCTTCCTATTTACCTCGCCCTATGGAGCCCCAAGCGCAATAGTGGCAGTGGAATGCCTTGCTTGGGGTGAAATGATTAAAAAAAAAAAAAAAAAAAAGTTTTATTTTAGACTACTAACAAGATACTGTGATTAAGCTTTTTATTAAATTTTTCTTCTATTTGTACAAGTATATTATTTTCTGGATATAAAGTGTAAAAACTGAAAAACTGTTCATATGTTTTATATATCACAGTGCTTTTGGTTAATTTATTAGCCATTATCACTGTTTAAACAGTTTGTTTTTTTTTTACTTTTTATTCTTACAGATATATTGTAAAGTTTTCTAATATTGAGTCCTGAATCTCAGTCTGCGTCTCCCCTTTCTTACGTTGTACTGACCAATTCAAATTATTTTTTTTTAATCCCGCCCCATTTTTAACTTCCTGTGTACAGATGTGTTTTTGGGCTTTTGAAACATATTTGAATTAAAGTTTTTGTTTTTGACTGTTGCTGATGAAGTGATAATTTTTTCATTGAAATGGCCATCCACCAAAATTAAATTTTGAAATTTTTTAATTTTATATATATATATATATATATATACACACACACACACACACACAATGATGGAAATGTTTTATTTCCCAGACATGTTCAACATGTGGTAATGTTCATAGTTATTGTGCATTGGCCTTTTTTTTTTATTATTAATGCTTCCACTTTTAACTGTTTTCACATGTAGATGTTATGGTTGCATTTTTGCCTACAAAGTTTGGTAGGTTTCCATGTGTGTTTAAATGGGTCCTAGTTGAGCTATGATCTGAGAGATGTAACAGAAGTTTTCTTGATAAGCATGTAATGGTATGTTCAATGGTATGTTTAATATAATTATTCATAAATTGATCCTCTGTAGTTTGGATTTTACAGGTGAGTTATTGTTAATGCTGCGATTACATGTTTTAAATTTTTTACCATAGATTAACTTAATTTTCTTGTTCTGTCAACTACGGTTGTGTATTTCTTAATGTTTCTAAGGGCAAATTTATCCTGCTTATAATTAACATATTTGATTTTTATAGAAAATGTTGATATTGTTTTTATATATATATATATATATGTTCAGTCTTACTGTTATCTACTTTAAAAAGAAACAATCTAATTTTGTCATTGTTGTGGGGTATTACCCACATAAGATAATGGACCGTCATAGGACTATATGTAGTCGAGGGTTATTAATGCTTGGTATGTTGCTGAGACTCTGTGGAGACTCTAGTAGCGTTCACTGACTTACAGTACAGTATTCTCTTTTGGCTTTTCTATATGTATTGTTGTATTGTTTTGTCTAATATATGTCTAAACCTACATTAGCGTTTGTCTTATTACTGATGGTCCTAATTTAGGTCCACATCAGTTATCTATGAGGTAGTTTGGAAAATTAACTATCATCTGTTTCATGTTTTGAGTTCTTTAAAGAATAATGCACATAAGAACAAATCCTTGCGTGCTCTCTTGAGGAAATTTTGTATGACACCTAAGTGGGCAATCACTTATAAAACTAAGGTGACATGAGTTTCTACATATAGTTTTTTTTTTTTTTTAATAACAAATTGGTGAATGTGTTAATACTAGATTCTACAATAATATATATACTTGTATATAGTTTCATACCAAAGATGTCTTCATAATGATTTTTTACATTTGCAAAAGCTGTTGAGAGAAATTATAAAGAGGCTTATAATTACCATATATAATTGAGTGTGAGTTTTCATGAGTTCTTTTATGCAAAAAATAAAGTTTTGCACAATATACAAGTAATTTTTTTTTTTTTAATTTTTTTTTTTAAGATGTTAAAAATAATGCATTTTGGTGACTAGTTGCCCAGGTAAATTTTTTTCAAGAGGAGTTAAAATTACTAATATATTCCAGGGTTGCACTGTATACAAAAATCAGCTTCTATGTGATTATATATAGTAGACTGTATTTTGCAAGCAACACTAAATCAAATCAATGTGTTTTGCCATCTAGGAGCTCTCATGAAATTCAATTAAATAAATAAGCGAAGAGGGTTTTTCTGTATTTTTATTTCAAATTCCTCCTAGAATAATCACCCACCCCAAATACTGTCAAGAACACTGCTGTTTAGGCAAGTCCAAAAGGTCATTTTTTAGTATACTCTTTCATGATTGTCTCAAAATTCTTAATGGGTTGAGGTCAAGTGAATTTCAGAGCTATCTAAATTCCAATTTGCGCATGAAGCATGTACAATCTACATAGTTCTTCACTTACCAAATTCTTCATTAAAAAGCGGCAAATATTTGTGTGCAACATGTATAGAAAATGATAGGGAAATCCGATATATGTAAAATGATCAATATTGTAACATTCAATTAAGAATTGTATGCATATTTCTTTCAGCCAGAAACATCTGGTTTGGAGGAAGAAAGTATTTTATGTGATGTCTTTACTATCATAAATTTTTTTTATAGTTTTCTATTCTTGATGATCAATAATTTTAAAATCCATCATCTGGGATTTTTGTCATCTGCTTTGACTTCTTAACGGTTATATCCACATCTTAAAAGTGCTTATGGTCACATCATGTTGAAACCTGTTTTCATATGATCAACAGTTAAGCAATGTCAAGTCTAGATAGGTGACAGTTTGGGAATACCAAGTGGTGTAAGTTTGGATATGCAGGTAGTTTATGTATAATGGGTCAGAATTTTTAACTGGATAGCTAAGTTTCAATTTCTGTTGGGTTCATTATATTCACTTATACACAAATACCCTTAGAAAAGGTATAAATCTGCCTGTTCTATCCTCAGCTATTGGTTAATTAGTAAAACTTGTATCAATAAACTATTATTTCAAAAAAATTCTTATCTAAGAATATTTCTGGGTTTAAATAACCTGAGAAGGGGTTAAAACATAAAAATCAAATCCATTAATAAAAACAAGTCTCAAAAGTGAATGTTTAAAAATTGTTTTCAAGATCTTTTATTGATAAATGCTTAATAAAAACACAAATTCATCATCAATAGTTCCATGACTGGGTGTGGTCTTAGGATCACTGAGCACCTAACCTGTTCACTTCACATATCCGGGTTGAAAACCAGAGAGATATTGATTCAAGCATAATGTGTCTGGAACAAATAGAGCTGGTGGAACTAATCCATCTCAAGGTTTAACCACAGCCAATGTCCTCTAAGTTGAAGCCTTGCCTTGATCAGACACGTGGTCATTGGGTTCATCTGGGGAACCCTCTAGCCATTGATTTCTAGAAAGCCCTTCACCAAGCAATGCTATATCATCACTACAATAGTTATATGCATAACTATGAAGCACAGTCTACCCTATTGTTGGAGATGGCTTTTGATCTAGCAAAAGGTTCATCCAACATTTTGATAGGTCATATTTTTAATTCTGTTGGGTGTCTGGCTATTCTACTTACTAGAAAAGTCTAGTGGGTGAAGGAGTCTGGTCACTAATGACCTGACCATGCAGCAGGTAGTCCTGAGCTACATGGTACTGGTAGCACTTGTGAAGTGACCTGATATACTAATCATAACCTTCTTTATTGTTTCTTATTCTTGGTTATCCATAACAATCTAAGACTTTCATCTATTTTTATCATCTATTTCTTAGCAGTTATCTCCCCATCTCAAAAGTGAATGTTTAAAAATTGTTTTCAAGATCTTTTTATTGATAAATACTTAATTAAAACCTGACTAATTTATAAACTAATTATAAACTGACAACTTTTAATAGACACAAAGGACAGCATAAAAAGAAAATATATCTTCGATGACATGTTTTCTTTTTACCTTTTTTTTTTAAAGTAAAAAAAAAGTATGCAGGCAATTATTTTATAAGGATTATAATAATTCCTTTTTCAGCAGACATATTCTACACTACAATTATTATTGGTAAAATCTGTTTTTGATGTTAGTTATTTTGAAGTCTTAAGTTTTACAACCAATTTTTATTCTATTTTATCTTTTAAATTTTAACATTAAATTTTAAAATAATTCTCCCACAAGATAAGGGTGTCCAAAAAGTCACTAAATAGTCTGAAAGTTAACATTTTTAAAAGAATTTATGGTTTTCTTTCAGGTATTTTATAAAAGGTTTTGAAAATTAATACTGTAAAAATAAACAACTGAAAAACAAACAGAAATAGTGAAATCTCTCTATCAAAACTAAGAAATAATTTAAATTCAATGAGTATATTGTCACCATTATGGTGTGAGAGATTCTCCAAGTTTTAAGGGTAATGGTTCAGTAAGTGACTTAACATGTTCACTTAAAAATGAAGGCATATTTGAGTAAGTAAGGGAGAGTATCGAAGAAGAGCTGAGCACATCAACTTGAAGGTGGTTTCAACAGGTTTAGATCTCCAACAAATTTCTAAATGTGTCAGTCAATTTCCATACAACAAGATGGTGCAATAGCTCATATGACAAGGGCTAAAATTCAACTTCTCAAGCAAATTTGGGGGAAAAAAATAATTTCTTACAGTTGCAGCATAAAATAGCTAGCATATTCCCTAGATCTGACTAGACTTGAGTTCTTCCTATATTGCTATCTTAGAGAAAAGGTTTATCAACCAGCCTCAGACTCTCCAACAACTGAAAGACAACACTCAGACAAACATTAAAGCACTGGAGCCTGAAACCTTTATGGTGGTGATGGAAAATGCTTTAGAAGATAATTCATGCAAAACTGAAAATACATGTCACTTAAAATATGTCTTTTTCAACTAGTGTAAATTTACTGTTTCTATTTTATAAAATTAAATAGTTAAAAAATAAAGGAGTTTTTCAATTTTGAAATCTCTTGGTCACTTTTGGCTCACCCTGTATTTATATAACAATTTATAACACTTAAAATATTTCTAAATATTACAAAATTTTGTAGCATATCTGCAGTTAAACAACCAACTCTTTGTTACAATTTTAATGTTTAAAAAATATGAAAGTGAAAATTTTGGTACATGTTCATATGGAGCAAATAATGCGAATTTTGCAATTCCTGAGTGGTATTGTCATCAAACTGGTTTAAGTTAATAAAAAGATAAACCTATTTAATTCATGAGTTTTCTGAATAATATATTTAGTAACCCTTTGCATCTTACTGGATTTATTGCCTTGCTTGGGGTGAATTTATTTTTTTTAAAAAATTTAAATAAATGAAATAATCAGCTGAAACTGTTCAGTGGTTGTGCTAACATAGTCATAGTAACCAGTTTTGAATATAACTGGCTTTGTTTATTCATCACACCAGATAATGTACCCTATTCCAGAAACTGTAACTAAAGCCTGCTTAGCATAGTTACACTATAAACCGAACTACAGGTTAGTTCAGAGGATGGTATAGGAACATTTTCAGAGCAGGCATCTTCAACAGAGATTAGCTAGACGAGTGTACCTTGAAACCAGCAAGCAGTCATTATTATCATTCTTGAAAGGCAGTTTATTTTAGAATTCTGTTTTGTTTGTTTGATGGTATCAGTTAGTTAAGTGCCATACGTGATACATGCTTTGGTGATCATGTCTCAAAGAAACATGACTGACTGGGCAGAAGATTTTCTCACAGTAGGTTGCCATTACTTTCTACGGTAGACTGGTTGCCAGCTAAGGATATAGAACCCAATTTGTCTTGCTATTTAACCCATCGTTGGAGGGAGAATTAATGGATTCATACTTTTATCAGGAGTATTTGTGCATATGTGAATGCAGCGTATTCAACTGGAATTCAAATGTTTGACAGTATATCAATCATTTAATGCTAAAATTTAATTTTCTTGGGAGCATTCGTAATTTCTTTTACAAAAATATATTGCTAGTAATGTTTTTCTTCAAAAATGTAATGTTGGCAATTTTTCTTTAGCAAGAATGTATTGCTGGTACTATTGTTTTTCCTTACAAAAAATGTTTTGCTGGTAATTTTTTTTTTTACAAAAATGTATCACTTGTAATTCCTTAACTATGAAAATACACTTCTACAAAGTGTTTTGACCCCAGTTTGCTTATAGATGGGACCCTAACAGGTGCTACTATCCTGGGTCAGAACAACAGCAATTAAGACGTGGTTCTACACTCTTCAAAACCTCCCAATATGATGTCTTGCTGTCAGATGTAATTTATCGTCATACCCAGGATGGATAGAATTTTTGTCAGTAATAATTAACTAATATTTTATCATAATTACCTGAAAAATCAAACAAGGCTATTTGTAAATTTAAATAACTTTCACATGAAAATAAAAACTCTAACCAAACCTGATTCTTGTCTTTAACAACTTGTTTCCATTAACCATTCAGTCATATCATTAGCAATCTAACAAGAAAATATCACCAAAGTCCTCTACTATACTTAGTTTAAATTTAAAATTCTCTGAAATTTTATGAAAGCACCTTATGATTTTAACAGTAAGAATGTCAGATAATGCTTAACTCACAGGCACAATGGGTATCTATATGGTCAATATTGGTTCTGGGCTTACAGCCATATCACATTGAAATACCAGTTCTTATATGATCACCAAATTTAAGCAATCTGAGATGGGTGACTGCCTGGAAATATTTGGTTTTGTAAGCTTGGATATGCAGGCAGTGTAATCGATAATTGCTCATAACTGTTAATTGGAGAGCCAAGTTCCATTTTCTGTTAGGTTCTTTATATTCACTTATGCACGAATAACCTTAGGAATGGTATGAAGCCATGTCTTCTCACCCACCACTAGCTATAATAAAGACTTGTCTCACTAAACCATTATTATGTAAAAAAGAATTTCCTACAGGCTAAATATTATCTGGCTTTTAACTTGAAAAGCATTAATAAGCTGTAAAAAATGAATTGAAAATTCAATCAGTATTTTAATCATCCCTTAGTGTGCTCTCTCTCGGCCTTTCTTTCTCATAAAGGAAGAAAATTTTAAACAATAGGCCAAACTCTCTTTATTTCTCACTGTGGGGTGTCATGTTTCATCTCGCACACTTTAGATTAACACTTTAACAGCAAAAAAAAAAAAGAATGCCCAAGTAAACATATTGTTCTTTGAATGTTGACTGCTTACTTTATATTAATTCTATTGTCAAGGTTAAATATTCAAATATGTACCTACGTCACAGGAATAATTTGCATATATTGCTTTTATTCATTTTAGTGTCATTTGTCTATACTATCCATAGAATTTTACAGTAACGTCATCAATAGCCACTTTGTTATTCTTAATATTTCTTAATCAAAATATTCCTGACAAGTAATTCTTATCTAATTCAATTTTATTTACTTATTTCAAAATGTAATTTCAAAAGAAATCATGCAAAATTATAATTATTTTATTTTAGTTTTCTTTGACTTTCTACACTACTTCAAACAAAAGGTTAGGAAGGAAACTCCCATCAGTACTGAAAAGAACATTAACCCTCTAGGGCCATTCGTATCATATTTGATACGGTATGAAAACAAGCCTTGAAAGAAATATTTTCCTGAAAAATTTTTTAAGAGAAATATTTTATAAATTTCAAATGAAAGCAGTACTGACTGCTCAGTCAATGAATACCAAATGTTTCCTTATAGGGAAATACTGTATCAAATATGATACAAATGGCCCTAGAAGGTTAACAGTTACTGGGCTTGAGAACCATATTTTTGAAAAAATAGATTTTATAAATTTCAACTGAAAAGAACAATGGCTGTCTGGTCAAGAATGTTAAAGGTTTCCTTATTAGGAAACCATTGCCACTAAGGTTTATATTTACTAACAAAATTTGTATACAGTGTTGCATCTTTCTGAAAATAATCAATTTTAAAACTCTTTGGTTTAAAAATTTCATGTCATACAGTTCAGATAAAATATTTTACTTCAAATGACTGCAATGTCACAAATGAATGATTTTAAATCTACTTTGTCTATATTGAATAAATTCATTATTTTAATGTTTTGTTTTTTTGTTTTTTTTCTTCAGAATTTGAATGAACACTTTACACCCAATTTAAGGCAGCTTTCACTAAGTGCACGGAATTATTACAAGGCATTAGTGGGTAAGTTCCTTGACAAAATTTATTTTTTTTTATACAGTGAAGCATATCCTGGGAGTCGATTGAGGTAAATGGTTGCAGAGATACCTTTGGTTTCTGTCGAGACTGTAAAGTGATTACTTTTTAGTCAAAAAGTAATTTGTTTTACTATATAAGAAACACAGTCAAACATACATCAATATATAGCTATATACATCACGGGTTAACATCCCTACTTCTCAACATATTCAACATCTCTTTCAACGACAGTGTTCCGCATGAATGAGGACATTTATTCCAACTTTTTAAAACTCAAATGGCTGCTGATATAGCCAGTTCTTTACAACAGTTGTCACTTGTTCATCGCCATCTTGAATTAGTACCATTTTTTAGACTTTTTTAGACTTCCATTTTTTTTTTTTTTTTTTTTGTCCAGTGAAAGATTCAGGGTGGTGGGGGTCAAGCATTATGTATAACTGTATCTTTATATAAGAAATAAGGAACACAATCAAACATACGGTTTGTAATCCTTATTTCTTATATCAGTCAGTTAAGTGTCATATGATACATGCTTGGACTGGGAAGAAGATTTTCTTGCAGTAAGTTACCATTACTTTCTGTGGTAGCCTGGTTACCAACCAAAGCTATAGAAACCCAATCTGTCCTGTTATTTAACCCATGGCTGGAGGGAAGAGACAAATTAATACCTTTCCCAAGGGTATTTGCGTAAGTGAATGCAATGAATTCAACTGGAATTCAAACTTGGCTGTCCCGATTTCTCATTCTGAGCTGATATCCACTGCACCACAATGTGTGTAATTTCTTATACAATAAAGCAAATTGTGTTACTTTTTGACTCTTAGTATTTAGGTTTTTCTTTCCTAAACTTACTTTACTTTGTATGAATGTGACATATATAATTTAAGGGATGGGTTTGTTTTTTATAGATTTAGGAAGTGTGATGATTTTTCCAAGATAGTTTTCAGGTAAGATGTCTTACCTGACATTTTAATCTATAATGAAATATTAAAATAACTTTTTCTAACAGAAGATATCTATAAATAGTACAATTACTTATCTTATGATGTGTAAAAGTGAAGTAGACCTTGTTTTTTATTCGATGTGTTAAATATTTTATATTTCTTCTGACACAAAGTAAAACCCACTGGATGAGAACCTGGACAAAACCTATGTTTATTCTATATTATTCTATACAAATGTGGCAGAGGACAAAGGTGAAAGCTGGTTAGCTCTAAAGAAAAGATTTGAGGAACAATTTAATATGACTAACTATGCATGGATGGAGAAGGGGAACACACTAACCTTTTGTGAAATGAGGTCAGAAGCAAATGAAAAGTGTAAAAGCATTTGCCCACATATCTAAATGACTATCATGTGGTGCAGGAGGGAGCAGACAATAAGCTTGAATTTTCCTTGGATATGGTGGGTGGGGGTGGCATACAAAAATCAAGGTGTGCACAAGGTCATTTATCAAAAAGGAAAAGAAATAGTTGTTGGACATACACATACATTCTCAAAATAGGATGTGACAACATTCTGGAATATAAGACGCCATAGAGAAAAACTAAAGGCTACACAGTCAAAACAAATAGAGAAAACCAACAAGGACATTTTTCAAATAAAACTACATGCAATATTTAAAACATTTTAGAAGTCATAAATTATTTGTCTTGTACTTTAAAAATAAGCATTCTATAATCAAATTAAAAATTGAATTTCAGAGTAAAGTTTTAGGAAAAATGGAAACAAAAATAATTCTTAAATACTTAGAATCAGATGGACAGAAAATACTATTAGACTGTAAATTTTTTTTATTTATAATAATGGTCTTAGTGATACAAGTCTTACTAATTAACTGATAACTGGAAGAAAAGTGTATTTATACATTTCTCAAGTGTATTTGTGCATAAGTGAATATAGCAAACCCAACAGGAATTGAATTTCCGCTCTTCTGACGACAAAAGTACCAGAAGAAAACTGAATAACTGACCTAACAAACTAGTGTAAATGGTTGGCAGAAGATTAGGAAATATGAATAAAAAGACAAAACCTTACTAAGAACTACAAAAGATAGGGAGTTGTGGAGAACCATAACTGTTCACATCCTGAAAGAAATGGTAGAAGCTGCCAGAACAGTAGAGCATTTCACAAACAAATAGCTAGTGAAAGTATCTTCTATCTTTCTATCATGTTATATAAAGAACCTTAATTAATAAGTGTCTAAAATCTTGTTTAGAAATAGCTCAAAGCTGTACATAAACATTAGAAAAGTGAGATTTTGCTGTAGATTTCACATTGAGATCATTAACATCCTTAAGTAAGCCTGCAGCAGCAAAGACTCAAAACTAACCTTTTTATTTATATCTTCATTATATATAAGCTGAAGGACAAAACACATTGCATACAAACTTTTCCACTTGGTCATACAAATTCCCCATATATATATATATATATGTGTGTGTGTGTGTGTGTATGTGTGTTAAAATACTTTAACAAACATTGGTGGCAGGTTCCTCACATCAAAATAATGGCAAAAGTCCATGTAAACATGTCCACAAATTATTCATATTTTAATTAAGTTTACAGTAGACATTGTTAAATGTACAAGACAAGATACAATCAAAAAATACTTTTAAAAACCTGGTGGCAGATTCCTGACAGCAAAATAAGGTAAAATACTCTTAAAATATCCTCCATATGGTATTATGAGATATACAACACAGTAGGGCCACTTGAAGAGTGCTGATAACTGGATTGTCTCTGACAGCTTGTAGGATGTGTTCTTTGTGGTCAGCCGTACAAGCGAACCCCAGTCTTCCTCAATCCATAGTTTGTGCTGCTACAGTTCCTGTCCCAGCCACATAAACAGTAGCAAAGGTTGGATGACTCGTTTGACTTCAGTCTGGAAATGCAATCTGATACAACCATGCAGCCTTGTGTCCATTACCATTTGTGTTACCATTTGTGTAACCATTTGTAAAAATATCTGCCTGCATGTGATTTGAATATCCTGCCATTGGGAAATGGAATGCTTCTCATTCTACAAATGTACACGTATTGACAAATGTAACCTAGTCTAACCTAGTGGTATCTACTGTAAACTTTCTTTAAAGTTAGTAACTCAAAAACGAAGGATTTGCAGACACGTTTATTTAGACATTTGTCTTTGTTTTGGTGAGAGGAACCCACCCTAAAGCTTGTCAAAATATTTTTTATACATCCTGTATATCTACACACACACACACACAATAGCCAGTTACTCATTTTCCAAACTGTTATGGTGAAGCACACCTATTCCTCAGATAATGGACTCTCCCTCCTATATTAATAAGAGTTAACAGGAAGTTCTTAGGAATTCATAGTTCTTCTATTGGAGTTCAGTAGAACTACTTGTTAGATCCAGTTTGGACATAGTTGGACTAAGGCAGTTGATATTAGTCGGCAGTTAGCCGAATGCTAAGAAGTCAGCTTTCAGTGGAAGATTACCAAGTTCCTAACATTTTGGGTGCATTAAGTCAATTAGCAGCCGACATAGAACGATTATAACCTTCAGTGCGAAAACTAGTCCACAACACAAACCTAGGATGGCTAACCAATCTCTGTTGCATGTGCCTGCTCAGGCACATTAGTGCTTGTTTAACACCCACAGAACCCACCTTTAAGTCTATTTTGCAGCTATGCTGAGTGGACCTTACAGTTTCTGGGAGAGCATATAATCTGACATGGTCAGCAGTTTGAGCTATACCATGACTTGTAACTTTGTGGTAGCACAATTATCAATGGAAGCCATGTCATGAATTTCCCTCATATGGCTTGAGTCAACCCATCATATTGATTTCATGCATTTTTCAAAGTGTGTGTGTATGTATATATATATATATATATATATATATAATATTTTGTTATATATAACCATATAGAAATGTAACACTGTAAGTGTTCCTTATGCACACATGTTAAATGGATATCAATGGACCCTGGATTCAAACCCAGGGATAGATATTTGGAAAATATCTCTGTGTATGTATGTATATATATATATATATATATATATATTGTTCCCAGAAAAATCAACTTTTATCTTTTCTAAGGAGAGGCTGAGAAAGAGGAAGAGGGAAAAAAAAAGCTGCAGTGGCTGAGAGAAGTAGAGAGGTGAAAAACGTGCCAGTGTTGTAGATGTTGATAATTTGACAATATTCAGATGATCTGGCGAATGGAGAGAATATTTCTGTTGCTCTCTCCTTCACTCTTTCCGAGAAGAAAGGAGAGGATGAATGACAAATGGTAAAATTAACTTTAGATTTTTTAAGAGGGTCACCCATGAAGAATGCAGTTGTAATTAACGCTGACAGATGAATGGGTAAGGTCAACAACATGGAGTCAACATGGCGGAAAAATATGGGCAATCGAGATAAATCAGAGCAAGAAGTTGATGTTATATTTCAATTTCCTCCCCCACCCGCGCCAGATCGAAATGATTTCAACAAAAACACAATGGATTTGAAAATTGAAGCAGAACAAAGAAGAGAACCGCTCAGAATGTGTGGAGTGAAAGACACAGAAAAATTTCCCCCCTCTCTCTCTTCCTCTCTTCACACACTAGTGGCATGAACATCACTGAAGAGAATACAGAATAGAGACCGTCAGAGAGACAAAACAGACAAAGAATGCATAAAGGGAAAGATGCAAGAAAAACTTTCTCTTCCACACACTAACAACAACAACAGATATAGCAGCAGTAGTTGTGGACTTTGAAAAAGGAATATATTCTATTTTTAGTTCGTATAGTTTTCTTTTATTTTATTATTCTCTTTCTTTTGATATACAGAGAATTACAATATTGGTTCACATAGACGGGCCTACATTTCTGTCTTAGTTCTTGTTCTTGCCTATTTCCCTTTATTTCTGCACATGCACCTAACCACCTCTTGTTTTCAGTAGTTGAGAAAAAAACAGCATGAAGATTCTACCACCTCTTTTCCTCAGGTCTTTTACTTCACTGAGATCAGAAATCACAATGTGGGCAGAGAGAGTGAAAGATCTTCGACTCAGCATTTGACATCTTTGGTCACCTGGGGCAGAATGAAAGCAAACAACTGCAGACTCAGGTGCAAGTAACTTATGGCCAGTTAGCGCACCCAACATAATTTTGAAATGAGGAGGTTAGGGGGGAGAGAAGTCAGTACCCCCTATCACACCATGAAACGAAATAATAGTAGTAATTGATAGCTGACCATCAGTAGGCAAGGGGAGAACTTTCATATGAAGGTACAAGGAAGTGAAAGAAGTGTTTGCCCATAAATTAAAAAAACAAAAACTCTTTATTTTGAAATGACAACCTACATGATGAGAAAAAGATGCAAAACGGCAGAGATGAAAAACAAAGGTGAATGAATTAGACGTCCTGCCCAACCTTGTTAAAAGATAAGAATGAAGGTTTGAATCCCAGCTTCAGTAACTTTAAGTGAGAATATTGGTTTCTACTTTAAGAAATCATTTCTAATGAAAATATCAACTTTTCACATGAAGGTCAAAGATGATTCTATTCATGCAGAAATATTGTTTTAATTATTTGTTTCTGAAATACGCAAGTAAGAATATTGTTTTCTGTCTTGTATTCATAAGTGAAGATTATGAACATTCTATTGTCAGTTAAGGCAAATATCTGTCTATACTTCTGAGATGTAAATAGTATAAGGATTCTTAACATCTTTGGACAGTTTAAATCTTCCTCCTAAATACATGTATGAACTTTTATATGTATTGCACACATGATATTCTCCTTTCTGGCTGTTGAATATTGTTTGTTGGAATTTTGAAATATATTAAAATTAATTTCTGTCATTCAAATCACTAGTTGTTCATTCATTCTGCTATTGCTTATCTTTTATTTATCTTTTCATACATTTCTCTAGCAGTTGTCAACATTATAATTACTAAAATCTGGGCCAATCTGGACAATAATATAAATTTTATTTGAAATGTAACAAATTGGAACCTTGTCCAGGATCCTAACGAAGTTTGGCTTCATCCTTTTTGTAGGTACAAAACTATATATTCTCAAGACATGACTGTCCACAAAGTGCTGAAAGCTATAGCAAAAATTTTAACCTTTTCAAAACATTCAGTCTATAAAAAAAAAAAAAACTCCTTGCTTGTTTAGATGTTAAATCCTTTATACCAACAACTTTCCTGTTAACAAATGCTTTAAAAAAATAAATCTAACACAATCAAATATAAGCCTCTGGAAGAGGTTACCGAGGCTCCAATATGTCAAGCTGTCCCCCATTCTCCTCCATCTGTTTCAGTTGTGTGCCAGAACCTGGGTCCCCACGAATGTTTTCTTGGTGTGCTCATCATGTGGTGTGTCTTGGACATTTTAAATTGGTGGAGGCCATCACTCTCCAGTTTAGATCACAGCTGCTGTCCTCCAACTAGGTGGCTTGCTTTGGTTGCAGACATGTGATCATTGATGTTTATCTGAGGAACCTTTCTACCTTGACTACTGACCTGCGCCAAGGATATCCTTTACCCAGTGTTGCCATGTTAACAGGACCTCACATGTGAGTTAAACCCACCAGCTGAAATAACTCACCAGAGCATGGCAACTTGAAACTATCACGTGAGAAATTTAGATGGTTGAAGACTAGTCATGCCCATCCACCCAGAAACCTCTCTGCCTACCCCATATATATATATATATATATATATATATATATAATCATACTGGATGTAGGAGTGAACAGTTAGTTATCAAATGTACCTCTTTAAGAAATATGTTCATACATATTGTTTAATCACTTAGTTTTTGGTCAAAATAAAAATAGACCAGTGCACATTTGTATTAAAGTGTTCAATATAATTATATTGTAGAACTTTTGAATATTTTTCATTTGTAAATGAGTTATTATGCGACTTAGGTTTCTACCATGAGTGGTGTCTTCATGCGATTTGCAATAACTGATTTACCCTTTTCTTTTTTTTTAAGAACGCTTACATAACGGTGTTTTTTTTTGTTTTTTGTTTTTTAAGTCACATGACAGGAAATTTTTGAACAAGCAATTTTTAAAATTACAAGAAATAACATTTTCATCCATGGTTGTATGAACCTAATAGGTATTTTTAGTAAGGTTACACTTAGTCACAACTTCTGTTCTTGCATTCAATAGTTCATTTTTTGTTTGGGAATAGCATAATTGCTAACTTTTCTTCCTGGCACAGTCTACATATTTTGCCACCATTGGCTGTTTTCACTATACTCCAGGTTATGTCTGGGTCTTTTCCATATTTTGATTTCAATTTTCACATGTGTCTAGCCAATTTTGTATAGTTTTTAAGTTTTCTGTTTTGAATGTAGACTTGTGATTGAACCACCTGATCTTAAAGGCGTCTTTTGGTTGAAACTAATTAGATATTATTTTTTGACCATTTCAGTTATGTACTTTTGCCTTGTAAGAAAGTAAAAGAAAAAAGAAAAATAAATTGCCTCCTGACCCATGTTATGGATATGGGGCCATATATTGGTATAGGGATTTTTTTTCTTTCAGAAACAAAAATGCTATACATTTAATCAAGTCAGGCACAAAAGTTTGCATTGCTGAGATAAACATAAAAACAAAACAAAGAGTTGCATAAAAAAATACAAAGTCGGACGAATTAGACACTGCTAATACCAGGAAATTCATGCATGCAAAAATGTTCAACAAAAGTGTTGAATTTCAATTAGACTCAGGGTCTGCCTTGACTATAATTAACTTGCAAACATGAAAAAAATTGGGTAAACCATCATAAAATCTCACAAGATAGCAAGATCTGTCACTGAAGAAAAAAATTAAATTTGAAATAGAATTAACTGTCAACGCAACTTTCAATGGTAATACTCACAAATTAAAATTGTTTGTCATGAAAAATCCGAGCAACCTATTTAGTACTGATTGGATGACCCAATTCCAGCTTTGGGACTTAGCTATAAATTCATACTGCTAAAAAATTGAAAGTTGGAATGCTGAAACTAATAAACTAAAAAGTGAATTAAAGGAAACCTATCCGGGAATTTTTTCTGGTGGTTTAGGCTAATGTACCAAAATGAAGGCTAAAATTGAACTTAAGGAAAATGTTCAGCCAGTATTTAAGAGAAATGTACCTTTGCCTTGTTGGAGCAAGTTAACAAGGAACATGATAGATTAGAAAAAAGCTGGTGTTCTATCAAAATTAGAGTACAGTGAGTGGGCTGCACCATCAGTTTATATAAAAAAGAAATCCAATGACATACGTGTTTGCAATGATTTTTCAACAGAACTGAATGCTCTTCTGGAGGACTATCACTACCCTCTTCCTAGTCCCGAAGACATTTTTGCAAAGCTTAATGGAGTGAAATTTTCTCCAAAATTGACCTCAACGACGCTTATTTACAAATCCCTGTTGAAGAGGCAAGTTCGGAATTATTGTATATAAATACACACCGTGGATTATATAAATCCGAACATTTACCATTTGGAGTCAAGGTAGCAATATGTCAACAAGTCATGGATACCATGCTGGGCTGACTTGACTTCATTGTCGCTTACTTAGATGATTTTCTAATGAAAAGCCAAAGTGGAGGCAAATATATGGATCATGTACACAAAGTATTTGCTAAAATACAAGTATAATGTTTCAAAGTTAAAGAGACCTAACGTGATTTTTTTCATGAAAAAATCAAATACCTATGACACATAATTGACAAGGATAGTAGGGCTGAATGGGCTACCTTGATTAAAGATATGCTAGTGACCAATAACATTGTTACATTACAGAGTTCCTAGGTCTAGTAAATTATTACCAGGCATTCATACCAAATATGCATAATTTGCATACTCCCTTTAATAAATTATTATTAAAAGGCAAGCCTTGGATTTGGACAGAGAATGCCAGCAGGCATTTGAAAAAAAAAAAATTTCTGTAGACGCCTGCTGAGTTGAGATTTTAGGAGAGGGGTGTTATAGTTCCCTCCTACAAGGAATGGGCTCTTCCTCTTGTTATACGGGACTTCGATAGGGAAGTTAACAAAACAGCAGTTAACAAAGGTGTTAACAAGGCAGTTGGTGACAGCTACTAATCAGACAATAAGCAGCACAATAATACCTTCGGACTTACTTATTTCCATATTACTTATTATCAACACTTCCTTTGAATATCTTGTTTCTTGTTATATTAATACTGTTTTGCACCTACCTTCTTTTTCTGTGTCTTATTTACGACACAAACCAGTCACTACAAAGTTTCACCACAACCTCACAACAAATTGGCAATGATGATCCACAACAACTTGAAACACTTTTCTGATAAATTTAATAATTTGTCCTCGTACAAATAAAAATGTTACTTAGTCAATAAATTGCTTATACTGAATAGTCAGAGATAAACAAAACAAACATTACACCTCTTAATACTTTTCCTACAATTTCAAAAGTTATGTTCTTTTTCATAAAAAGAAAAATGTTACACTTAAATATAAAATAGATTAGAATTATTCATACCAATGTATAAGTAATTTAACAAATACAGGCTATTGAATGTTCTTAGTGAAACATGCTTAATAAATTAAACTTGGTAAATAAAAAAATTGATATATACTACACCTTATCTTAAAAAAATGAATGTATTTTAATAATTAAAGATTATAAATGTAGAATAATATATCAAATTATAATGTGAAGTATAAGAATAAATGGGTAATCGAAATAGTCAAGACTTAAAAAAAAAACACACCCATTCACTCTGACATCAGTGTCACTACCAATAACTAAAATATAAAAATTTGTCATCTTCTCACCAATCAATGTAATTTCACTTTTAACTAAAAACTTTATTAGCAAATATTTGAATTACCAATCCTGTCACCTAAGTGGAATGTTGGCATGCATGTTTTATAAATTTCTTGAATCTTCTAAAAAAAATTTTCCTTAAATAATCAACATACTTTTGATATATTGATGAGGCTCTATTAATTTATCCCTGCAAAACTACCTGACTTTATAAACTAAACAGTCCAACTTATGATAGAATTTATTTATAAAATGGAAACAAACAATATTTTCCCTTTCCTAGATATCCTGTTACACTGCAGTGACAATGACATAACACTAAGTGTCCATCACAAATCAACCAATAAAAATGATCTTACAAATTTCTATTCTCACATAACAAAAAATAAAATCCAGAATAATCATTAGATTCTATTTAAGAACTCAGAATTTGTAACTAGATATGTACAAGAGGAGAAATGCTTTTAAGCTCCTCCTCCAATATTCTAATTATTTCATATTAAGTGTGAAACAAAAGGCTCATAAAATATTGAACACAAAAGAGATCTTTTGCAAAACAACAAACTCAATTCATTTGTTGCTCACATTAGTCAGTCTGACCATAATTTTTATTTAAAAAAATTTCTGCTCTAATTAAAGGAAAGCAATTTACTAAGATGAAAATGCCTAAAAAGTGCTTTAATCACAAGATCATCCACAGTAAATGTATATCCATATTCTTAAAATATTTCTTGTCACAATATGGAATATTTAATGATAAAAATGATGGAAACATGAAGAAGAAAACAAACTAAATAATACTGACAAGACTATATACCCAAAACATTAAAAAAAAAATTAAATTTACATTACACAAGTGTACAAAAGAGGAGTAGTCACATCAATGTAAATATCACTTTAGTCCAGTACCCAATCTCTAGTCTAGTCATAAGATCCATCCAATGTAGCTCTATATCATCACTAAAAATTACTGTTGGCACATGAGTTTTAATGTATTTCTTCACCCAACTTTTACAGAAAAAAATTAAATTGCATAATATTTTTAAATTCTTCTTTGTCATGTTGTCATTAAAAATTATTTTCTTTCTCTCTAATAAATATAAAATAACAACTGTCTCTGACCAAAAATATATGAAAAATTATTTCAGTTAATAAAATCTTTATAAACAAGGGAAAGAAGCAAAATTGTTACCAGTATTTGATTTTAATAAGTTTGTGGCAGAAATACCTCCTACATAATGGTAAGACATTATCTACATGAAGATAACATTAGTGAATGTCTTACTATTATGTGGGCGGTATTTCTGCCACACCTTGCATAACATAAGAAAAGGCTAACTGAGGGAAAATAAAAGATGAAAAGGGTTTGTGCTTATCTTCCAAGTGCTCTGGGCTTGTCTGTCAGGAAAACTTGAATTAAAATTTTTTATTTATTTATATATTTATTTTTTGACCTGGGATTGAAATCTTGGAATCATGACTTGAATTATAGGTATGCCATATTTATTTTTTTTTTGCTTTGTTTTCCTCTCCGTTTTTGCCCAATATTTTTGCTTAATTTTAGAACTTTTCATGTCTAACTGTACGTTTGATTTTATTTTTAGAAGAAATTTTTGACTGGACTTTAACTAAGTTAAAGTTTTAAGTCACATTTTTTTCTTTTTTTGAAATCTTTAACTTTTTTTTTTTGTTCTCAATTGGAGTAGATGCTTAACTATCGCCCGGTTCACACTCCACCCACACCAGTTGGACGCGTGAGGGGGCTCATCCCTTGTTTCCTGTTTGGGATGCGGTTTCCGGTTTTTCTCTTTTCTAATCTTCTCACTGTTTTTTTTGGTTATTTTTTCAATTGGAGTAGATAGACTAAACTATCGCCCGGTTCACACTCCACCCACGTCTATTGAACAGGTGAAGAGGCTCATCCCTTGTTTCCTGTTTAGGATGTGGTTTCTGGTTTTCTCTTTTCTAATCTTCTCACTCTTGTGTAGCCCCCTGCGCATCAGTGGCGTTACCGCCTTGCTTGGGGTGATATGATTAAAAAAAAAATAAGGATACACTTCAAAGGAAAAAAAAATTTGAAGCTTTTCTTTGAAAAATTTGAAGCTAATTTTTTCATTAGACCTTTCATTATCATGGGTACATAAAAGTAATGAATGCTAATTAACGAAACTAATCTCAAAGATTTGTAAGCTGCAATTAAGGATTGCAAAGAAAAATTCATTTTTTGCACATCATTGAATTACTCATCTGAAGGATGAATTAATCTAGCATGAAATGTATATGTACATAAGTAAAACAATAAGCACTTGTCTTTTTTAATTATTAACACACTTTAATGCCTTCCCATTACTCATATAGCTTGAACATTATACAGTCAAACTTTCAGATCAAAACAGTCTTGTTGATCTAGCCTTATTCTGTGCAATCAATGATATATTAGAAATATGTATATAAAGGTCATAGTTAAGAGGTTGACAATTTTTATTGTAAAGTCGTAGAATTGTTATCAAGAACTGTCAAAATTTTTGATCTCACTAATACTTAACACTTGCTTGTTTTTAAAACCTTGTCAAATTTGAATTACAAGTTAAAATCATTGTTCAAAATAGATATTACTGTTTTGGAATTTTTGTTTGAGTTTTTCAACTTGTTTTATAGGGAAAACTATTTTGTATTTGTCATAGCCAAACTGTTTCCATAAACACTGACAATGATTTCTTCAATATACTGTTTGTATTGTCTCCAATTGCTTAAGTGTGACCCAAAAGTAAGCTTACAATTATTTTTTTAATCATAATAAAATAAAAGTATACTTTTTATATCATCATATCAAAATATTTCTTTATTAGTGTCTTTTTAAAAGACTTCTCTTTTTCCAAAAACTCATCAGCTATAAAAAGTGTCAAAGTCATAATTGGAAAAAATATTGAAATTTATGATTCGAATTAATTGTTATTTTAGACATTGATTGTACAGATCAAGGAAATATTAACGATTTCTTTTATTTCTCAAAATCAAGTTGTGATGTTTAAAGAAATCAGTGGCTGATCTAATTTTCTAAAACTTGTTTTATAGGTGGAATAAATATCACAGAAAATGAGATTGGTAAACAGTTTTTTTTTTCTTGCTGAGGTTTTCTTCCTAATATCCTTAGGATAGGTGTAAACCTACATTTCTCTACATTCTGTTCCATTGTCAAATAAGTTATAACAATGTGTATAATTTTTTTATTGCCTACATCATTGCAGGATGTAGGTGGTCATGGCTTTCTACAATTTTTCTTTCATTTGATATAATCTAAAACTACACATTGTCAATGCCTTGTAGCACCTTCATTACTTCAACAAGTTGCTCCAAAAAATCTTCTGCCCAACAAGGTGGGCGGACACCTACTTACTTTCTGTAAGTACTATGAATATTACCATTAGAACCATTGTCAGTCGTACTTAAATTCAACTAGAGAATTTGCTATTCCTTCCACGGAAAAATATGTATTACCTAGTTCTTTTCTTGTTGATAGTGCAGTTTTTCAAAAGTACTGCATTATCTTTTGTCTGCTGTTCGAGTAATTTTTCGAACATTTCCTGTTGCTGCCTAAACTGTTGTTCTGGCATTTTAATTGTTTTTGAATAAGTTGCTGTTGTTCTTGTTGTTGCAGTAACGTGCCTTGTAGAACCTTCATTACTTCAACAAGTTGTTCCATTTTGCCATCGTATTCAATTTATGTGTCCAAAAAATCTTCCACGTCCAACAAGAAGGGGGGCGCTTACTTTCTGTAAGTTCTACATGTATTACTAACATTCTTCGTTAGTATTTTTTCCTTGTGAACTCGTTTCGATTCTTTCTCGCAAACTGATATGTCCCGTAATGGGATATATATAAATACGATGTTGTTAAGTGGTTAAGGCAAAAGTAATCCGGTAGAACAATCTAGTCCGTAGTTGTAATCGTCGTATACGGTGTCTTGAGATGTAGGCGTAGGCAGTAGACCTCTGGTGATAGATTTCTCTCACTCATTCTATCAACGTTCTTGCCTTCATCTATATTTATGGCTGATATTAGCCAATCCCATTACAGTGTATCCATATTCATTACATGGCTTTAATATTTTCTCTTTTAAGGGTCTGGAGATAAACAATTGACTTTTTTTCTCGGTCATTTTTCGCCTCACACCTTCTTGCCCTGGTGGCGTTTGATGCACTGGTACTTCTAACCTTGAGGTCAGGAATACTTCCATAGGCGAATGTTGACTTTCGGGAATGGGAATTTGAAATGTGTCATACAGGACTTCCATTGGAATTTCATTGGTGTCTTTCATGACATCTGCTGTGTGTCTGGGTCTTAATTGATTCTAATGTCTCTTGCACCGAGATTTTTTTTCTTTTACTTTATATATAACTTGACCAATTCTTTTGGTAATTATTCCTTGTTCCCAATGCGTCTTTCCAGCCCTTAAGTTCTTAAAAAAAAAACTTTTTCACCTGGTTTTATATGCTTTAGTCATTCTGTTTTCTTTTTTGATAACCTCTCAGCATGACCTAGCTTCTTTTGAAGGCTTATAATCAATTTTGAATCTGATGATAGATCTCTCTCATTTTTATCAACGTCCTTGCATTCTGCTATACTTATGGCTGATACCAGCCAATTTCATTACAGTGGGGGGGGGGGGGGGGAACAAGGTGTATCTATATTCATTGCATCATAATGATAGTAATTTTGTTATCCAACTCTTTTGTTCTTGTGATAAAAGATGGGGATCATACAGATAAACTTTAAGCAAATTTATAAAAAACATGATTAAATTTCAGGATGCAATTTAATCCACGTTCCTGATTTGAGAATTATCTTAAAGTATCACTTTCAAATTCATTAAAATATGTTTCGACACTCTTGTTCAGGTTGAAAATGTAGAGAATTAAAGAAAACATGGAAAAAACATTTTAGTATAAACTCTTATATTTTACACTGTTTTTTTTGGCCTGTTTAATATTTTACAGTATTGTTTGGAAATTTACTCAAATGTCAGTTCATTTAGGCAACATCATGGCTTTGATAATTAAGTATCTAACACCACCATCACCAGCAGGTTAACACTGAATTACCCCAAGAAAAACATTACATTGCCAGAAGTGCTTTTTTTCACTTGATTACGCCTTCAGATGTGTATCTTAAATTCTTTTCATACCTTTGTCTACCTTGGATATGTTACTGAAGACAGTAAATGTCAATTAGCCCAACTGTTTACTTAACCCTTTGAGTAGCCGAAATTTTAAGCATAAGTAAACATAAGTCATGAAGAGATATTGCTGACTGTAATATAATTAAGAACTTACAAATGTTATTCTTTTATTTAAACAGTTGCAGAGCTTTAGAAAGTATACAAGTTAATTGCAATAATTAATCAAGTTAATTGGGATATATTATTAAAAAGATGGAAATAGAATTTTTTTTAATATTTTTATTTCTTATGGTAACTTTACAATTTCTTAATCCTCTGAAATTTCTTGGTTACATGAGAAAAGAGGGCTTGAAAAACTTAATCACATGGCATATTGAGGGCAGAAGAGGGGGAGTTTGTGTGAATGGTTGATGGAATGGCAGAAAGGCAAATGTTACTAAGAGCCAGGAAGTTAGGAGAGCCTTGATTTTCCACATCCTGAATGGATACATGGCCATGTTATTTTTTTTTTGTTGAGGCATGACTGGGATTAAGAAAAAGTATTTTGTTGTGTGATCTTGAAATAACTTATGCGTTGACATAGTTATTTTAAGTGATACAAACAGCTTGATTTCAGAAAATTGTGCATTCAAACTCAATATGTAAGAAATAATACTACACAAACTAAAGCACAAATCCTAAATATTATATCACAAAAATTGTTTATCAGTCACATTTGTTAGAAAAGAGATTCTCTGTTAGTCAGAAGCAATATTTGACACCAATAAGAAAACCTGTTTTAGGTTACTATAATTATGGAGTATCTCATTAGTAACTATCAGGTTATTATTACATTGCTTGTTATTTCTTTTCTTTTTTTCCTTTAGATATTTTTACTTTTATTCTAATAAATTCTTATGTACAGAAATTTAACTGTATAGCTAGAAATTGTACATTACTCAGACAGAAAATATAAAAAATTACATAAATATTGCTGTCATTCTTTCTTTATGATATAGGTAAATTGGTTGTTTATATAAAACTTCTAAAAGATAAGCAAGACTAAATTGATTAATATGCTTGTGTGTTTTAACTCTGTAATTAGTAGTTTTAGCAATTTCACTTTCTCAATATACTAATGATAAGGGGTGAGGACTATGCTGATATAGGTATTCATAGTTAGAATAAGAAGGATCTTTTAATAAAAGAAAAAAAAACATCCTCTACCAAGTATTTCAAGAAATAGGACTCAAAATAAACCTTTCCAAATTAGAAACTATGATCTTGAATTGGAATTGAAGCAGTGATGGCACCTACTCTGAATACATCATGAAAATTAAAGATATGAAATTAGTAAATACTAAACACTTGGTGTATGGGTCAGTTATAACAAATTTAGTATAGGATATATAGAAAAATTGGGTATGGAATAGGTTGCAGTAGAGGAGGTACTTTTGCCCAACACAGTCAGTTGCTACAAAACCCAAAATATTCTAAAAAGTACACTGGATCAGTTGGTGGCTTCTCTTATAATAGGGTATGCAGGTTCAAAGCCTATTGTAGAGCACTTTTTTAATTCCTCAAATGTGCCAATGAGTAGACATGATTTTCAGTTAAAAAAAACAAAACAGAGTGTCTACTCAAACATGGGTAAGCACAAAATGTTTAGAGTAGTTGGAAATGTTTGAAAAAAATCCATTAGTTCCTTAGAAATATATATATAGTTTAATCAATCAGTCAGTCAGTTAAGTGCCATATGTGAGACACACTTGGGCGATCATGCCTCTTCTAATCCATGACTGACTAGGCAGAAGATTTTCTACAGTAGGTTGTCATTTCTTTCTGCAATAGACTGGTTGCCAACCAAGTTTATAGAACCCAACCTGTCCTGCTGTTTAACCCATAGTTGGAGGGAGAAGAAATGAATTCATATCTTCCTCAAGAGTATTTGCGTGTAACTGAAGGCAACAAATTCAACTGGAATTCAAATTCATCTCTCCAATTTCTCATACCAATCTGACGTCCATACTCTATAAGAAAACCAGTTCTGTTTTCAAAAATATTAAAAATGCACTGTATTAAATTTTTTTTAATTTAAAAACATCAGAAAAATGCAATGAAAATGCTAATGTGTTAACACATTTGCTGCTGTGGATTTCCTTTATGAAACTTACATTTCCTGCTATTGATGTGTACATTTTCAAAACACTGGACTGTCAGTCCCTACTGATTGGGTTATAAACTAACTGGCACTTAATATTGTTTCCAAACCAGCATAGACATACAGGGACATACAATATAACCTATCTTGTGTCATATTTTTATTATATTGTGTTGGGAACCAGGATGTCATTTAATTTAGTATATACTACAGAGCATCTGATTGAATCCAAGAGGGAGGTGCCTATAAAGTCATTTATTTGCAGTAAATGTTAATTTCAAATTTTCTCAAAATAGACCAGCATAGCCAGGCTATAAAGATGCAACAGTGAAAGTTTTAATATCTAATGTATTCCAATTATTCAACAGTAAACCAGATTTTATTATATTTGGTGGGAAAGCTACTGCTATAAAAGAAATATAGAAAATAGTTATGATTTTGAAAATTGTAAGTTATTTATAAAATTGTTGTAGTTAAAGCAGTGTCTCAATTGTTATTTTTCTTAATTTTGGAAATAAATGAAGAAACATTGATGGCAGTAACATACTATGAATATGAAA
This sequence comes from Ascarosepion bandense, assembly GCA_037127315.1. Classification (NCBI taxonomy): domain Eukaryota; kingdom Metazoa; phylum Mollusca; class Cephalopoda; order Sepiida; family Sepiidae; genus Ascarosepion; species Ascarosepion bandense. The sequence continues at coordinate 2,897,068 of JBBBDQ010000316.1, read as the reverse complement.
TTAGAATCTTCAAAAATTTAAATGAAACCCTAATTGCCGTCTTGAATTTTGTTCCTTTTTTTTTTTTTTTTTTTTTTTGTCCTTTCCTCAGTCCTTCCCATTCTCAGTTTTCTCTTTCAATTTCACTCCCTGTAAGCACCTGCGTTATGGTGGCCATAATTGTCTTGTTTGGGATGAAACAATGAAAACATCAAAGCAAGTCAATAACTTTCAGCAGATAAGTAGTTTTGATGGTAATATACGTATCCAAAATTATGAATCTCAGCAGAACACTGCAAAAAAAAAGAAAATGAAACAAAAGTGGTCCTAGACAAGAATTATTCCTATCCTCTATGAAGGAATGCATGTACAGGGAAAATCTTCACAAGTGTTAAAATGTTCATAGAGGACAAAAATAATTCTTGTCTAGGGCCAATTTAGTTTCATACCTTCTTTTTTTGCAGTGTTTTCACCAAGATTTGGTACTTTGGATGTGCATATTGTCATCAAAACTACTTATCTGTTGAAAGTTATTGACTTGCTGCAAAAATCACAATGAAAATTACATCGATTTATAATGAGACATGTATTGGGTTCATCCAGACCCTAGAAATTTCAATTGCTGTTTTTAGGTTCACAGGTGACCAAACACAAAAACTACATATCTGAGATGATGATACCAGCTGTGATCATTATAATTCCATCTATTCATTGCCATATAGAATATTAAGTATATATTTTTTTTTATAATCATTTCACCCCAAGCAAGGCAGTAGTGCCACTGGTGTGCAGGAGTTTACATAAGAGGAAAGTGATGAGAAAGAGGAACAAGTTACGGGAGTGGGGGACTGGTCAGAGAATGTATAAGAGAAGTATGAGAAAACTGTTGTGAAGAGAGCTGCATGAAAGTAGAGTGGAAAGGGGGAAAAACATGATACAAGAGTTGTCAGGGAAAGGATGCTAGTCAAGGAGATAAGAGATGGCAATTAACATTGCATTCAAATTCTTGGAAATTGTAGCTGTCAGGGAAGCAAGTATACAGAAGGGAATTCCACAGGTGAGAAGTGCGAGAAAAGATGCTGGTTACATTTGATTCATTTCTCTGTAAAAGGGTGGGACCTAGTTTAGTAGCTCAAGTAAATTCATGCAGAGGGGGCACCAGGGAGTTAAGCTCATTGGAGCAGAAACTGGATTAGATCATACAGTCTTGTAGCTTGCATAGAAGGCCAGCATGCCAGACTCTGTCAAATGCTTTGCTGATATCTAGGGCAACAACTCAAGCTTTGCTGTTCTTATCGAAGCCTGATATGTATACTCTGTGATGATCGTTAGCTAATCAGCAGTAGACCTGATGAAGTGGAAACCATACTGTTGAAGTAGAAGCTGTGAAATGTTGAACCACTTCAGCATTGCTAATAACCTCAGGCATTTTGCCAAAAATCGGTAGGAGGCTCATAGGGCAATAATCAGAGGGGTCTGAGGATTCAGAGTTCTTAAATACAGAGAAGAACTTTCAGCAGGCAGGGAAGCAGAGATGCTGTAGAGTTTGGAGAGGACAGAGGAGAGTTCAGGGACTCATTTCTTCAGGGCAATGATTGGGATTCCATCACCTCCACTTGTGTTATGGGGGTCAAGCTTTGAAATTATGTTAGAAACCAGCGAGGGGGTAATGTGAATGTCACTTAAGTTGAGCCTCAATTCTAGGTTGGAAGTCAGACATGGATACCCCAGATGAATCAAATGTTGAGTTGGTGGAGAATCTGCAAGCAAATCACTAAGCCTTGTCTACTGAAGATGTGATTAAAGTGGAGATTGAGGGTTTGCTGTTGTTTTAACACATTTTTATGGAGTCACCAGTAATTTTTCGAGCCAAACTTGCAGAATGATATATGCTGCTTTATTCTCTCAGCAAACGACAGCTTAGCATCAATTAGGGTCCTCTTGCACTCATTACGAGCAGAGGCAAAATGGCACCTATTGTAGTCAGACATGTGGCTTTGATAAAGCCAGAAGAAGTGATTCCTGTGAGCAATAGCGGCTGAGCAATCAGGAGAGAATCAAGGAGATGAATGTTGTAACTTCCTGGCTGGGATGAAAGCATTGATACCAACTTTAACCCAATAGGAGACCTCGAATGCACAACCTTCAATGAGAAGTAAGGATATCACAGATATTCAAGTAAGAGATGTTAACAGGTTTAGGTGATGTTCATTTAGCTGGTTTAGTTTTAATTCTTACTTTGTGTGATGTCATAATTAGAGATTTTTTTGTAAAGAGAGGCCTAGAGTAATAGTATCAGTTGATCATCAAATGAAATATGTGTAGGAAGGAAACAGCATAATGAGGCCTCAGGATTGCCCACTGGAAACACTTGCAGGGAAAACCCATCCATGCATGACATGGTACTACAAGAAACCCCATTATTATTCAACTGTTGATCACAGTAGCCTCTCAAGACGCTACACAAGTGTTCGGGCTCCTAATCACCAGTTGGAAGTAGCAACCAGGAAGCTACTGACCCAAAACCCTCAGAATGAAGAGACATTGCTACTATTCACACACATTACAAAAAGCTTGCAACAGCAATATTAAAACCTGAGGAGAATAAAGAAACTGGAAACCACTTTCTAAACAGGAAACAAGGGATGAGCCTCTACTCCTGTTCAAAGGAAGGAGGAGTATGAACTGGGTGATATTTGCTTTGTTAAAGTTAGATCCTTTAATAATCAATACAAGAGAATTTTAAGATACCTTTCCTTAGAAATTCAAAGGAAAATAAAAAAATAAAATCCTGCCTTTGCTGCCTGGACGACTAAAAGAGTTAACTGAAATTTTAACTGACATAAGTATATTTCAAAATTTAGATGGGACCTAATTTATAAGAACCTTAATGAAGATGAGGCTCACAATGTTCAAATTCCACTTGGAATAAATGGCTGTATGTGTATTTCCAAAATGTGAGCAAAGTTCTTTATACAGGATTTACCTGTTGTGGCAGCCAAACAAGCCACCCTTGAAAGTAAAACTGGAAGAAAATCATAAGACCTACTCAAAGATGGAGATGAAATTAGTTATGTTTGATTATGTGAAGTGGGAAAAGGGAGGATTACCAATTGCTGTGGAATTAAGTCAGAATAATAAAAACACAAGAAAATCATGATTGAAAGTATTGGTGCATTTGTTTCACTCTAATAACCATTTCAGTAGGCCTAGCATAGAAATGAACACTATACAAAAGCCTTTAATTAAAAAAAACATTAGGCCTAAGACTGAAATTTTATGTTACAGATAAAGCAAAAAGTAATATTCAGTAGAAGTGACAAGTGATATTACAAAAATAAATTACTTAGACATCACTGATACACAATATCCTTCTAACATAGACAGTAAAATGGGATGTTCTACCCTGTAAATTGAATAAAGGATTCAATTTGAAATTCCTGGAAGGTTACCAACTATGAAAGGTATCTGAAGAAGTCCATGGCTGGCATGCTCTAACATTAACCATTATAAAGACATTAGTCTGAATGAATTATTGAATAAAAATACCCTTGTAATTTCTCATACACTGTTACCTATCTTTTTAGCTATTAATTGTAGTACATTGGATTATAGCAATCAAAACCAGTACAGCATCTAAGATAATTGAGAATTACTGGCAATTGGACTAAGTAAAAAGCAAAATTAATGCAAAATGATGTTTGCCTTTAGATTAGCTTATATAACCAATCTAATGCGATCTAGTCTACTTGTGCACATTCACCCAGTCATTTTTATATAAGAACATTAATGTAAAAAACTGTATCATTATATGACACTCATACATTGAATGTAGCTGTTTAAATCTTCTAATAGTCTTTTAGATAAAATTTCTGGTTGTAAATAATTAGGAAAATTTTGAAACTGGAGTTGTGTAAGAGTTAATGATTTTAAAATAAAAACAAGAGAAATCTCTAAATATACCTTAAATTGGAATGACTTATTTGTCTGATTGTAAACATGTTGCAACTAGAATTAGAAATTAAATAAGATAATAATTAAAAAAAAACAACTTCGTTTATTCAGAAATTGGACCAGCTTGCTTGCAAACGTAAATGTTTTAACCAGTATGGTGGATGATGTGTGATATTGAATTTCAAACAAGTGGAATGTTTTTGTTGTTCAGCCTTTTTAGCAAAAACAAAAATTTTAAGTTTTTAGACTTTTACATTTTCAATTGCTTGTGACCGAATTCATCAAAGGAATTTCCAAATTTTTGTAATTCTGAAAGTTTTAAAGAAGTTTAAAATCATTTAATTACAGTTTAAACATAATACAAAACCATATAGAAATAAATTATTTCTATAAATAACATAAAATAACCAAGCAAGCCATTTTGGCCACAGTCAGTTAAGTGCCATACGTGATACACGCTTGGGCGATCATGTCTCGAAAGAGACATGACTGACTGGGCAGAAGATTATCCCGCAGTAGGTTGCCATTGCTTTCTGCGGTAGACTGGTTGCCGACCAAGGCTATAGAACCCAATCTGCCCTGCTATTTAACCCATAACTGGAAGGAATAGACGGATTAATACCTTTCCCCAAGGGTATTTGCGCCTAAGTGAATACAATGGATTCAACTGGCCACAGTACATAATCAAAACATTTGGTTCCAGAATAATCTGAATCTCAGTTTCTACACTATTTACATTGTTATGACTGTTTCCTCATCATTGTTGCCATATCCACAACGTTTTGCTCTCCCCCCCCCACTCCATTGTATGCTCCAGTCTTCTTCAGGTAATTGGAATTTCAAACCGAATCCCCATGTCTCAGTGGATAAATGTTGGTTGAATGATTGAATGTAACTTGACCCAAAAGAGTTGAGTTCAATACCTGGCTCAGAGGGAAACTAAAACTTCACAAGTTGAATTAAAGGGCAATAACTACTACTAAAGCATCTAGAAAAGGTATGACATATGAAACTAGAACAATCTACTCTGGGGAACTAAAATAAAGGGTTTAGTTTAAAATTCCAATCACCTAATGAAGGCCAGAGTATACAATGAACAAAAACATTGTGAACATGGCAATGAAGATGAGGACAACACACAATGTAAATAGTGTAAATAATTACAATAAATATCAACAAATACTCAGCTTCTACATTCATAATTAGTCTTCAAGTATTATATTAAAATCAACTTCTTCAAACCTTTTTAAAGTTGATGCATTTTGAAATGACCATCTTTTCTCTTTTTTCGCTCTCCTCTCTCTCATTTTTATTTCTCTTCTCTTTCTCTCTTTATATCTCTCTTCTTTCTACCTCTCTCTTTTTTCTATATTTTCTATTGCTCTCTTTCTGTTCATTTTTTGTTTTCTCTTTCTATTCTCTTTTTTTTTTTCTTAAGTTTTTCAATTAGCTTTACATTCAAACACTTTGGACATGTCAATCATCTTTATATTCTTTTCTTGAAGAAAATTTTTAACCCTTCTTACACTGTAACAAGATAACATTTGTGTCCTTAAAAATGTCTCCATCACCAAACCAATTTTTTATTGATAGAATGATAAAATTATAGTTTCAAATGTACACCTGTGCAATGTGTATTCAGATAATACTGATACTTTAAATGGCAGGTAACCTTACATTATGAATGACTTGTGAAAGTCACTTTTTTCAGGTTGTAATCTTTGTTTCATTTGAACTGCACCAGACATCATTGCTTTGGACAATGTAGATTCTGGATTCATCAGTCAGTATCCCTTTCATACAATCATCAATACATCATGATTGCTTATCTTTAGCCTATCATCTTATTTGTGTGTGTGCATGCGTGTGTTGTTTTGTTATTTAGCTTTTCTATATGTCAATACCATTTCATTCAGCTGATTTCTTACAGCTCTGTTACAAACATTCATTTTTATCTCAACCCATTTTTTATTTTGTTGTATATTTTCTATTTTCAAGTTATATTAGTTTGATTTTTCTATCTTCATTCATATTTGATTTCTTTCAAAACCTACAATTCCATTTTCCTTTTTTAACCATTCTATTTTTTTTTATATTTACACTAAATTTTAGACATAGCTAACTAAAACAGCCAGTTTCCATTCAACACACTCCACTATAGATTAACTTTTTTTTTATTTATAACCATTTCCATTATTTCATTTGACAGCCAGGTTTCTTTATTTTGGTGTAATAGATATCAGTTCAGATATGGATATATGGATATATTTTGATGTAATGGATTTCAGATATGTATATATGGATATATTTTGATGTAATGGATATCAGTTCAGATATGGATATATTTTGGTGTAATGGATATCAGTTCATATATGGATATGGATATATTTTGGTGTAATGGATATATTTTGGTGTAATGGATATCAGTTCATATATGGATATATGGATATATTTTGGTGTAATGGATATCAGTTCAGAGAGCTAATTTCAAATTACAGTTGAATTTGTTGCATTCACTTACATACAAATGCCCTTGAAAAAGTTATGAATCTATCTCTTCTCCCTCCATCAGGACAGATGAGGTTTTATAGCCTTGGCTGGCAACCAGTCTACTGTAAAAAAAAATGGAAACCTACTGCAGGAAAATCTTTTGCCTATTGTCATGACTCAAGAGAGGCATGATCACCCAAGCATTAACTGACTGATTCACAACCACTTGTTGAGGTCTGCAAGAATTCTTTAACTGTCCACTAATTTGTATTTCTAGATATTTGCTCATATTTGTTTTAGAATGAAAATTAAAAGCTCATTCTGTAATCTTTTTTCTTCAATATTGGGTTATTCAATATTTTTCTCTTACATGTTTCTGTAAAATAAAATACAATTTTATCTGTTTTGTTTAAGGTATATTTTATAAAATCAGAATTGTTCAACTGTTAAATGTTTTTGCATTTTATGTTATATTTTTCTACTGCTAAATAAGAAATAAACCTAAGTGTGCTAATTCCATAACTTTTGCCAGAGCTTGTAAATTCACTTATCACACTGTTATGGCCTTATACCACACTAATAGTTAATTAATAGTGTAAAGGGGACAAATTTCTTCAAAATTTATCTCTCGTTCGGAATGGGATGATTTGAGGAATAGGTGTCACCAGACCATTATCCTGTGATTTTTCGCAACAAACAGAAAATACCTCTAGGAATCTTGAACAACTGTGGACAGCTGGAAAACATGACGCAAGAGATGTCTAGATTGAATATAAACATTTTAGGCATATGTGAAATGAGGTGGCCAAACAACGGAGACTTCATCAATGATGAGCACAGAATTATATACACAGGAAGTAAATATAATGAAAAAGGAGTCGGGATTATACTAAATAAAAACACAAGAAAATGTGTCATGGGATACTGCCAGATATCTGAGAGAATTCTAGTAGTTAAAATGAAAGGAAAACCTCTTAATATATCAGTAATAGTGGTATACACACCAACATCACAAAGTACAGAAGAAGAAATCGAGATCTTCTATTCCATACTAGATTATTCCAAGGCACAGTGCAAATCACAAGAAATCGGAATTATCACGGGAGACCTAAATGCCAAAGTTGGCCAAGGAAGAGAAGATGAAGCAGTCGGCAACTTCAGACAAGGATACCGCAGTAGCCGTAGTGAGAAAAGGGTCCAATGGTGCACAGCGAATGACCAGATAATGACCAAACCCTGGTTCCAAGAGAACCCAAGAAGTCCAGGAGGAGAAACTAAAAACCAAATTGACTACATTACTATCAACAAGAAATTCAGAAACTTGGTCCTTCACTGCAAAGCCTAACCAAGTGACCATCTGCCAGTCATATGCAAACTAAGGATAAAAATAAGGAGATTAAAGAAACTTAACACAGCCCTAAGACTGCAGTACAATAGACTTGGGAATGGCTCGAACTTGCAGGAAATGTATACGGAGAGTGTGCAAACTATATACGAAGGACAAATTGGAAATGGAAGCTCAAAATGGGACACACTTAAAGCGGCTCTAGTAACATCAGCAAATGACATCATTCCTAAAGAAAAAGCATGCCAGAAGAAAAACAAGTTGATCTTGGCCTGATGCAAAAGACAGGAAACAATGCCAAGATATGGAATGGAATATAAGTGATTACACAAGAAAATACAGAGCTAATGTAGACAGGCTAAAGAAAGATGGCTCAATGACAAATGTGCCAAAGTAGAGAGACTGAGCACAACAAATAATGGAGACATGCATAAAAAAATAAAGGAACAGGGCAAAGGACATGCTCAGCAGCAGGATGTATAAAAGCAAAAGATGGCACACTGATACTAGAAAAAGCAAAATATTTCAAAGATGGGACAAGTATACCGAAGATCTCTTTAAACAACAAGAGAGAGCAACCAACAATGCACAAAATTACGGATAGACCAGAAATATTAAAATCGAAGTGGAATCAGCAATGGCCAAATGGAAGAGAAACAAAGCTGCAGGACCAGACAGGATTGTAATAGAGATGTTGATGTCCCTAGAAGGCTTTGGCATTAACAAACTCTACTGAAGGACCTAAGCAGATCAATCTTCATAACACTACCTAAGAAGCCAGGTGCAAAGGAATGTGAACTCTTTCAAGCAATCAGTTTAAAGAACCACATAACAAAACTCACCATCCAGATTCTGATGAACAGAGCCTGCAGCATAATCAGCCCAGAGATAGGGCAGGAACAATGTAGATTCATTAAAGATACTGGAACGATATTCATGCACAGAATGCAGAAGGACCTTTATCTGTGCTTTATAGACTACACAAAGGCGTTTAACAAAGTACTACACAAGGACTTGATAGAGACACTCGACAACCTCAACATTTTCGGAAAAGATAGTAGGATAATCAAGAATATTGGCACCAAACCGCTTGTGTACGGATAGGAAATTGACTCAGCAGGCATGCAAAAATAGAAAGCGACGTAAGACAAGGATGTGTTTTCTCACCAGATCTTTTCAACCTGTGCAATGAAGCAGTTATGAGAGAAATAAAAGCCTTGCCAGGATTCGTCATTAGCGGACACAATCTCAACAATATCAGGTACATGGATGACATGGTGCCGATAGCAGACACAGAATGGAAAATGCAGGACCTTCTACAGAAATTAGCAAAAGAAAGTGAACTGAGCATAAAACTCAAGAAAACAATGTATGGTCATCAGCAAAAAGAGGCACCCAATATGCCAACTGCAAGTTGAAGAATCTAAAATAAAACAAGTAAAACAAATTAAAATACCTGGGAAGTGTTTTGACAGTGGATGGAAAGTGTGACATGAAGACCCAAAGACACATTGGCTGGCCAAAAACACATTTCAGAAGCTAACCAGTGCACTGGAAGACAGGAAAATCTCATGAGAAACAAAGAAAAGAGTACTGGATTGCTGTGTGATATTTGTCTTTTTGTATGTAAGTGAATGTTGAATGATCTCATCAAGGATGAAGGAGAGGCTTGAGGCAGCAGAAATGTGGTTTTACAGAAAGATGCTAAGGATACCATGGACTGAGCACACATGCAATGATGAGGTGTTGGAAGGGATGCAAATGAGAATAAAACCCATAGTAAATATCAGGAAGAGACAAATGAGGTTCCTGGGACACGTAATGAGGAAGGAGGTCCTGGAGAATTTAATGCTCAGAGGTCGGATAAATGGAAGGAGAGACAGGGGAAAGCAGCATGAGACATACTTGTTAGGTCTGAGCAAATAGTTTGTGGATTGGGGCTTAGAAGAGATACCAAGAAAAAAAATATTGAGAACATTGGTTTGTTTTTAAAAATATTTTCTATAACCATAAGTTTGTGTATGTATAAGGTCATATAGATATTTTATATTTTTATTAAGCAATACAATGAAATAGTGTAGCCATATATGTAGGTACATGACTAAGTCTATAGCTTAAAAAAAAGAAGCATTCTGTATAACAAATATTTCAGTAGTCAATGTTTCAGTAGTAATTATTGATCATGTACGATGTAGAGGAGTTATAGTTCTTAGTAAATAATTATAGCCCCCACCCAACTTTCATATATGCAAGAATAATCGTAAGAAATGAGAAACAGCAAGCTGTGGATACAACAAAACTAGTGTGGTTTATTATCTGGTCATCATTTAGTGTTTGAGACATGACAGACAGTAATACTGAATAAATTGTGAGTTTTGGGTCAAATGTGAATCAAATATGGATTGGAATCTGACAGAACAATAAAAAAGGCTAAAAATGCCTTGATTTTTTCTTACCTTGAATTTTGTTGTGTGTTAAGATATGAATTTTAACATTGTGTCCTGAAAAGTTGAAATTTTTCATTGGTACACATTAACGATTTGTCTGTCTAATAGTTGGAATGTCAGATGTTCATATGTAGGGCAGAAAAGTGGGGTCAATTATCATTGGTTTAGAATGAGTGAATTAATGATAATCATAATTGTTATAATCATTTTATTATAATTATTTTTTGACACTATAATTAATTTTTACTCATTCATTTTTATGGATATGATACTGTCACAGTGTAAATTTTATGTAATTTTTTATAGACATAACAAGGCCAATATTTATACAAAGCTTCAGCTAATAAATGTGTCAGACTATATACTTATTGATCCATTCTTATGTGTGTGTTTTCTACATGAAATTTATTTTTTAACACTAAAAATGTCACTCTATTCAAATTGTGGATTCATTCGTATAAAATGGGATGGCATTTGAACTCTTGCATATTTAGAAATATGCATACATGAAAAAGAATGCAAGTCATTACTTTATTTTGTTATGCTAAAACTGCGTCTGCAAATTCAGTTCTATTTCAACAAGAGAAAAAAGTAAAAAAAAAAAAAAAGGAAGTATTTTTGCTGCTCTCAAATGCTCTTTTAAAAGATAAATTTTCTTTTATCATTCACATCAAGAAGAACTGATGATTATTTTAGAAAGTATTCATTATTTAATCATTTGGAAAAAGCTGGTAAGATATTCCTTTGTCCTTAGTCTTCTTACTCTGGCAGTGACTCAAATATGCATTCAAAACAATTTTTAGATGTTGAAAAAAGTGATAATAATGATTGTCTTAGAGCAGCTTTTTTGTTTCTTTCTTCCTCCTTTTTCTATTTTCCTCTTTTCTTTTTCTTTCTCTTTTTTTGTTGTAAAGTCAGTTGTGTAACTTACTTCTTAGCAATGCAATATGTTGTGATCTAGTGTATATTAGCATAAATTATGCAAATTTCAAAATGTGTTGATTTTGTTTTTCATTTTATCTATCATCCTTTTGGAACTTTTTATCAATTTTCAATAATTCAGTTTTCATGCTTAAAAATACTTTTTTTTTTTTTCTTTTTTTTTTTCAATGACAAATTTATGTAAAGAGTTTTAGAAATCATTATTCACATGGTTTTACTAAAGAAAAATGAGCACTACTTAAATTATCTGGTTCATTTATATAATAGGAAAAATCTTTTCTTTGGAATAACTTTTGTAGATTAGCATTCTTTAGATCTTTGTCAGAATCAATTTTTTTTTTTTTTTTTTTTTTCATAACCTGGAGTGGGGCTTCAATTTCTGACTCCCTGACTGTTTTCAAAGTTATTTGACTTAGTTGTTATTTATAAATGTCAATTTTGAAACTGTTTACATCATCGATGCCTGCTTAATATCTTTTTCTTTTTTAATTACAATAAATACCAAGCTACTTCTTTATTTATAGTTTGTTGAAAGTCCTACTCTCTAGTTCCAGTTTTTAAGAACTCTTGGGAACCTTCTGGCCCCTCAAATTATCACCCGTTTAGTCCCTTATCTCTTTTTAGCAAAGTAAATAAGGCTCTAATCAATAGTGAAATGGTTAAGTATCTTATTTCACATAGCTTCCTTTCAGATAAACAATATGGCTTCTGTTTCACCAGGTTTACTACCAATGTATTAATGGCCATCACTGAATTCATTTATCAAGCACTCGATAAGAAAGGTGAAACTCAAGCCGTAGTTCTAGATATCTCAAAGCTGTTAAACAGAATTTGGTATGCTGGTCTTCTCCACAAGCTCAAGGGCTAAGGTATCTCTGCCCAAATATTTTACTTAATCCAATCATTCCTAATAAATTGCGTAATGAAGGTTGTATTGAACATGCACACTTCTGGGTCATTTCATAATAACATCAAGATCCCTCAGGGCCTTATCCTTCTACCTACATTGTTTCTGGTCTTCATCAAAAACCTTCTCTATGTGATTTTTTGAATTAAGTTTTTATGAAATGACACAACTATTTTCTCCTGTTTTAATAGCAAGTTTAACAGATCTGGCAACTGCTCTCAAAAACAACCGCTAATCAATGATTAACTGGAGCAAGGAATAGCTTGTAAATTTTAATACCTCTAAAATAAAAACACTTTCATTTATTCACCACAGAAAACCTTTTCTGCCTGCCATCAGTACAGCTAATACTGAACTCCAGGGAAGTAGTATCTTCTTTGACTTAGGTTTTCTACTGACATAAAGAGGAGAGATTATATTGAATCAACTGCTAGCTGAACTGCTAGGAAAATTGGTTCACATTTGTGCCAGACAATTTTTCTCGTCAGAATCCTTGCTCATTTATAGATTAATTATTCATCTGGTTATTGATTACTGCTTTTTGTACTATATATCTCAAAATTCTTGACAAAATTCAAAAACGGATTTGTAATGTTATCGATCCTGACCTGACATCTCAACCAGCCACTTTTTCACTGACATGACATGGCTTCCTCCTCTCTTTTCTACAAATATTTTAATGGAAACTATTCTGATAAGCTATTTTCCTCAGTTCCTCCACTGCATGAATTTAAGCATGCTACTTAAATTGGTAATCAGGTCACCACTGTTTTACTGTTGAACTTGCTAGATGCAATTGTCTGTTCTATTCTGATATTTTCTTTTCTCACCTGTGAAACTCCTTTCCAATTTCTTGCTTCCCTGCCACCTATAATTTTCAAAACTTTAAATGCAATGTCAATCGTCATCTTCCATCTTTCTAAATCCAGTTGGTTTATTGACCTTTTCCTCATTTCTCCACACTAAAATCTTTTCATGTTCTTTCACTCCTTGTAACCCCCTACATCCTAGAGGAACTATTACCTGGCTTGAGGTGAAATGATTTTTAAAAAATAACAATTGGTAAGTGGATGGGGTTAGAACATTGGAAGATAATAATTATTTATCTTCAAGGAAGTATCAATGGATATATACTTTTATAAATCCATGTAAATTTTTGTTCTTTAATTTAGAATATGTATATCCATTTAATTAAAAGATAGCTTCTTTTTTTCTTTTTCTTTTTTTATTTTATTTAACTGTTTTGTACATAGAATAGCCACTCCAGATAAACCTGTAAAATGTCAGGGATCAATTTTTTTTATTCTGATTAGTGTCACACCTTTTGAAGAATGTCTAATAAATGAATAAAAATGGGCCAGTTTATTTAAGTAGTTTCAAAAATTGTTACAAAAGGCATTTTCCTTTTTGACATCAGATAAGGCCATAAACTACTCAGGCACACTAATTTCTGTATGAAGATCTGCTAAACAATTTCTTTAGATAATGAAAATTTTGTGTGTGTGATTTTTAAAGTTGTACAAATTACAAAAATGATTTCTGTCAAAAATGATTTTGATAGCTAAAATGTTTTAGCAATCAACAGTGCAGCCAGTGCAAAGAATTTTAACTGATTTTTAAATATTTTTTTTACCTTTTAGGTGCATCTTCTGCAGCAAAGACTTATAAAGAAGCACTAGAAAAATTAGGCAATGATGCTCGAACAAATTGCCGAGGCACCACACAAGAAATTGGTAAGTTATTTGCCTGTAATTCAATTTTCATCATCTAAAAAATGCTTGCCAGAAAATTTATACTTTAAATTAGTTCATTATCTCCAATAGGAATACTTTACTAGATGTTTGCTTTTTTTTCCCTAATTATTATCAAATTATTAATAGTTGCATCAAAAAGACTACTGATCATTTAATCTAAATCCTTCTCATGTTAAACTGACACCTTCCTTTATATATGTATTTTGCAACCATTTTGCTTAAAGTTCATATTTTCTTGTTTTCAAATGAAAACTTCACATCACTCAGTGAAATTTTCACTTTAAAAAATTATAGTTTAGATATATATATATAAAACAAAGTGACACTTTAAACTGATGCCAGGAAGATATCAAATTCTTTATGAACATTGGTGATATATCTAAACATATCGTAATGAGAAATCTATGTAAAACTGTACAAACTCTGCAGGCTTACAGAATGCAATGAATGAATTGTCGCTTAAATTATGCAAAAATGTAAATAATGCTGACATCTAATTTTGACTGTATATTTACCAAAATTATACAAAAATATCTTAAAATATTAAAGAGTAAATTTATTCAATAAAGTTGCCATTGGCTTCAACCATGGCCTCCAGATGATTTCAGAATCTCTTGCACCTTTTCTGGACAGTCTCCATGTTTAAGTTAGTGGATATTACCATAATCCTTGTCTTCAGTTCATCTTTGGTGTTACAAGGAGTTTTATTGGTCTCTTTCTTGACTGCATCCAATAAATAATAATCAAGTGAGCTTCTGTCTGAGGAGTTAGATAGCCAGATGTAAGGGGTAATGTGGTTGTAGAAATTGTCTAAATGCCAAGACTGGGTTCTCTTGCTTGTATGGCATGGTGCAGAGTCCTACTAGACATAGGTTCTTCCAGCAGCCACAGTCTTGACTCAGGGCAGTACTACCTCCTCAAGGTATTTGATATAGGCCTTTGTGTGTATTTGTATCTTCTCGGAGTGTAGTTGGTAGACGAATTAATGACCGCTTCTCCCAGCTGCTCCACGTAGAACCCAGAAGACTGCTTTACTCAGGACTCCATTTCCTGTGCACCATAAACAAAATGCTGTCTCCTGAACACCGGTGTAGCCTTCACAAATCGCCAACACCGAACTGCTTCCGAAACAGAAGTTGACTCTTTTTTTATGTGTTTTTTGGTCTCAGACAAGAAACCATAATTTCTCACTTCTGAAAGCCTTGCTTTCACCAATGATGCATGCGCTGTGTCATTCCAAAATATCTCTTGCATGAGCTCACCTCGCAGTCCCATGACGTCTACGAATGTATGTGCAGACAAACCGCCTTCTCTTGCTTCCGTGAGGTAAGTCGCCACCACAGCCTCAGTGTTAAGTCTGAGGTCCTGTAGGAAGATGAACAGGCATAACACAGCCATTTCTAGTGACCACTCCAAATACCTTTATAATCACTATTAAACTCATCCAACTCTTTCTGAATTCTCTGCACTGTCAAAAATTGATACCCAAACACTGAAATATTCATATTGGTGCTTCTGGTATGAATGCCAAGCAGTACAACATGCCATTTCCAAATTTCTGGCAGAGTGAAAGCCATCATGCTGTTCTTTTTCTCACTGACTGTACAAAACTGTGCAGTCAACAAAATCAAAAACATGCATGTGCAAAATTAAAAAATATATAATGGCAACAATTTACCTATCGCACCTTTGTAAAATTTATTTGTACACACACACACACACACACACACACACACACACACATGTAGATAAGTCATATGCCTTATGATGAAAAAGTAGTTCAGTCCGATATTCCCTGAAGTGACAAAACAAAACTTCTTCAAGGAAAAAAAAAATTGGAAACTCCCAAGAAAATGCTCATTAATATATAAAACCTGAGGGGTACATTTTCATAGCACTGGGTAAAATAAGTATACTAAATTAAGTATACTAAATAAGTATACTAAATTATATCTGATGGGGTATAATGCATGGACTTTATATTAAATATTGTTGACAGTAACAAATTAAACATTGTAAAATGATCTTTTTTTTCCCCTTATATATACTAATATTCACCTAATACAAGGCCTAAGAGCCATCCCAAAATAGTTTACTGTGTAGTGTTGTGTGAGTATAAGAAAGGACAAAAAGTGTAGTTTATAAGACTATGCAGGAAAAATAACAGTTAATTCTAGACTTAAAGAGGTCAAGGTTGTAATAATTGGGAAAATATCATGTCGGGAGTCTCTTCCACAATGCAGCAGTTCTTGGGAAATTAAACTTCTTACTATAGAAATATGAAGATGATAGGAAAAGTTGAAAAGATCGGGTTGGAGGGTGTCTAAGGAATATAGGTCATCAGAACATATGTAAAGTGAAAATAATCACATAAAAGGCTGTATAGAAACTTTTGAACTCTGTTAAGATATTTCAGCATATTTAGCAATAGATTATGTATATAAGTTCTACTTGAGGTATGGAGAGCCATCATCTCAATAGATGTTCAAAGTAAAAAGCCTCCTTAACACCCATCCTTCATAATAGGTGAAAGTTCAGAGTCTGCTCAATGGTGATGAAACATTACTAGTTTAGTTTTGGCTGTATTGGATTTTACAAGCCAGTCCTTCCTCTATTAAGCCACCATGACCAGTGCAAGAAATGAGAAAAAAAACTTAGAAATAAATATTCGTTAAGTTTTAAACCTATCTTGTCTGTTTACACAAAAATGCCTATCAACAGAATGCCTCAGAAAATCAGGTTTTAACATGAAAGCCTTTGTGTATCAATATAATTATTGAAATTTTTCAATGCTATAAAGAGAAACATAAATGTTGGTGTTAAAGAGGCAGAGAACATGTCCTTTTTATATAAGCAATTAAAGAATTAATGAAATTACATTGAAAGTATAAATAAAACATCAAAATAATAATGTTTCTCGTTACTTTTCTTCCATTTCACTAGTACAGTTATTCTAATTTTATACCTTCTAACTATAATAATTTTGCAATCTAACTCATTGATTTAATCTCTCCCTCCCAGTTAGCCTTTCCATTATGCATTTTATAGTCTTTTAGTAGATTTGGTTGAAACAGCCAAGCTGAATGTACTTGAAAGAAAAAAAAGTATAAAACACTGATTTTATTTGCTAAATGCTGAATTAATCTTTCCCTAGTCAAAGCTACTTTTTAGTGGTCCTTCTCCACAAAGAAGAATATGTAGCAACAAAAAGTTAGAGGTCAAATATCAATACTTGAGGGAAAAGTACTCATCAAATTTTATATTAGAATTTCTTTGTTCTACACAAATCTTCAGCTAAATGTTTCATATCACAATGCTAAGCAGTGCATCAACAGAACCCAAAATAAAAATTTGTTCAGACTCAATTCTGATAGTCAGAATTAAAGGGTTGAAATGAAGAACCTTTAAGACAGGGGTAGGTAACCTTTTCAGAGTGATTGCTAGATGAGACTTTTGGGAGCCTGCTGTGGGCAGGAGTGACAAACAAAACACCCTAAAGTGAATACTGTAATATAGAGAGCATATATATAATGAAAAAAATATTAGAGCAGAAACAAGGTAAACTACTATATAATTAATCAATGCATATGTATGTGAGATTTTTATTGAAAAAATGTATATGTACCTAACCAAATGTATTGTATGCAAAAATTTTATAGAAAAACATAAATCAGTGAGACAACTGGTGCTGTTTTGCTATGAAGAAATGCTTCAATGTTCAGCTCGATAGAGGAGATAGACAGTAGAAGAATGGCACTGAGGTGATGATCTGTCAGTTGGGAGTTTTTGTGTACTTTATTTTAGTGAATAGCTGCTCGCAACAGTAGGTGCTACCAAACATGGCAATGATGCATTGAACATGTGCAGTGTATGTTGGAAAAATGTTAGAAGGGAGGACAAGTTTGTGGAAAAAGTACAGCGAAGAAGAGGTGTGGAACTTCATCTTCAGTTCATCTTTGCACTGCAGCTCCACCAACTCCATCTGCAGGGAGAAAAGTGCATTGTCCAAATAAAAAATCAAAGAGGTCAATAAAAAGCTTGAAGTTTACAGCCAGCAACTTAACTTCTGAAAAAGTGGAGGTAAATTCCTCTCACAGATAGGTAATGATACTAACACAAATTTCCAGGTATTCATCTTCAAGATACAAGCAACAAGACAAGGAAAATACACAAATTGACCATTAGCCAACTAGGCCTTCCACAAGTGCAGCTTCACTTCGAAGACAGTGATGTGCACATGCATGTCTGTCATTAGACTGTCTTTGCCTGCAGCTTCACATTGAGGCCATTCAAGTGCATAGTGATGTCTGTTAGCAAGGCCAGGCAAGCAAGCCATCACGTGTCAGAAGTGATCAGCATGGGGAAAGTTTTACTGATTAAGGAAAGTGGCGATCTTCTGCTCACACAAGACAGCATGCCTCAATGAATCTGGTTGAATCTGCAAGAGAAGATTGAGTTGATGACAACAGACATGACATCAACAAGGTTGGTTGAGTTAGCACAGAGGGACTCTTGGTACACTTTGTGGATGTGCTGAGTGTGTCAGGTAACCTCACAGTGATGCATTAGCAGCAAAGCAGCGCCCTTCTTCTCCCCAGTCATTGCTGAAGCACTGTTGCCATGCACACAAGACAGAAAAGGTCCAAGGAGTGCTGCTTTACACACTAAAGCACTTTGTAAAAGATGTTTTGCCTAGAGGTAGTGCCATACAACAGGACAAGCTGCAGGAATTCCTCACACGCCTAAAGGTCAGCAGTGACCCCACAAATGAAAACTGCCAGCTGGGTTGTCATTTGTGTTGGTGTTTTGTCAAAAGCAAGGAAGAAGGCAACGAGAGTTGAGCAGCTGGTTTTAAGGTATAATAAGATTTAAATTTTAAAGTTAAAAATAAGTAAATCAATAAAGTTATACCTTCAAGCAAAACTTCATATATGTCTGCTAAACAATTCTACTGCACATCTTTCTATTATAATGAGGCACACAATGTTGAGCATTATATTTTCTTTGAATGAAAATAGAGTAAAATTAAAAACAATTTTACATCGCAAGTATTGGAAGCCATTTATATCAGGCCTGACAACAAAAGACTTTTCAATAAAGATAAAAACATTCTTTTTTGATGGCAAATACATGCACAAAAATTATGTATCAAAAACATTGGTTTTGAAATTAAACAGTTATTCTTTTAAAAAGAATAACCAGGTCTTATATTTAAAATTTCAGTCATAAAAATATATGAAACACCAACTCGCTCTACTCATATATTGTTATAGGGGAACACATTCCCACTTCATGATGCAACACTAAATTAATAATGTCTATATTGCACAGAACTTGAATATACATCAAACAAAAATTTGTATTAAGCTTTTCAATTAGTAAATATAGTCTTCACTTAATAACATAATGACCTATGATTATAATTAAAAAGAAAAAAATGAAAATAATTCTTGTCAAAATTCATTATTCCTCAATTTTTTTTTTCTTCAGGCTATAATGTAGGTACCTCCACAAAATCGCTGAAAAAACAGCACAGTATTAAGGAAAAGGCCCCAAGCTTAACAAAAACAATTTTTTTTCCATCAAAATGTTTGTTATCATTAAGAAAAAAATCAAAGTATTGTTTTTTTAAATTTTTTAATCCCTTCTAACACATTCAAAATTTTGGTAAAAACCTTGTTTTGATTTTGGTTAGCAGGTAACCAAATCATTATGAGAGTTTACAATGGAAAACGTAGCATTATGTAACTCATTTTTTTTTCCAGTGGCAAACATATTAAAATCAAATAATTGTTGGATTTTAATGAAACTTTCAGGACTTATCCACAAATGAATTAAATTATTTTTTAAATTATTATTTTTAAAACATATTGGTAGAAAAAATATTTTTTTTTACATCTGTTACCTCCACTCTGCGAAAATTCATGCAACTTTAAGAAATTAAATTTTGTTGGAAAAATTGGTTTTATTTGTTAAACACAGGACTCATTAGGGAATGTAAATCATTTTTTTTTTTTAACAATTATCACAGATTAAATAAAATGTTCAATTTGAAATTCCTTGAAGGTTACCCATATCAGCAGACACTAAAATGTGATAACAACAAAGATGAGGACAATAGTCCAAATATAAATACATAAATAACTTCTCAGTCTATATTTTTCTTGTTCCACAGCTCCAAGTTAAAAAACATATCACCTACTTCTCATTTTTATTTACTACTTTTCAGTTATTACTCATCTGATTCCACTGAGCCAATCCAGAGATTAAACTCACAACTATTTCACCAAATTTACAGATCAACACTTTTATCCACTAGGCCATAGTCCTGTACGGAAACAAGAACAGTCTACTCCCATAGATTAAATAAAGAGTTCAGTTCAGAATTTCCTGTAGGTTACCCAGATTGATATACACTTGAGGAGGAGGCTAGTGGATACAGCAACCAAAACATTGTGATAACAAAAATGAGAGCAATATTCCGAATGTAAATAAGGTTATTAATTTATTGACAGACTTATATAAGCATAAATAATTAACAAGTGTCAGTGTATTTGAACTGATAAGATCATTTTCTCTTTATTTGTTGAACAGCATTGTTTATTTACTTGTCTAGAAGTGTCTATAACTTAGTAGCATGAAACAGTCACTTGTGTTCTTTTGTTTTTGGTCATATCTTTTATCATAGATCTGATTCCATACACACATTGCCACTTCACTGATTACCTAAGAATTACTACATTTCCTAAACAATTTAATAACCATGTAACTTTGTAAAGAAGGTTACATATTTGCCTTCTAACAATTTACATATTTTCTTTTTCAAAAGACTTATTTGTATGCAAGGGTTACTCATTAAATGTTGTAGATTCCAATTTTAATACAAAGATATTTTTTGTTATTGTTTAGGCTTTTTGCCTGTATGCTCTTTCAGCTACTATATAATATCTACTTTTAATTTATTTGTTTAAACATTATTTTTAATGGATATTCATATTTGAGTAGATTCCCTGTTTTATCATTAAACAGTATATTTATTTATATCTACTGGCTTGGATATTCTAGCTTTGTTTGATCAGGAGGTCTTGAGAGGTCAAGACACATCAGATCAGTTGACAGGGGGTGCAAGTTCGAATCCTACTGGAGGATGCATATTTTTCTAACAAGATTTCTTGAATATTCAGGTTGGTATATGTAAATAAATAAATATACTGTTTAATAATAAAAACAAAGTATCTACTCAAATATGAGTGTTTATTAAAAATAACATTTAAACAAATAAAAAATGTTCGTTTTAATCCATTTCCTAATGTGTGAAAATATATATATATTCATTGATGCATGTTTCATTAATTAATATAGACAAGTTTTGTCGATTTATTTTATGCAAATTTTTTTTCATATCGTCTGATAAGCTTAATAGCATTATCATTGAAAGAGGAAAGAAAATCACAATATTGATACATGTTTTTATTTAATCCTTTCTGATCTTTCGGCTTACATCAGCTATTATATATATATAATCTGTGTGTGTGGAAGTGGAAAAGTTTGTTACTTGACTGAGCAGTTATGCTGAATTTGTGATGCCTTCTCTCCTCAGGACCTTTTCTTTGTTAACGCTCTGTTTCTATTTCAATATTGAGCACTTTGACAAAAAAAAACCTGCTTGTCAAAATGCCTTTCTACCAATGAACCACTGAAAAAAATCTGCAACCTTGGCACTAAGCATCATTATAACTGAACACACACACACATTATAGTAAAGAAAGATTGTCCACATGTTTTTTATATGTACATATAATAGGCCAATGAAAGAATTGGAGATAAAAAGACAACAAAAGTATTTAATACTGATAATAAGACTAATATTTATTGTATATTAGTACGTCTTAGTATATTTAGTAGGACTTTTTAAAATAGAAGTATGATGAGAAAAAATGTTAAAAATTGGAATTTTCAGACAACTCTATCCATTCTGAACAAGAAATAGCAAATAGACGTTTTGTGAGAATTTTTTATTTCATGTTATATCACTGATGAAATCTAGTAGTTTTCACCACAATTACTATTGTATGTAATTATAATCTACAAGATTTCATCAGTAATATAATGAATGTAAAAAATAAAAAGCAAAACTTCATTTTTTTATTCCTTAGTGAAGAGACACAGGTGTGTCTAAAAATTCCAATTTTAACATGTTTTTTTTATCATACTTCTATTTGCCCTACTAATATACAATAAACATCATTAGATTTATTATTAGTATTAAATATTTCTTTATATTTTGAATTTCTTTCATTGACCTATATCTTTCTCTCTCACACACACACATATATTTGTGTGTAAATAAAACTTGTCCTAAATTTTATCATATTTTATTAGACAGTCAGCCTTTGTTAAGAGAGAATTGGAGAGGAAGTTCATATTAACTGTTTAGGTTTTTTGTGTTGGCAAAGTAATTATGAAACTCAAATACCTGCCCTACTCCAGGCAAACATAACTTAGATTGTTTCTTTCATTTTTCAGACAACAAAAAAATATGGAAATTCCAGCACTTATTGCTTAAAATACAATAAATACGTTTTAATGTTTATTTTTATTCTTTATAATTTTAAAGCTATCTACTTTGAAAATATTCAATATCCAGAATTAATAGATTACTTTGTAAACCTAAATTATTGGGATAATTTATTTATTTTACAAAAAAGTTTTTGTTGTTAGATTGCATTAGGAGTGTTTAATAAAAAAAATTGTCTATATTTCTGATGAAGAACTCTTGACTATTCAATATTCAGCTGACTAAAGGTGGTTTCTCAATAAATCATTATAAAGAAGACAATGGAGAATCACTCAACTTCAAATACTTAAAGCTTGTTTGTAACAGAAACAACCCAAAACAACCAAGCAAATTATTTTCTTGGGTAGCTCCTTTTTCTTGCTTGCCGCTGTATTTAAATCCTTTTAACTGAAAATACTGATGAAAAAAACAAAACCCAGATTAGGGCTTTAAAAGTGGATTATTTCTATCCATTGCAATTTGTATAAATGGACAGGTAAATATTAAGAGGGTTTTTCCTCTCTCTTGTTGGGATGAACGGAAAGGTGTGATATTATTTGTCCCAAAATCCCAGTCTCTTCAAACAACTGTATTCTCCTTCAGCCTTCAAGTAAATACATTTTTATTGAAGAGTGGATTAAATTTAACTCTGAAGCCCTTAAACAAATGGCAAAAAGTTTAAAACAACAAAAAGACCATAGAAGTCCAAATGAACATTCTTTGTTTAGAAATGTCACAAATTCTTATGTATTTTTCCGGTTTCTGAAAAATAAATTAAGACGTTTTACTTTTTAGTATTGAAATATCACTTTTAAACCCTTGACATTAAATTTCTTTCCAAGGACATTTTATATATTCTAAATATATACAGTTAAATATAAGACATGAATATCTATTATGTTTAATCATGAGCCATTCTAAACATCGTATTTTGGCTTTAATTTCAGGTGAAAATTAAGACAAAAATTATCCAACATTTGGATATTTTTTTGTTATGCTGGTTCTAAGCTTTCAGCTCACATGAATCATCTTCAGAGAGGTTACAGGGATGTTAACATAAAGACATTCACCATCAAAGATGATATTATCTTGTGTTGACCTAAAACATTGCTATGCAACGATAAGTCATTGAATAGCAGTGCGTAAATTTGTAATGCGGATCTATGGCGTCACACTGCGTGAGAAACTGAAATGTTGGACAATTTTTGTCTGTATTTTCACCTGAAATTAAAACCAAAATACCATGTTTAGAACAGCTCATGATTAAGCATAATAGACATTCATTGTTGGCTATATTTAACATTATAGGTTTAGAAAATATCTGCTATCTCAATACACTATATATGTGCGTGTGTGTGTGTATATATATATATATATATATATATAGGAAAGAATATTAATAAAAAGTTTTGAATTTAAAAATGTACTTTTTTTGGACACTATTTGTTTATTTTTATTATTGTATTTTATATTTCAGACCACCCTCGGTCCTTCATCAGAAACAAGTGATTTTTAAATTTGAATATATATATATATAAAAACAGATACTTTTTACTACCACACCAATTAACAATTACTTTTAAAAGGATCATCTTTTTATTAAGAAAGATACAAAAGTATGTTAATTAAAAAGGGAAAATAAAATAAAAAAATATAAGAGGGGGACACTTTTCAGCCGACATGTCAATTAAAACAGAAGTTGTCATAAATTCTAAACAACATCTGAGGTTAAAAACACAGGATTGATGTGGAAAAGGGGTGGGGGGGGAGCATTGCTTATGTTGGGCAGTAGTTATCCTTAAAGAGTTCTAACTTGTATTTAAATTCTCTGTCTGCACAAGTCAGGACATTGTAGGTTGATGGTCAGAGACTCCAAAGTGGAGTCTCGTCCTAGCCCTGTGCAAAACAGAAGAAATCCTGGGAATATTGTGTCCTGCAGTCGTTTGAGTTCAATAGGTGCTCACCAATTGCTGACTCATGAGTCTGCAACTTAACATGTTATAGGCTGTCTGCAGACTCTACTTGGCACGTGCTGAATTATCCTTATCTCCAGACACTGAATGGTCTTGCCCACATAGTCAGTCTCGCACCGACACTTGTACTGATAAACAATGAGACTTTGTTGATTGATAGGCAAGACATCCTTATATGTAGAGGGGAAAGCAGTTCTTGTAATAAAGATGTTCCTAACATTTACAGCACTAAAGCAACGCTTGATGGAATTTTCTCACTTCATTGAACTTGTTTACTTTTTGTCTGATGACTGCTGTTAACACACTTTCGGGTTACCCATTAACCATTTCTTAATTCAGCGTTGAGTTTGCAGTCCAAACACACCATCAATGCGCAATTAGTAAGGGTCCTGATTAGATTAATTTTCCTAGATTTAGGTGCAAAAGAGTTCCACGTTAAATATAAACCAGGAAAAGTAGGTTTGCGGTAGATAGTGGTGTGGAAACATGATGGCGTCCTCTCAGCCAGTACATCCAGGAAAAGTAGCTGATTGTTCTCCTCTATTTCCATTGTATAATTTAGTGATGGATGTAGATTGTTAAGTTGGGAGAAAAAATTTTCCGCTTTCTGTATAGATGTGAAAGAAGTAAGTGTCATTGACGTAGCAGAAGTAACTATGGGGCTTGTCTGTTCTGTTAAATAATATCTTCTCATAATAGCCCACGAACACATTAGCCAGCAAGGGACCCAAGGGACTACCCCATCAATTTGCCGGTATATATTATAGTCAAAGCTGAAAGAGACTGACTTAGTAGCCATCAACTCATTTTCAGGAAATGGAGTTTTTTTATTTCCCAAGTACGTATATGGGATCATTGAAGGTTTTGCACACCATTAAGACATTCTGAGAAATGTGGTACCAATTCTCTTGAATCCAGTAGATATGCAGAAAGATCTTCAAGTGAAATGTGAAAAAAGAATATATCTCACACATTCATAAGTCTACCATGCAACGAATATTGCCACCATTGGTGCTTCTATCTATTATTTGATAGAATTCAACCTCCTATTGGGAGTCTGTTCCATAAGACCAGTGTTTATGGGAAGAAGCTGTTCAAGTGGAACTAACTTCTCACTGATGGAATACAGAGGGAGGGAGTGTGGGTAGTTTGCTAGATTGTAAGTGGCATGGTGGGTCATAGCCATGAAGGTCAGGCCTGGTGAAACCAGGTGATGCAGTTTATCTGAGCACTTCCATGTAATGTCCTTTCCAAATATATCAAGATTACCGAGCAGTTTTTGTGGTATACTTGATCAAACACTTTTGCATAAATGTTACAAACTC
The DNA here is from genome assembly GCA_037127315.1 of Ascarosepion bandense. Classification (NCBI taxonomy): domain Eukaryota; kingdom Metazoa; phylum Mollusca; class Cephalopoda; order Sepiida; family Sepiidae; genus Ascarosepion; species Ascarosepion bandense. The sequence continues at coordinate 2,871,395 of JBBBDQ010000316.1, read as the reverse complement.
TTAAAAATAGAAAAAGTATGAAAATATGACAAACTATTTTTAAGGTTATGTTTAAAGTGTTCTAAAACTAATTGGTAGATAGTGTAAGTCATTTAAGCATAACAGGAATACTTAGATAGTAAGAAAAAGTACAAAATACCACAATAGTGGATTATATTTAGGAACTGAATCAAATATCTAAAATCCTTTCTTAGGTATTTGAAAAATAATTTTAAAAAAAGCTAAGAATTTCTTTCCTAACAAAGCTTTTACTATCCCATGATAACTCCTATATTTGTCACTGCATTTTAATAATTCTAAATATCTATATATCAAAATTTTGTGATATCAACTGACTCTGACAAAATGGTTATGTTGACCTATTTTTTTGATTGGCTGATAATTTACTATAAACACTATTCATTTAAAAAAAATGAGATGTTATTAAAAAGAAAATTACTGACAACTTTTTAAAAGCAGAAAAAATCTTTTCAGGTTTTTCTTGTTGCCTTCAATCATTTATCCATTTTCTGCTCACAAGGAGGCCTACAAGTTTTATATTCCTTTCCAAAGGTTATTAAAATAATTTAAGTAATTATATAAAACTAATAAAAGTAAAGATTTAAGTTACTTTGGTGACTTTTACATTGAAAGCCTTGAGAATGATGAGTCACCTTTCTTGCACTAACAATGGTTTATAGCAAATTATATGAAGCATTCAAGTCTTCTTACAAAACATAATCAAGAGTTTGAATTATTATAGTACATGAACAGATATAATTAATACATGTTATCTATTTAATAAATCATACCAATGATATAACAATTTGCATAAATATATATCCGTATTACTGATATGTATTAGCATAATATATATCATTTTTATATATAAAATAATATTGTTAAAGTCTATCAAATTGCATAATCCAGTAAATTACTGGTTTTTAACACATTTAAAGTTGAGCAAATCTTTTTCAACAAATGTTCTCTTTTAGAAAAACAATAATTAGTGGGGTTTTTTTATGTATTGTGCCTGTTAATAAATTCAGTGGATTTGCAATACTTAGTCAGAAAGATAAGTCTTCAAAACTTTTCTTTATTAGTTACAGTAATATGTAATTAGTTTTATCAGTCATTAAAGATTTTTGTGCATGTAAACCTTTTGAAAAGTTCACCCAATTAAAAGGATTTGTGACAAGATGCTAAGATATAATGTCAGGTGTCTGTTGAAATTTGAGCACAAAATTTGAAGATTGTTTATTCAATTACTTTTCAGGTATAAAAATTTGGGCCAAGAATAACAGTTGATATTGTATTCAAACCTTTGGAGGTCTACAAGCAAGAAGTGCAAGAAAAAACTGTTAGTTAAGAACTTATAGTTACACTTAACCAGTTCAACTGTAAAATGAAACTTTGTTGCAAATCTAGTACTGCAATTAAATTCATAGTCTAAGTACCTTATAAGAAAGTAATATTTACTTTGAAAATACAAAAATAAGGCACAAAGCCAAAGTGGGGGGATGGGGAAGGTTAGTCTTCAGTCTTATCTTAAATTTAGCTAGCCACAATTGACTCAAACATACCACAGTATTTCTTACACTAAACAAAACATTCTTACTGAAGCCACCATAATGTCTCAAAGTTTCTATGAAGTCTTAACTTATGTGTACAACCTGTCCATATAAAACAAAGTAGATTGGAATAATTACTATGAAAGTATTTATAGAAAGGGGACAGGAACGCTATTTTACAACAGTGGAAAAGTGCCTGAAACCAAGATAACAAATCAGGACCAATAACATTGCAGATTCTTCTTTAAATTTCAACAATAAATTTATAGCAGATGCCCTAGACCATATACAGCAGCAATATTTTATACCTGGATGAATGGTAGACTCATAAATATGTAAGATAGGTTCTGGAGAGAAAAATTGTCTAGCACGTCAGAGTGAACTAACCTTTTTAAGAGCAAACTTAGCAATTGATTCAATATAATCTTTCCACTTTGTGTCAACAGAACCTTATCCCAAGATGTTGCAATGAGTCGCTCTACAGGAGGTTAGCTTCAGCAGTACTGATTGAAGGCAAAAAATGTTCTCTCAGGTGATTAACAGGCAACAATTCTGATGCCAATGACTGAATTTTATCAATATTAATGATTAATTTTGATTAATATTTCTACCTTATTTCTGATGGCTTTTGTCATCACTATCTCTCTTATAATGGATTAAAAATGAAAATTCTATAGTAAATTTCAAACTTACATCTTTTACCTTTTAAAGTTTCTCTTACAATGACCACCTTAATGATTAGGACACAAGAGTTTCACCAGCAGATAAGCTACAAGTTTTACTTCCTTCAACAATAAAGAAGTTCCCCTTGTTTTTCTCTCCAAGAACTCATATTTTGTGTAACACTCAGAATAGGATGCTTCCCTAATCACTACAATTTTAACCTCTTCAAATCTAGAATCAACCATTATCTGTCCTTCATATCATAAGCTGTATTAATTTTTATATCCATGTGAAAACATTACACAGTAACCCTCTATCTTGAGTGGCTTACAGTCATATCACATTGAAACAACGATTCTCATACAATTACTGAAGTTAAGCAATGTAAAGCCTGGTCAGTACCTAAATGAGTAACTGCTTGAAAATACCATATGCTGTAAGCTTTGCTGTACAGATGATGTAATAGATAATGGATTTGAAAACTGGAGAGCTGAATTCCAATTCTAGTCATGTTTGTTCTAGTCACTTATGCAGAAATACCCTTGGGAAAGGAATGAATCCACCACTTCTCCCCTATCTATGAGTTAATTAGTAGGACTTGAATTACTAAATCATTATCTCAAAAAAATTTTATGATCTAAGTCTTTTTTTAGGTTTAAATAACCTGCAAAATATTGATAAACTGTAAAAAACAAAAAAGATCATATTTTGAGTTAATCTTTGATATTAGATGAAGATTTATTTTTAAAAAAATCTAACAGTCATGTTTTATTTATTATACAAATAGTATTAGTTGTTATAGTTTCCAAATTTATTAGGTGAACCATTATCATTAAGATGAAAGAAACACAATTTGAAAACTATCACATTATTCTTATGCAATCTCTGAAGTTAAGCAACATCAAGCCTGGTCAGTACTTAAATGGGTGACTGCTTGAGAATACCAAGTACTGTAAGCTTGGATGTGCAGATGGTATAATGTATAATGGCTTTGATTTAGAAATTGGAGAGCTGAGTTCCAATTCAAGTCAGCTTTGTTATATTCACTTATATACAAATACCTTTGGGAAAAATATGAATCCACCTCTTTCCCCCTCCAGCTATGTGTTAATTAGTAGGATTGTATCACTAAATCATTATTTCTAAAATATTCTTACAACCTAAAATAATCTGCAAGGGGTTAAGCAATATATAAAAAAAAAATTCTATTTTGAGTGGATCTTGGTTATTGAATGAAGACTTATTTTTAAAAATCTCTAACACTGTCATGTTTTATTTATTATACAAGTAGTATTCGTTGTTATAGTTTTCAAATTTATTAGGTGAACCATTATCATTAAGGTGAATGAAATACTTTTTTAAAAATATGGATGAAATCATGCATATAATAGCACTGTCCTTCCTGACTACTGACATTTCTTTTGCAAAATTGTTGGTAATGCTTGTACATTATGCATATAATATCTCTCTTCAGTCAATAATCATACCTTAATTCTTGATCATATATTTGCAATGAATTTATATATTATATTAATTTGCAATTATATAATACATATAGCAACACTATTAGTAATTCTTGCACTAATTCACTGACAACTGACAATTCATTTTTTTGTTTTTTTTTTGTTTGTTTTTTTTTTATCATTTCACTCCAAGCTGGACAATAATGACACTAAGACAGAATGGTTTACAGATAGTAAAAGAGAATGAAAAGACATAATTGAGGAGAAAGGACGATAAAAGAATAGGATTTAGGAAAATAGAAGATGACAATTGACATTGCATTTAAATTTTTAAAGGTTGTGGCACAGATGTTTGAAGTGGTTAATGTTAATATGTGTGGTAGAGAGGGCATAAAGGTTTACTTCTCATATAAACCCAAAAGAAAGAATAGAAGACCTTTCCCTTGGGAGGTGATGGGAGCCATTCTTATTTTCTATTTCTTATGTATTGGGATGGTACACCAAGAGTTTTTTATTTATCAAGCATCTGTCATGTGGGGTGAATCACAAAATAATATTGTCACTTAAGAATTTAAGAAAACAAATGTTGTTGACAAAGAAAGAGATAAGTATGGTTTATATTTTTGATAGACCAAGATAAAGTCCAGGGAATGAGAAATAGTTTTATTTCTTCATTAAAGAATTGGGAGGACATATGTCATTGGCAAAGAAAGAGAGGGGATAGGACTTACATTTTCGCTGATGAAATTTAAACAAAGACTGAACCCAAACTCTTTTCCAAGAGTCAAGGTATGCTGATAATTTTATTTGTTTCTTACTGAACTGAGAGAATTAAAATTAATGACTAGAATAGAAACCTGCCCTTCCACCCACGCCCTTTTAAAAATTAGATTCATCACAAAGAGATTTGTGCTTGTCCTAGAAAGTGGGCTGAGGTTGAATGCTGAGGAGGAAGAATTTATCACTGCCCATATAGAGTAATAGTGTGACATGGAAGTAAAGCAGGTGGAAGTTGAAAGGAGGAGCAAACACTCTGACTATTCCCAATAATTTGGAAAGTTGATTAAGGAATCAAGAATTAAGAGAACAAAGAACCCTACAGAGATTAATGTGAGAAATGGGAAATAACTGAATCCCCATAATCATCAATCCTCATGCCAGTTTTGTGCTGGAATGCATTTTAGAAGACAGCTTTGGAAAATCAGACTTTCATGTCAAATCCCTGTATCAAGTTCCACTAGGCATCATGTCAGCTGCCACCAAATCACCTGACTCCAAAGAAGTGTCACTATAGAGATTGATGTGAGAAGAGTTAATTTTTGTTGTACCAAGAACTAAATAAATCAATTAAAGATTAACCCAGCAAATCTTTCATTTTTATTTCTGTTTGTGAAGATATTTCTGTCCTTTGTTTAATTTCCACCATGGCTTGATCCATCGCTTCAATTACCAGCAACATGCAATTTTTCACTGCTCTGAAGTTAAAAACACAATGTGGGCAGAGTTGGTGTGGATCAAAGTAGCCAGCAACCAACAACAGTATTGACCAGAGCTGAGTTGGGCCCTGTGGTTAACACATTGTCCTAAAACCCCGAGGATCGAACCAGTAAGTGTGATTACATCATCTGATGAAGACAGTGTAAGAAAGGAAACTATTAGAATATAACATATGATTACATCTAGATGGTTCAACAGTAAAACAGTTAGGTCTGGTTGCCAATCTAGTAGTATATTTAATTTTATATAATTGGGGTACCAAGCAAGAGAGCTCATATTAGAACAATTGCCATAAAAATATTTTTAGAGTAAAATCATTATCAATGTATTTACATATAAATAATCCATAAAGTGTATTTGTACTTTTTTCTTTCTTTCTTTCTTTTTTTTTTTTTTTATATCTGTCGTAATTATTCAACTTGCACTATTGATGTCAGGTGATGCCTTTATGATAAAAACAGATAGGTTGAAGATGCTTACAAAGGGAGGAGATGAAAATACCAATTCTGTTATACAAGCAAGTGGTGATAAATTCTTGCTCTGACTTAGAACATCCTCCACCACCACACCCAGTACTAAAAAAAATAGTCTGATTCTTTTTATTTGGTTAAATTTTCAAGCTGAGAATATTCTATCATCCCTATCATAATACCTTCATGCTGGCATGAATTTCTCAGCATTGATAATTTCTTTTTCCAGATTTTTCTAGGAACAGCATAAATTGTATGCTGAAATTTGTTAAAACAAATTTTAGTTTGAGAAATAATTGCAATATTCAGAGTTTTAATCATAAAACTTTGCTTCAAAAACAAGAAAAGACTCAAGGAAAAAAAAGTTGAGGGAAGGGTGGGTTTGAAAATCATTGAACAAAATAAAAAGTGAAATCTTACTTATATATACCATTTGTTTTGATTATATTATGCTCTACAATCTATGTTGTATTGAGAACATTTTTAAAAAGTAAATGGTGAAAATACAGGTGTAGAGGCTCATCCCTTGTTTCCTTTTTAGGATGCGGTTTCCAGTTTTCTCTTTTCTAATATTCTCACTCTTATGTAGCCCCCTGCACATCAGTAACGTTACCGCCTTGCTTGGGGTGATATGATTAAAAAAAAAAAAATTTTGGATTCTAAATATATTGGTTCTCTTCATCTTGAAATATATATGACAAAGCAAAAACAGTTTCTGTAATGTGTTCTGTCCTTTAAGACTTCATTGGATTAAATTTATGTTGGAGCATCTACACATAAACAGAGGATACTGGGAATTTAATTCTTTTTAATTTAGCCAATTTCATTTAGATATCTTTTAAGATATATATTGTTACCTCATATATATATAATTCAACACTATTTTTAAGGGATACTTGTATTTGAGTAGATATTCTGTTTTTAATTAAACAATATATTTATATATATATATTTCTACTGGCCTGATTATTTATGAGAAATTTTGTTTCAAAAATGTGTCATTCAGCAGGGGGAAGCCACCAATTGGTCTAGTGCGTCTTAGACCACTTGACCACGAATCATTCCACAGTCATTCCACAGTCAAAGATAAATCAAACCTTATATGCACAACTTTAGATTTTTCGTAAATAATCATTTCTGCTCTGTGAGACTAAAATTCAAAGACACTTGTGTCATGTTGGAGTTCTGTTTTGTTTGAAATATTCTTAAAGTAAGCCTATTTTTTTCTTCTGCCTAATTTTAGGCTTTTCATGTTTAATTGGTTTTCTTTAATTTAATTTTTGATTTTAGCAGATATCCCTTGACTGTTCCTTTCTTTCTCTTTCGTCAGCCGTATATTAGTCTGTCTACTTTCTTCCCCTCTGTTTGAAATATTCTTTAAGTAAGCCTTTTTTTTTTTCAATTGGAGTAGATAGATCTATCTATTGCCCGGTTCACACTCCACCCATATCTATTGAACAGGTTAAGAGGGTCATCCCTTGTTCCCTGTTTAGGATATGGTTTCCAGCTTTCTCTTTTCCGATCTTTCCACTATTACATAGCCCCCTGCACATCAGTGGCATTACCACCTTGCTCGGGGTGATATGATTAAAAAAAAAAATAATGTAAACAGACAATGTCATGGAAAGTTCTGGAGATTAACAAAATGGAATTAACAAAAAATATATTTAATTTATTTGAACGTTCTTTTTAATCAATGCTTGTATTTGAGTAGTTATTCTGTTTTTAATTAAATAGTATATATATATATATATATATAATCTTATATATATAAGAAAAGTTAGAGATTATGCTATTCCCAAACAAAAATGAACTATTGAATGAAAAAACAGAAGTTATGACTAAGTGTAACCATACTAAAAAATACCAATTAGGTTCATACAATGATGGATGAAAACATTATAATTTCTTGTAATTTTAAAAATTGCACGTTCAAAAATTTCCTGCCACGTGAACGTTCTTTAAAAAAAATCGGTAAACGGTAAAATCGCCTGAAGACACCATTCATAGTAGAAACATAAGTTGTGTAATAACTCGTTCACAAATTGAAAATATTAAAAGTTCTACAATATAATTGTATTGAACATTTTTTTAATACAAACGTGCACTGGTCTAATTTTATTATGACCAAAGACTAAGTAATTAAACAATCATATATATAGACTTGATTATTTATGAGAAATTTTGTTACAAAAATGTGTGTCATTCACAGGTTCGAATCTGGCCAAATGATACATATGTGTCGTGTAATAAAGCAATAGATGTTCATTTTTAAATGTGAGTGGATAGGAACACTTGTCTGTTTATATGTATGTGTTCAAAATAATGCACATGTCAAGTATATTAAAACGCTGGACGATTTTTTAAAAATATGCGTATGAGAAAATCATGAGGGAGTTAAATGTATGAACATGTGTGTAATGTTTGCGTGTAAAGTAAGGTTTAATATTCATAATTAAATTAGAAATTTTTCTCCCAAAAATATCTAAAATTTTATAGAAGTAACCGATCTACTAAATTATAAAGTAAGACTAATAAGTAAGACTAATAACCATAATTAGTAAGGTTAATAACCATAACCATAATTAGATGAATCATATATTGACTAGATATAAGAATAGAAATTTAAAATTAAAAATCTAGTGGAAAAAACGGTTTCCAGACTATGATCTGATTAAAAATTAAAAATTTAATGGAAAATTTATATCCCCTAAATCCAAAGTTAAGATTAAATATACAAACATTAATTATAAAGACTCTGCTTAAATAAAACTACCCTTGACAACTATTATCTGCCTTCCTAAGAAACCCATAAAGGTATAGTCTAGTCACTAGATAAACAAAACTTACAAGTTTCTAGAAATCAAAAACTCTCATTAATCAACCACTTAAGAAATACCCTATCCAAAAATTCCAATGGCTCACAGACTTAGTCCACTATATCTAACCCCCCACCAACACCTCTAACAAAACACTTTCTCCAAAAATTCCAACGGTGAAAGACTTATTCCACTATCAGTAACTCCACCCACCAACACCTTGAACAAAACTAAATAAATATAAAGAAAAAGTATTTCCAGTACTTTAAACACTGCCTGATGAGACATTTAAGTTTCAATATTGAAATGAACATACCTTCATAGCGAATATATATATATAGAATAATTATGTACATGTTCTAAAATATAATTTATTATATATATATATATATATATATATATATATATATATATATATATATATTAGTATTGAGCACCTTTAAAAAGTAAATGCTGTGAACTGTGGGTTTTTACTCCATTTATTCTTACTCTTACTTATATATAAAGCAGTGTTAAAATATAACTAAGATTGTCTCTTGATTTTTTCTGTTCAACTCAAATGAGCCAAGATCCTAAATGAAGCTTTGATGTTTAGTAATAAATCCTACATTTGACATCATGATTTTGTAAACACCTATTATATACTAAGAATTATATAATCATTTAAAAAACTTCTTGCTTATTGAAATCTCTTTTCTTTTTTTTTCTGTTTTAGGTGAGGCAATATATCAAATAGCTGAAGTTTATAAGGAGATTCAGGTTCAAATTGAAGAACAGGTAAATAATTATCTTTTTTTTGTTATTATTGCTCAAATATGAAACCAAACTTGTATATTTGCTTGCTTTGTTTTTTTTTTTTTGTTAGGATAATTCTTTTTTTGTGTATGTACATTACAAATTATTTTTTCACACACACACACATATATATATATATATAAACCACAAAGATCCAAACAACCTTCCAGGTGACCAAAAGAAAACCGAAAAATATAAATCTACTAGCAACAAATCAAGAAAACCTATACAACAACAGAAAAATAAACAAAATAAGAAAACAAGTCAGAACCCCTCCCTAAACAGTAACCAATAGAACACAATGCCTAGGTTATTAGGACAGAGCAAAAATGTTTTTCAGTATTGCATCTCAAGAGACAATTTTCAAACCACTTCTACAGTTTCACACTTCCACAATCATCAGGTAACCAGAACTGGGTGTATTTGGGCATAAATTATTTTTTATACTTGGTTAAAACCATTAAAAGTTCTTTAAGGATTTAAAAATTTAATTTTATTATATTTTTGTTCCAGGTACATATTTAAATATAAATTGTCAATCAAGTATTTTCACCTATTGATAGCCAAAAATACTTATGTTCAGCAATTTATATTTAAATAACATGTCACTCAATAAATCTTGGTCCTAACTAATGAAACAAAATTCAACTTTATTCATCAACATAGTCTCTTTCTAGGGTGATACACTGATCCCAATGCTTCTCTAACAATTTGATGCCTTTTTTGTAGAACGATTTGTCTTAGGCCTCAAAATACACCTCTGTTTCCAATATCACTTTTTCATTAGAGCCAAATCTCTTTCCCTGGAGCATTCTTTTGAGGTCTGCAAACAGCCTGTAGTCGCTGGGTGCCAGATCTGGAGAAGAGGGTGGATGCAGAAGCAATTTGAAGTGTAACACACGTAGTTTTGCCATCGTTGCTATTGACTGGTGACATGGTGCATTTTTGTTGGTGAAAGATTGCTTTTTCTTCATTTGTGGCCATATTTTGGTGATTTCTTCCTTCAAGCACACCAATAATGTTATATAATATTCGCTATTGATGGTTCTTCCTTCTCAAGGTAATTAATGGACAAAATACCTTGCACGTCCCAAAATACAGAGGCAAAAACCTTTTTGTGTCTTTGGTCGCTTTGGACAGCTTTCACCTGCTGCTGTCTACTCAGCTGACTGCCAATTTGACTCCAGAGCGAAGTGGTAGATTTATGTTTCATCCATTGTCACATATTTATGCAAAAACTCCTTGTTGCATTGAAACAGTAGCAAACGAAGCTCTGAATTGTCAGTGCGTTGTTCTTTTGATCAACTATCCCCAAACATGGCACCTACTTTGAACACAACTTTCTCATTGACAAATGTTCATGCAAAATGGTGAATACACTGCCCTCTGATATGTTCAACTCCTCTGCTATTTCATGTAACTTACAATTGACCAAAATGAGTTTGTGGATTTTTTTTTTTTTTTTTTTTTTTTTTTTTGGTGTTTTCTGAGACAACTGCAGATTTTGGGTGACCTGAAGGCTCAGTATCATTTGTGTCTATATGGCCTCGTTTAAAGTCAGCATACCACTCTTAACCATTTTTTCTAACAGAGCAGCATCTGAATAACACTTATCAAGCCACTGGTTTGCTTGAACAGTATTTTTTTCCTATCAGAAAGCAATGCTTATCAACACACAAAATTCAGATTTTTCCATTGTTTTGAAAATTTGCAACAGTAGCTTCACTTAACTGTAATTTGTAAACTAATAATCCGATTGGGCCCAAATCTTGTCATGTGCCATTTGAAGGTTAATACTTCATAAAAATTGTATGGATTTTTGATTAGTCGCACCATCTATATGTCAGGCCCAGGATTTATTGAGTGATGTGGATAAGGTACCTGAAATCAAAATATTGATACAAAATGTAGAAAAAAGATTTTAAATATTTTAACAAAAATTCTCAGTAATCTTTAGTGTGTGTGTGTGCGCACACACACACACACACACAACTTTTATACAAGTTCCATAAAAACAAGATACTGTGGTTAATTTTTTTTCATTGAATTTTTCTTGTGTTCTTATAATTTTTTCTTTTTTGACAATTTCTACATTTATGTTCAAAAAAGAAGGAAAAAAATAAAAAACTATAAGAACACAAAAAAAATTAAATAAAACTTAACCACAATGCCCTACCAGTCATTTTTAATGAAACATATGTTTGTCAGTTGATTTTTCAAAAAGAATTTAATTCTTTTGTTACTTCACAAAATCAGAAGAGAAAAAGATCTATCTTACAAAATATGTAACTTTATATTGGTTGCACAATCTGAGCTCCCCTTCATAGTGATGAAATATTTAGATATTTTAGTAAAAAGAAGGCACTAGTCAATGTCAATAAGCAATTATACCAGGATATTTCATTAGTAAATAAGGGTGATCAGTCTGTTTTTTTTTTTTTTATTTCTTTTGATTTGTGTTAGCCTGTTTGGGTATTTTTATTTTAATAATTTAAAAAGCAAAGTTCTTTCTTATAAATGACAATAGCATTAATTGTAGAGATAAAAATCAGATTATTTTTTCAGAAAATATCATCAGTATAAATGCAAAAATACTTATATAACAACAAGTATACAAGAGGGTGCTGAGAAGTCCACTGCCCTTCATAAAATACAAATTTGATGTTTGGTCATTTTGCCAGGTTTTTGGGAAGTATGTCAGACAAAGTATTTTTCAGCACCCCCCCCCCCGTCTCATATCACATGACTTTATTTTTTAAAGGGCAGGTAATTTTCTCTTTTCAAAGTTTCAATTGTTTCCTTTCTGTGAATGGAATGACTACAAAGTAAATAAGAAAGTTGATGATAAATGAGGATTTGACTCCATGACTTTTAGACCAACATTAGATTTTGACCTTTTAGCTAAAAGAATTAATGGCAGGAGGATATAATTTTTACAAAAGTAAGAGACAAAAGATAAAGACAAACTGCAAAAATTGAATTTTGTTTCTTTTGTAATATTTGGTATCTTTGTGGGTATAATTGACAAAGAAGTGGATACAAATATTAGCTTTGAGAGGAATATTTTATTTTCTTATTTTTACATACTTTCATGTTAAGTGTCTGCTAGCAACAGAACACATGTTGCCTGCTTAGAAGCCAGAGAGGGACTGGCCAATCCTTTAGGTCAAGCATGGGTCAGGGAGATAGAGAGAGTAGGGGAAAGAGAATTAGTAGCAGAGAAAGAAAAGGGAATAGATTTGGGTATCTTAGTTCTTGGGAGTTATTTAGAGACAGAGAGGGTAAAAGAAACAATGTATTCTCTGCATGGTAGTAGTATCTGACCTGAGGTCATTTTGGTTCATTCCTACACTTTATTCCCCAAATTTTGTAGGTACTCCCTACTCTGTTCTACTCTCGTACATCAGTAAATGCAGAATATAAATTATTCTGGTTATCTGAACATTGTGTACACTGGAATGGTTATTTTTCTTTTCCTATAGCAAAAGATATTTAAGAAAAAAAACAGTTCTTATTTTGATCACTGTAAAATTGTTCTTTTTTTGAATAAGGAAAACTGTCGTCTTTAATGGAATAACCAATTTATAAATGTTTTTATTTTCAATATCTGTCTGTATTTCTGAGATAAAGTATTGTAACTATTTACATCATTCTGACTGTCATCTTTATTACCATATTCACAACATTTCAGCTGTGAATAAAAACATTGGTTGAAGTAATCCAAAAAGTGACTTGACCCAAACAGTTGTGAGTTTAGTCCCCCTTTAAAATACTTCCATTGTGTCTTTAAACATCCCAGCATTCCTTTCACTTTTTAAAACAATCTGCAAAGTTTTTTATTTTTTCAGCCTGAATCATTAGATGCAGGGACAGACTTACATTTTTACCCCAAAAACCTGCACAAAAGTGAAGCATTTATTCTTAGTTATTGTGAATGTGATAGTTATACAGAACTCAAGCTCACTGTGTAATCCCTGAAAGACTGTGTAACCCCTGAAAGAGTCTCTTCTTATATTTGCTACAAGATCCCCTCTGAAAAGTCACCAAGTTACATCAAAACTATTTGATTGGTTCTTGATTTATTCAGGAAACATTACAGGCATACTTCACAACAAGACACACACATCATTCTGAAATTATAAATTGTGTATATTTTATATTATTTTCTTTTAAATTTTACTCCTTTCATTTTTTTTTTTTTTATCATAAAATTTTAGGTCAATAAATTCTTTTCTTTAATATAAATGAAGCAAATTTTACAAAAGCCAGATCAGGCTGAAAATGGAGTACTGTTGTAATATTTGGGTGGGGTGCCCTGTTATCACTTTCCAGTCTTGATAGTTCAAAAGCATCTCACAGTTCTTATTGGTGACAAATTATTTTCTACCCTTGAACCTCTCTCTCACAGGTGAGATATGGCAAGCCTCTCACTGAACTATCACTACTTCCAAGAAAAGTGTTCCTCAGATGAACTACATTCTGCTGGTCCTGATCTTCATGGCTAGGTCTCACCATGTCACTTACATTGTAGCAAACCTCCCATATTCCCTCTGTAATCAGTTGATGAGATGTAAGGTACTCTTGAACAGCTTCTTCCTGCAAACCACTATTCTGTAAAACTGACTCCCAAGAGGATGTTTCTCCAATCTCTATAATCTTAATATGTTCATGCCTAGGGTTAACTGTTATCTTTTCTTTTTTTATATATATATATATATATATTGTGTGTGTGTAAACTGCCTCCTAATGTAACCCTCTACTTCATTTGAATCCATGTCCTATATTTGAGGAGCCCATTTTTCTGCTACAAACTCAACAATATAATGGGAAAAAAATTAATAAAAGTTCGTCATCACTAATCTGTCTTCATTTGGACCAGGGCAATTTTTTTTTTTTTTTTTTTTTTTTTTTTTTTCTGAATACTAATGGTTACATCAAAATACACTTAACCCAATAACTAACTACTTAATCCCATCTTTAAAATATCTTGTAAATGAGTGCATAAAAGGAAAATAATCGAGTTACATTTTAACGAAATGCAGGTAAAAATAATGGTTATAGGTACTTCTGTTGACTTGCAATAGCTTCAGCAGTTTTATTTTGGCTGCTATGAACAGTGTTGGGAGTTCACACCAATTCACAGAAATTCATTGGAGCCATGACTGCAGCTAAATGTCACATAAAATGCACAAAAGACAAATGGCTTACTAGTGTGTGAAAGTGCTCAAAAGTAGTTGATTCAGCAATTAGTGTTACTAAACAGTAGTCGCACGTCTGTTCATTGACTTATGGAGTCTGAAATTGTTCTTTGGAAAAATTGTGCCAGACAACTAATTGAACCAGATTACTAACGACCAACATGTAATAAAATAATAATGAGAATGATACTTTATTTCAGGAGAAAATTTCTAGAGTATGTTTATAGATTTAATGTTTTATTTCACGGAGATTAAATTATAATGAAGGTCACCATAACCGGGATCTTGTGAGGCTCCAGAAATTAGAATAAATGTTTAAGCTAAACTTCGCAAGTAAAGTAATAGCAGGAAGTTTTCCACTGAGGTTAATCAGTTTGTATACACACACACACACACACACACAAGTATAGTTACAAACATATAACCAGTAGAGTTCATTTGGATTCCTATGCTTGTAAGAAAAAATAGCTATCATCAAATATAGGAATCTAAATGAACTTTTAAACCAGAGAAATGAACTGATTTTAAATGCAGACATAGAAACTGGTATAGGATCACTTAACAAAATGAAAATTAAACCTGTCAGTTTCCTTTTTGTGAATAACCTGGAATGTTCTGCTTAAGACTTTTTATACCCTCAAAAAGTTTTACAGTATTGCTATCATAAGTACTCTACTACCATGCTATTATTATTACTACGTTCACCGTTATTAAGTATATATTTTGTAAAGTAAGTTTTTATATTATAAATAATTAGGAACTCTACTGCTCTGATGTTATTAATATTTTACCATTATTATGATTACTGTTATTTTTTCACCCTAATTAAAAGTAGATATATATTAAATTTATTGAAATATGTCTTTATACATGATATTTTTTATATATTATACTTTTTAAATTGGTTTTTCACATAAATAATTTTTTAATTCATACTCACCTATCGTTGTATATTATCCTCATCATTAGGATTATCTCCATTTTTAGATTTGTTTGACTTACATTTACCCTTAGTATTTCTATCATTATTATCATTATTATTAGTAATGTTTCTAGTATGCATGACATATTCTTAGTTATTCAGTCAGTCAGTAAAGTGCCATACGTGATACACGCTTGGGCGATCATGTCTCGAAAGAGACATAACTGACTGGGCAGAAGATTATCCTGCAGTAGGTTGCCATTTCTTTCTGCAGTAGACTGGTTGTCGACCAAGGCTATAGAACCCAATCTGTCCTGTTATTTAACCCATAACTGGAAGGAAGATACAGATTAATACCTTTCCCAAAGGTATTTGTGCATAAGTGAATGCAATGAATTCGGCTGGAATTCGAACTCGGCTCCTCAAGTTCTCATTCAGAGCCGATATCCAATATTCACTCACCTCTAAAAAGTTTTATTCATTTATTATACTCTTTAATGGTTCAATTTACTTTATAATTTTTTTAAATTTTTTTCA
Organism: Ascarosepion bandense; assembly: GCA_037127315.1. Lineage (NCBI taxonomy): Eukaryota > Metazoa > Mollusca > Cephalopoda > Sepiida > Sepiidae > Ascarosepion > Ascarosepion bandense. The sequence continues at coordinate 2,855,481 of JBBBDQ010000316.1, read as the reverse complement.
ATATTTTTTATAGTTTTTTTATGGTTTTTATTTCTAAAATCTTTTAATCCTTAATTGTTATTAATTCTAGGTCTCTAGATTTTAATTTCTTTGTTATCATAACATAATTTATAATCATTTGTCCAGCTTAAATTGAACCACTAAGCTTTAAATTCTAAACTCCAATATCATACATCTAAAACAGTCAACAAGCAGCTCAGGTCAAAGTTCAACTCTTTCACCAACAAAGATTTTTGTATATCTAGGTCAGAGACTTTGCCCAGAGCTGAAATCAAATAACTTAAGTTAACCCCCCTCCCCTTATTCTGTTATTCTATCTTTTCATTTTCTCTCTCTTTTCTCTTTCTAATATTTATTCTTTTCTTTCCCTATCTCATGTGATTTGACTTCATCTGGACAAATTTAAGACATTCCCTGTTGTATGAATTTGATGTTGAAAAGTGGCTGGGACCACAAAATACCATATAACCAATAGATTTGTAAAAATATCTAACTTTTGTTTCTTGATTTTATATATATATATATATATATAAATAAAATTAAATGTCAATATAAAGTTTGTTTATTATTTTGTTTTATTTTCAGCCTTCTTTTACCTAAAATTCAAACCAAGAAGTCAAATCTTATTTTATCTTTGAATATGTCTTAAAGTCTGTTATTTATTTTTTTAATCATCATATCACCCCAAGCAAGGCATTTTACTGCCACTGTTTTGCAGGTGGTTACATAGGAGGAAAGTTATGAGAAAGTGACAGGTTATAGGGGGTGTTAGGAAGTGGGTAAGAGAAGGATGAGAATACTGATGAGAGTGGAGTGGATGGAGAAAGGAGCATGAGAGAGAGGATGCAGGTTAGTGAGATAGGAGATGACTATTGACTTTACATTTAAATTCTCGAAGATTGTAGCTGTCGGGAATTCCATGGGCAGGAAGTGCAAGAAAAGAAGCTGTTGGAGTAGAATTTGTTTACAATTTATTGGTTTCACAGTGAAAGGGTGGGACCTAGTTGCTAATCTTGTGGCTCGAGCAAATTCATGTATGGAGGGTTACCAGTGAGCTAAGTTCATCAGAGCAGAAGCTGTAAAAGTATTTGTAGAAAAGACACAAGGAAGCCACATTGCACCAGTAAGAAAGTGAGTGTATCTGAGCTGCCAAGTCGGGATCTATTACATTACAGATTCTCCGCTAGATATTGTCAAGGACACCTAGGTGGATAGCAGGAGCACCCGACCAGATATAGCAGCAGTATTCAATGCACGGGTAGATGGAAGATTTATATATGTGAGGGGATTGTTTCAGACAAGAAAAACTTGCTGACCCTACACAGGGAACCAACTTTCTTAGCAGCAGATTTAGCTATGTATTCTATATAGTCATTCCACTTGAGGTCTGTTGTGAGAGTTAAGCCGAGGAGACGCAGTGTTTTGCTTTCAGGGAGACTAGCCTGATCCATTCTAATAGGGGGTAGGAGCGATTGTCTGCGATGGTTAATAGATAGCAGCTTCGTTTTGGAAGCATTAAAATTTACAAACCATTTCTTACCCCAGTCCACCACAGATCAGAGGTCCTTTTTAAGCTCAGCAGAAAGGTTTGTTTTGTCAGTCTCAGCAGATTTTTGATCAATGCAAGAGTAAACTGTAGTGTCGTCAGTGTATATGCCTACTTGGGATCTTATTACATCTGGGAGATCGTTAATGTAGATAAGGAAAAGCATAGGACCTAGAATAAAGCCTTGAGGGGCACCTGTGTTCTGTTCGTATGATAGTAACGATTTTTCTTTCTGTGTCTTTAAAGAGTTATAACCTTTACCCTAGTCTTGAAAATAGCAGTATCAATATGCTACCTTTCTTCCAAAAATGTTTACATTTTCTCTGTTGATTGGGTTCCTCACATTACTAACTACCTGATGAGACATTGTTCTTTCAATGTCGAAACAAAATGTACACTTTTGTAGTAAATTGTAGTTTGTAGATGTTCTAAAGTATTATTTATATATATATATATCTGTGTGAATAAGGAACAAAGAAAAATTTACAATGTCCAAAACATTAATTTAAAACAGTGCTTGATATATAATATAGAGCTGTGAATATTTATTATAAATTATATTTTAGAACATGTACAAATTTTTTTTATATATATCCACTAGTTTATATATATATATATAATAGAAATAAATAAATACTGTAATAAATAAATACTGTAAAAAAAAAATACATTTTTAAACTTACAACTTGTTAGTAATTTTTCCTATATATATATATAAACTTTTTTTCCTTCATTTTGCTTTTCAGATGAAAAGTCTTTTAAATGATTTGTCCTTTCCACTAGAAAGTAAACTGGAAACAGATTTCAGAAATACTGTGGTAAGTTGAAAGTTCTTAAATTCTTCAGGAAAAATTTTGATTACTTAATAAAATATATTCTTTAAGTTGCTAATTATATAATGTGCTGTCTTGATCATTTTTCAAAATTAATGCCTATCAATTACTTTTTAGAACTGAACTGCCAGACTACACATGATTTGATTATAAGGTTGGAGGCTTGTGTGGAACAAGTAATACTTTTTGTAAGAACAGATGAAAGAAATTGTGTACAGTGTATCACTATCTGCAAATAACTCTCCTAAGGTTTTAATTCAAAGTTTTCCTTTAACTTGACTGGTTGCCATAAAGGCTAGGAGAAGAGCTGTATTTATATCTTTCTCAAGTATTAGTGTGAAATGAACTATAACAAACTTTGCTGGTATTCAAGCTCAGCTTGCCAATTGTGACAGTCCTGACAAGTCTGTTTAGCATGAAACAGATTATCATCTCTAGGTGTGGACTTCAATGTCCAATTTTTTTATATATGTTCTATCCTTGATATTGAGCATTTTAACTCATAAATATCACGATTACAGTGCTGAAGCAGCCTAACCCTCTTCATAAATATAGCATGCCTTAAAACTATATTTTATATATATGTCATTTTCAAAATATATTATTACGCAAACCCAGGTTTCTACCATCTGGTGTCTTCAGATGATTTACAATTTATAATTTATTGTAAATCGCCTGAAGATACCAAATGGTAGAAACCTGGGTTGCATAATAAATAACTCATTTAAAAATGAAAAATATTCGAAAGTTCTACAATCTAATTTAATTATGACCAAGATCTAAGTAATTAAATAATTATATATATATTTCCTTTCCTTTTTGGGTTTTGTCTTGATGTCGAATATTTTGAGCTCTAATAACTGACAATTGATATCAACTATCATTTAAAAGAAGAATTTAATACTTGAGAACAAAAAATGTGATTCTAAACTCAAACTTGAGTGTTCAATAAGTAAAATTTCTTAGATGCATTTGTCTCTTGGTATTGATCAACTTGAACTAACTGTATCTGTTCTAATCATGAGCTATTTCATAATAAAATCCTTTAAGAACTATTTGACTAGTAAATTTACTGAACAAAAGTGATCAAATCTCAGATCAGTTAGTGCAGAAGATACAGTGAACATTAATACATTTTTTTTTTCTACCATATCTTATATCAATTACATACTTAAACTTTTTTTTTTTTAGTCTTCTTACAAAAGATACATCCAAGAACATAAAGCGATTGCTGTCCCATTTGAAAAAGCTCAAGTGACACTCAACAAGATTCAAAAGAAAAACAAATCTCGGTTGACACACAGTGAAAAAGAAGTGAAGGTAGGAATGTTTGCATTTATCGTTTTTTGTTGTTTTTTTTTTTAATTGGTATCACCCTATGCAAGGCAGTAAAGCCACGAAGACACAAGGGGTTAAAAGGTGTGGAAGAATTCAGAACAAGAACATTGATAATGAGCAGAAATTGAAAAAAAGTAATCAGGAGGATACTACCTAGCGGTTAACATTGCATTTAAATTTTGGCAGCTTAAAGTTTGCTGGAAAGCATGGAGTAGAGAGGCAGGCCCACAAACAAGAAATACAAGAAAAACAAATGTTAGCATAAGTCTTATAGCTACATCTAGCCAGCTCAACTGTAACCTGACGAGATCTCATTAAAACTTAAAAAGTTTAGGTACCGTAGCAAAGAGTTCATTTAAACACTTACCATGAAAGTATTTATAGAAAAGGCACAGAGGCAGTCTTATGGCAATGAGAAAATGGCTGAAGCTGAAATGCCAGATCAGGACCAATAATATTTCTGATTCTTCTTTGGATCTTATCAAAGATCTCTCTCTCTCTCTCTCCACACACATATATATAGCATGGGCACTGCACTAATATAGTAAGCATAGATGAAATTTAGACTTATATGTAAGAATCTGGAGAGAAAAATTCTTAACAGCTGATCTAGCAATGGATTCACTATAGTCTTTCCACTTCATGTCAGCTGAGATCGTTAGCCCAAGAAGGCACAAAACACTTTCCTGGAGGTTAGCATCAGCCATGCTGATGGAAGGCAGAGAGGGGTCCCTCAGATTATTAATGGAGAGAAGTTTAATTTTGTTTTCTTTAGGTTAAGAGTTTTTGTATGAATATAGTCATGAAAAAACTCTTAACGTAAAGAAAACAAAACTAAACTACTCTCCATTAATCATCTGAGGGACCCCACTCAGCTTTCCATCAGTGTGTATATATATATATATATATATATATATATATATATATATATATATATTTGTGGAGGAATATTTTAAATCTCTAGTTATTATTTCATACTTCAAAGCAGTCTTCCTTTAAACAAAATAGAAGAATTCTCGAAACCAAACTGATAATGACAATATGACATAAATATAGGTGTAAATAATATGCAATTTCAAATTACGTATTTGTAAGAAAAGATTATTTGATGTTTATAGAAATCAACAAATCTTTGCCATTTATATGACTACATTATTGTAAATATATACACAGCATGCCAAATTATTATCGAGAAAACTTTTTTTTTTCTAATATTTCAAAAACCATTCAATCAATTCACACAAAATTTTCACACAATGTTGGCAACACTGACTTGCACAATCACTGAAATTTTTGTACTGATCTGTGCCATGTAAACAAACTGGTGCCATATTTATCATCAGCACGATGATTTGCGCGTGCCAAATTATTAGAAAGGTTTAGTAAAATTCCCAGAATTGAGCAAACAAACGTTTATTAATGCTGCACATGAATTTGTTATGATCAAAAGAAGCTAATAAATAAAATAATCAAACAAATAACAGATACAAACAAAGGCACAGTTTTAAGCAAATTAATAAGGAATGTGCTTTCCCTGTTTTTAATTTACTTCAAGAAGTCGACGATCCAAAGTATTTGTTAATTGTAGGATGTCCTCTACTGTAATGCTGTGAGATATATCAAGAATTCCTTCCCACAACTCAGCATTGCTCCTGAATTGTCATTCGCTTCATGATGCTCCAAAGGTTTTTGATTGGGTTCAAATCCGGAGAATTTGCTAGCCACTTCATTTTTCGAGGTCCATCAAAACCTGTTTCAAATATTCAGTAGTCTTGTGAGCAGCATGTGAGGGTGCATTATATTGCATAAAAATAATGGCCCTTCTGAAAGCAACTCTTTGTGTTTACATCCACGGTTCATGATGCTCCTTCATAATAAACGCTATGTATGCATCAGCAGTCATTTTGACACCATCTGGTACTCTCCATGGGCCCCACTAATGTTTTTCCAATAATACCACCCCAGATCATTATGCCTCCACCACCTTGTTGACATCTCAAATGCTGATGGCAATTCTGTCTGTTCATTACCCAGCCTTTGTACCATCTATCTGGCCCATCAAGTGTTGCTCAAATTTCATCTGTGAACAAAACTTTAGAGGAGTCAATCTTCATATTGTCCTCAGCCCATTTCTATCGATTTTGAATGTGATTTCTCATCAACGGAGGCTTCGATACAGGTTTGACTGTTGTTGCTATTTCCCTCAGATACCGACACCAAGTACTTTTAGACACAGTAGGATCCCCAATGTGTCTGAAAAGCTCTTGACTGGTTCTTCGTGACCTCTCGTTTAGGTCATGACATGAGACAATGTGAAATAATCCTCAGCTTACCTTTATCTGCCCTTTTGCGTACTTGTGTAAGGTCAGCAGTGAACTTTTTCACTGTTTGATGACACCTCCCTATCACTTTAGAAATTTCTAGCGTAGATTTACCTTTTAAGAGTTCTGAGGTGATAGTTTTCTTTTCAGCATCACTTAAACTGCTTTTACGGCATATCTTTTCACTAAATTCTTACACTTTTCTAACAATTTGGCACACTCAAATCACCGTGCTGAGAATAAATATGACACTAGTTTGTTTAAACTGTGCAGATCAATATGAAAGGTTCATTTCAGAATGTTGCCAGTGTGGATAGAATTGTACAATAATTATTTTATCAGAAACTTTGGAAATAAAATGAACTTTAAAAATTTTAAATAAATAATATATTTTTATTTATTTTCTTTTGAGTGATGAGTCCTTTGGTATCTAGAGTAGCAAAAAGTTTTGTAATAAGGTGAATATTGATAGCAGTCTAGAGATAGGGGTTATAGCAATGTGGAAAAGTAAGTCAATCTAGTTTGGTCTTTTTGGCTCTGAAGCAGGGTGGAAATGCAGATGACATCTTAACAGCATCTTCATATGGCAAGCATGATTTCTGCACAGTAGCATTCTTTTGTTCAGTCCTCTTCAGCCATCTTTCTGGTCCTCGCTCTGCCTCTGGCCTAGAGGTGTCAAGTTTTTATGCCTTTAAATAGGCTTTGATTTTGATTGGCATCAAAAGTCTCGTTTCAATTTTTTGATTGGTTGAATTATTTTATTTTCCAGTGTTATTTTCTTTTTCATTGTTTTTATGATGAAAGATATGTGTGGAGGCTCTCTGAATTTGATATTTTTCAGTCACAAATAAGTAAGTTCTGCTTATGAAAACCTCCAGTGTTTTTGCCTTTACTTCTTTCTCTTTTTATTTGAGGGTTGCCTTCATGTAAGTTAAGCAAAATAGATGGGTTTTAAAGGAAAATGCAAATACCTTTAGTTATTTTTATTTTTTGTTTTGTATTTCGTTTTTATTGGTTCTCTCTACAAGTGTTACTTTATAACTTCTCTATTCACTGTTGTTGAAGAATCATTTAAAATATAATGGAATTATGAGATATTTTGGTAATCTGAAAACTTTGAAAGTAAAAATATTTTTGTTTGTAGATAAATCAATACATTTTAACATAATAATGAAAAAAACATTTTCTTTGACTTTTTCCCCAAAATAATCACCTTAATAATCATCTTGTATTATATAGCTCTATCATTATACAATGAAAATTTCAGATAAAAATTCAGCTAATAACTGTCAATTTATTTATTTACTCTTATATATTCAAAATATACAGCGAATAAACTTGTATATATTTTTGTTCTAAGAAAAAAAAATGGGGTACAAGGCCAGTAATGGGGATTAGGGAAAGCTGGTTTTCACCTGTCTTATATCAAATAATAATTGCTGACCGAAGCATGCTATACAATATTCCTTGTACCAAAATATCACATTCTTACTACAAAAACCATAATACCTCAAAGACTAAGAAATCAAAACTAATTCTTAGCTGTACAATTTGTCTGTAGAGAGTGGGTAATAAATTAACAACTTCAAAAATGAAAACCCCAATGCTTAATAATATTTACAAGGAACTAACCAAAATAGTTAGTAATAAAAAATAAAACCCACAATCCTTAATTATGATAGAAATATCAGTCAACTAGACAAAGTTTATGCAAGACTTGGATAACTTAAACAGTCATTCAACCAAACATTCACACAATTTCACACACATCCAGACTTGACAACAAATACAAAAAAAAACACGCTCAATCAATAAACTTAGTCATAGTCAATGAACATCAAGAACTTGAATGATTTTCATTTGGCAACAAAATTTAGTTTCTTTTTACAATTCAATTTTGACATCATCTTTTTTTTTTTTTTCATTTCTTACAGTATGCCCAAACAGTAAGTAGAGCTCAGATGAGGCTACATGATCACCGAATGGCTGGTTTACAAAAGGTACTTTCTGGCACCTTTCTATACAAGATTTTTTTATTTTTGTTATGAATTTGATTGATATTAGCATTTATCCTTAAATCTTTTTAATCAAATAACTTTTAACAACTATCTGTTGACAGGCTATGTTGGATGAATGGAAATCCTATTGCTTCTTACTGGAATGCTTATGTTCTGGAACCACATTAGTCAGTAAACACTGTAACAAGGTAATGTATTTACTATTAAATCTTTTCCTTGTTTTTATCTACAATTTATGATGACATATATGACACCCTCCTAACATTTATATTTAGTATTGTAGTACAGTTAAGTTAGTTACAAGTACTTTTAGTCTATGCCATGTGAATAAATATTAACTTGTCAAATACAGCTTCCACATATAGAACCTAGGAGATGGTTGAGGCATTGTTATCTTGTGTGGAAGTCAAATAATATACTTGTTTCATTTAATGCTCAACAGATGGTAAGTTCATTTTTACACTTAGTGTGTGTGTATAATATATATAGTGCGATGGATAAATATCCATTTAAATTATGCAAAAATGATGCTAACTTTTCATTTTAAGATATATTTACCAAAATTACACAAAAATATCTTGAAATATTAAAGAGTAAATTTATTCAATAAAATTGCTATTGGCTTCAACTATGGTCTCCAGACAACTTTGAAATCTCCTGCATCTCTTCTGGACAGTCTCCTTGTTTAAGTTAGTGAATGCTTCTATAAACCTTGCCTTCATTTCATCTTTGGTGTTACAAGGAGTTTTGTTGGTCTCTTGCTTAACTGTACCCCAGACAAAGAGGGTTGATATCTGGAGAGTTAGGTGGCCAGATGTAAGGAGTGATTTGGTTACCGAACTTGTACATTTGTCAATCCCTGTGTTGGATATACTTAGAAATAACAATGCACCGATTTTGAGTGTCAAGTTATTGTACTAATAACTTGACACTCAAAATCGGTGCGTTGTTTAGCCATGCAAGAAAGGCAAAACAAAAAAACAAACGTTATCTGCAAATAACTTTTAAATGACAAGTCACAAAATTGAGCAGTAATTAATTAATCATAAAAGAACCAAATCAGAGAAGTAACTACGCGAGAGTTGAATGATATTCAAGGCCGTGAATATTCAAGAAATTTCAGTAAGGTAATGTTTAAATTAAAAAATCTTTAATTTTAAAATTATTCCATAATGACTTTTCACTCTTAAGAAAAAATATATATCAGGAATAAATATTAATTTTTTTTATATTCTCTACTTCTTTACACAGCATTTATTATCAGACATTTATGAAAGTATCATTTAAGAATTCTTTTCATATAATAGTGTCAAAAAAAAATTATGATTTAAAAAATATAATTATCTTCTTTCAATGAAACAAATTGTACCTATAATAGCTCTATTCTGTCAGTAACACTTGCATTAATTCCCAAATATTTAGAATCTATTTGTTCAATGCACAACACAGATTGAATGTTGAAAATGTACATAGAAAGTTTAGGTAAAAAAAAAAAAATCTCTAAATTTGGTGCATAACAGTAAATGTTATTATTCTTTGTCCTTTCTGCTCTATAAAACATGACTTGTCAATAAGTAAAATTTAAAAAATGTGTAGTAGAAATAAAATACAACTTTGATTATTTCACTTCACACCAGAATTTTCTAAATTACAAGGTAAGTAATAATCAAACTTAAAAGAAGTTCTCATTTATTTGTTTAATAAATCCTACAGGCTACATACATTTGGTTGTTAGAGGTTTTTTAATCAGTTTTGTAATTAATTTATTTCTTTTATTCTAAAGTGTGTACCTGACATATTTGTTTCAGACACATACTATGATAGAAGAGCATATTGATACATGGAAGCAGCTTTGTTCAACATCTGATATGCTACCAGTTTCCTCTTCTCAAATGTTTCATATTGTTGCTACTGTAAGTTTAAGGTCTTTTTACATTATAACATTATCATATAATCTCTTAAAATCAAATAAATTTCAAACAATGTTCTCAGCTGACATGAAGTGGAAAGATTTACTGAATTCATTGCTAGATCAGCTACTAAGAAAGTTGGTTGTTGTGCTAGACAGTTTTTTCTCTTCAGAATCTATCTTGCATATCTATAAATCTACCATTTATACATGATTAGCATATTTCTACCACATATGGCCCAATGCTCCTGCTATATATCTAGAGATCCTTGATAAAAAATTTTAAAAAATAAGCATTATTATTGGTCCTGATCTGGCATCTTGACTTCAGTTACTTTCTCACCACCATAAAGTTTCCTCCCTGTGCCTTTTCTATAAATACTTTCATGGTAATTATTTAGATCAGCTCTTCATTATGGTACCTAGACTTTCTAAATTTAAGCTCAGTACTAAACTTGCCATGATTGATTTACAGTTGAGTTGGCTAGATGTAACAAAGTTCTATACTAACAGTTACTTTTTTCACACTTCTTAGTTGTGTAAAAGGGTTTGGCTCCATGCTTTCCAGCCAATTTTAACCTTCAAAAATTTAAATGCAATATCTAATGTCCACCTGACTACTCTTTTTCTTCTTCTCACTCCTTGATGTTTAGTAGATTTACTTCCTTTCTTAGGTTGAACAAAATTAAAAAAAAAAAAATGTCCACATTACATAAAAACACTGGTTCCTGTACCATCACTGAAGTTAAGCAACATTGAGCCTGGTCAATATCTAGGTGGTGACAGCTTGGAAATACCAGGTGCTGTAAGCTTGGATGTGCGGGTGATGTAATAATGTCTCGGAATTGTTAATCAGAAAGCCAAGTTTCAATTCCACTTGGGTTTGTTATATTCACTTATGCATGATATACCTTGGAAAAGATATGATTCCCCGACCCAGCTAGGGAGTGACTGTTTGGAGTTGTCTTCTGGTCATTCTCTGATCTCTGCTCTCTACCCTGAAAAATCTCACTCTTATATAAGCTGAGATTCTCAAATTTCATTCGATTGCATCATCTTTTTCCCAGGCATATATTGTTTATCAGTTTTACGTTTATTTTCTTTGGGCTAGCTGTCTTTGACATCACCATAATTCCTGTCATTCCATAGTTTATATTCTCCAACCCCAAACACGGCTACTCAAAAAATGAGGGTTATTATATAACAAAAGTGATGGAATGTGGTGAATTTCAAATGCAGAACTTTGCTGAACCCACCAGTTGCAAGTGATGAAGACAATGTTAAGTTTGATAATGTTGAGTATGAGGTTGTTGGTCAGTTTTGCTATCTTAGTGACATGTTAAGTGCAGGTGGAGGCACAGAAGCAAGTTCAATATCCCATGTAAGATGAGATTGGAAAAAAAATTAGGGAACTTTTGCCTCTTTTAACATGAGTATTTTTGCATAGGATGAAAGGAAAGTTATATTCAGCTTGTGTTAGAAATGCTATGCTATATGGTAGTGAAACCTGACCACTTGAGGAAGATGATATTAGCAGAATTGCTCAAACCTACATGCGAATGGTATGGTGGATGTGCAATATCAATCTTAGGGATAGAAAATCATCAGAGTTAAGAAATAGGTTTGGTATTACCAATATAACAGATGTTATGCATCAAACAAGACTGAGATGGTTTGGGCACATTGAGAAAATGGTCAGGAATTGTAAGTTTATTGAGATCAAAAGCCAAAGAGGGATAGGTAGCTCATGTAAAACATGAACTCAGCTTCTCAAAGATGATTTAAGCAAGTTGAGATTACAGCCAGTCCTTACACAAAATTGGGCAGCCTAGAAAAGAGCCATCAAGAAAGCCCCTTTCAACCCATGCTAGCATGGAAACACATTAAATTAGGATGATGACAGAAACATAAACAAAAAGAAATTAAATGATATTGGCTAAACTATGCACCAAGATACATATTTACAAAAATAAAAAAATAAATTTGAAATTCTTAGTGTCTCCTTTCTTTCATGCGTATGTTTAGTTGCATCAGCAACTTTAGTCTGAAGAAGTCCTAAAGAACGAAACATCACAAAAACTTTTTCCACTTTGGTTTCTTTCCTTAAAATTGTTCTTGATATATAAAAATTTGTGCACTGTTTTCCAAAGTTTGATTGTAAATTATGTAAACTAAATTCTTTTGTAACAAACTACTCTAAATGTATTTGACATTCTAATCATTTGTTCAGTAGTTATGAAGATGTTGTTTCACATATTCTCTTTTTTTATATTTTATTAAAATACAAAGATATGATCTATGGGAATTGAAATGTTATTGTTTACCATCATTTTTTTTAATCTACTAAAGCAATCAGACCTATATTTGACTCTTTATACTTGAATTATCTAAATTTTCTAGCATAAAATAAATATATGAAAGGACACTGAAAAATGCTCAACCCTTTTAAAAAAATCTTATGTTTGGTTACTTGGTCAGATTTTTGTGAAAGAGGCTGGGCTCACAACTTTTTAGTACCTCTTCATACATTGTTACATTCCATTTTACACTTATCATTATTTGTTTTATGATGAACTACATTATCTAAAATCCCTTTTCTTAATGCATTTTGTGTATACTTTTTGGAGTTAAGTCATGTCTCTAAGTTATTTTCCATTGATTTTGACCAGGGAGCTGATCTTCAAAATTACACAAATACAATTGGTAATGGGCAGCTGAGACCAGGGTCCGGTTACATGATGCCAAATAAACACTACTCAAGTTATTCAAAGTCACTCCCTGATCAGATGCAGTTACGTTTCACCAGACATTCAGGTTAGTTAAGGATTGACTAAAAGTAACTTTAATTTATCATGCCAATTGGATATCAGTTGTCTGCTTTATTTTGCAGTGGGTTATAAAAATGTCACCAGAATGGTAACTATATGCTCTATCTTTTATATAACAGAAATGGCTTTTATTGTTATAGCTATTGTTGTCCTTGATTGATTCTATTTATATGAAAACAATATGTTCTCATCTTTTCCAACTTTCTTTATGATAACTGTTTTTCAATTATCTTACAATCAGTGCTCTCTTGCATTACCTAATGGTAAGTTCTTTTGTATCTGTTTCACACCATGCAATGGAATAAAGTTACTAAGACACATCAGATTAGCAAGAGTGAAAGAAGCTGAGAAAAAAGTATAAAGCTTTTAAAAAGTACTCGTTAATTTGATTGTTGCTTATTTACAATAATAAATAAATTGACATATCAGTTGGTTTGCTTAAAGTGATTGTTTAATGTTGAAAAGAGTTAAGTCAGTAATTATTTTCTTTTTTAGGCAACAAAAAATATAAATTAAAAAAATTAAAAAATGAATATAAAATAAAAAGAATTAATAGTGAAGACTTTTAAATATTTAATTTTAATCTATTTACACGTGTTTTGGAAAGGACATTTAAATGAGTTTTTTTTTTCTTTTTCATACTCATTTTTAACTATTGCTAGAAAAAAAAATATTAAGCCGCATTATTACATAACTGAAGACATTCAGTGATGTTTATGGAGGAACATTTATCATAAGCAACAAACAAAATTTTAAAATGAATCAATTCAAAAACCACTATTCAGATATAAAAGTTATCACCTTTTCATTTTGTAACTTCTAAGTTTTTGTCATAACTAGAATGTTTTTGCAACATGCTAATGTGTGTTGAAAACTTCACAGCAACTAGTATTGTATAAGGCTATATATATATATATATATATATATATATATATATATATATATATATAAGGTTATTTTTCTGTATAAAATTAACACTGACTAGATTATTGATTCTATCCTATTTATACCTGTTATATCCAATTTTATCATAATCAGACATATAGTGTTGAAACACTAGTTGCTGTACACTGTACAGGAACTAATCACCACAGCCAGATGGTTGACTGTTTGAGAATAACAGGTGTAATGGATAATGACTTGGAATTGTTAAGTGAAGAGCAGTTTTAATTCCAGTTGGGTTGTTACTCACTTATGCACAAATACTCTTGGAAAAGCATGAATCCACTTCTCCTTCCCAAGTATTTTTTTTTTAATCCTACCATTATTACTGGATGACTATAGCTATATTGATAAATAATAAAGCAGCATGTTTACATATCTGGGTAATTTTTGTGGACCTTCAGTTGACTTTAATCTTTTTTACTTTTAGAACCATCTCCATCCTCCTATCGGATGAGTTCACCTATGAAAAGTACAAGCGCCAATGTGCAAGCCATCTACCCACATTCTGCAAAGAGTGAAACTCAAATGAGCTTCCAGGAAGGAGATATAATTGTGTTGATTGGAGAGAAATCTGATGGATGGCACTATGGATACAACACCAATGACAGAAGGTGACTATTTCTTATTTCAATAAACTACAAGACAATCATTTTATTTAACCTTTAGCAGTCTGCATCCATTTCCACTGCTTCCTTTTTCAATGCCTCTCAATTGCAGCATTTTTATTAATATCACTCAGTTGTTTACTGTTGTTATATCAGGATATGACAACACAACTATGAAATTCAAACACACTATTGTTCAGGCATCAGCCACCTTCAGTGGTAGGATAAACTTTATGCAAATAAAGTCACATACATAAAGTGATAAAGATTAAAATGACTAATTAATGTAAATTATGTCAGATTTTATGCTATTCAATATTTTCACAATAAAATTGATATTATTAACCAACTAATATCAGTAAACATTTCCTTATCTAAACTTATTTATAAATGGAACTTTGTCTGTGTGTGTGTCCGTTACCGATAGACTCCGAAACAACTGAACCAATTTTCTTGAAAATTTAACACAGTTGTACTATGAGCTTCTGCGAGTGTTCTTAGCTAGGTTTTGTGTCGAGGTACACTTGATAAATATCAAAAATCAATAATTGAAAAAATCAGGTTATAGAAGGATTGGTCTGATTTTAATCAAATTTGATACACTCATAGACAAACACATAAGAAACGATATTCAGAAGTTTCAAGGTTGCAGTTCTGACAATAGTGCAGAAAATCGATTTTATATATATATATATATATATATATATATATATAAAAGATAAGATGTTTGTGTGTATGTCTGTTTATCTGCCTGTATGTCTATTTTCTTCAGCCCTTTTATTGTAGCTTTTGCTTTGGGTTTGGCTCTAAGTAGGTATAATTGTAGTTCTTAGTCTCAGCCATGATACCATTTACTCAGAGGACTTATTTAGCCTTCAAATTTCAGTTTACGATGAAAAAAACTTATTTGATATCGATACCAGGAAATCAAAATTTGACTTACATCCATTCATTTTTCTTTCAGTCTACAGTTTCGCTTTAACTGGAAACAGCTTTTTAGTCTTTTATGCCAATGTCCAAAGAGTCTGAGCTCCAGGACCATGGATTAGTTTTAAAGCTTTCATTACACCCGAGCAACGCCGAGCTATACTGCTAGTATATTATAAATATATCATGTAAATTACAACTCATAATATTATTATATTGTTGCTAGAATTTATTAACTATAGCAGCTAAAAAATATATGTCTGCAAGACAATGCTCCTTCACATTTGGCAAGGATGACTATTGCTCTCTTTGTCAAAAGAAAAATTTCAAAGACACCAAATTACATAGAAATATTGCTAACCTCTCTAGACAATAATCCAATAGAAAACGTGTGACCCATTATTAACATATGTCATGTGACTAGAAAACCATGTCTGGGAAGAAGTAAAAACTACAAGTGATGTTAGTCAAAACATTTTTTTTTTTTTTTTTTTTTTTTGGAGGTGTGGGCATTGGAATGAATGATGGCTCAGAATTGTAAATTGGAGAGCTGAGTTCCATTTCCTGTTGGGTTTTTTTTATATTCACTTCAATGCAAATATCTTTAGGAAAGGTATGAGGAATCTACCTCTTCTCCCTTCACCCAAACTATGGGTTAATTATTAAGACTTGTACCACTAAACTATTATTAATTCCAAAATAAATTTTTTAATTAAAAAATATTTTCTGGCTTTAAATAACCTGAAAAGGGTTGATAAACCATAGAAAACAAAACAATCAATGAGTATGAAACAATAGGAGAAAAAAACATTAAGGAAAGTGAACAATAAAAGAATAAAAATCAAGACGACAGAAGAAAATAATTGACATTGCATTTAAATTTTTGAAGATTAAAGTTGATTGGAAAACAAGAAGCTGGAAGAGTTTCACACGTGTGAAATGTGAGAGAAGAAACTGTTAACATAGAATTTATGGTTGCATCTAGCAGTTTCATCTGAAAGATGATGAGACCTTGCTGCCAACCTAGTACTGCACTTAAATTCATGAAACTCATCAGAACAATTACCATGAAAATATAGAAAAGTCACAGGAAAACCACATTACAGTAGTGGAAAAGTGACTGAAGATGAAATGCCAGGTCAGGACCAATTTTTAAAGGTTGTTTAATGCCAGAAAATATTTGTTTAAATTGTAAGAATTGTTTTTGATGATAATGTTTTACTGATAGAAGTCTTAAACCCATAGATGGTGGAGGGTAGATTCATATTTTTCGTAAGGGTATTTGCACATGACATGGCTTTCCAATTTGAAGTTGTTATCCATTATACCACCCATACTTCCAAATTTACAGCACCAGGTATTCCTGAGTGGTCAACCATCCAGATACTGACCAGGCTCTATGTTGCTTAACTTCAGTGATCATACAAAAACTGGTGTTTTGAACATGATATGGCTATATGCCTATTAATATTTAAAATAATTTATTCAGATTGTGTTGATTAAATGTTTTTGAGGTCTATCTCTTTTGAATTTATTCAAAATTATGAACTTATGCTGTACTTTGCCTGTTGAAACTTGACTCTCAACAAGGAAGTTATATCTATTTAGATAAGAATAGATATTACTAACTGAAACTCACATGATATATTGTTACTACAAAAAATGTAAATTATTCAAAAGTAATTGAAACTCACCTGAAGCGAGCTGAATGTGTAATGCTCCTCATGCCAATGATATTCCCACCAAGCTTCTCTACAGCATATAACTTCATTTAATTTCTTTTAATATGTTCTTCTCAAATTTATATTTAAACTGGGGTCATCAGGAGAGAATATGCACCATTTCGGGGCCTTCCTCTCAATGGTTTCGCATGCACACTGGCCCCTCTCACTAATGTGAGGCTCTATTATAACAATATAAAAGTGTGTTGTAGATATACGAGCTCAAATGTCTAACAGCGAAATTAGATTTACGAAAAATTTCGAAAAACGGCAAACCTTGCATTCTGAGAATGCAACGTGAGCCTCATTACGCATTCACGATCAGTCATGATATTTCTTTCTTCCCAGCTCTTTACGTAATGTTTATGTTTTGCTAATGATGTTGTCTAGCATATACCACGCTTCCAATCCGGATGCTGGTGGAAATTTGATTCTTGGCAATTTGAGTTGCGTCCCATCCTTTGATTCAGCAGCTTGGATATCCTCGGCACTGTGGTATGCATTCTGGCATTGGTTTTTCCAACATCTTATCTACGTTGGCAGAGCGCTGCTTCTGAACAATTTTCAGAGAAGCACACCCCATTTTTGTAAAGTGAATCTTTGCTTGCTTTTGGGACCTGAATTTTTGACTACAGACACATGGGAAGTCCATGCACTTTCCTAAATTCATGGTTTGTTTTTCATTCCAGGTTCGTTGCCAATTATTTTGTTTGGATCATCATCCTCCCTCTCTTCCTTTCGGTGAATCCTGAAGGCATTTCCTTATATTTTCTTTTTAGCAATTTTTAATGAACTCTGGGTTGCTGACCCAGTGAGATCAACTCGTCTTTCCCAGCATCCCCTGTCTTTCCAGGTGTCTACTAGTCTGTTCCTAGCCACCATTCAGTCTACTTCTTTAAACTCATGGCTCATTTGTTGGCTTTCAGGAATAAATTACTGAAAAGTAATTGAAACTCACCTGAAGCGAGCTGAATGTTTAATGCTCCTCATGCCAATGACATTTCTACCGAGCTTCTCTACAGCATATGTGACTTCATTTAATTTCTTTTAATATGTTCCTCTCGAATTTATATTAAAACTGGGGTCATCAGGAGAGAATGTGCACCGTTTCGGAGCCTGCCTTTCAACAGTTTCACTTGCACACCAGCCCCCCTCACTAATGTGAGGCCCATTATAATGATATACAAGATATATGACTAACTGAAACTCACATGATATATTGTTACTACTAATATATCATGAAAATTTGTTAATACCAATTTTATCATGAATACGTTGACTTGCATCATCAAATCTGACATAATGTCCACAAACACTTGTGTGTATGCATATGTGCATTTGGGGATACATCAAGAAGTCTGTGGTTTCACATTAGTGAATTTTGATCTCAAATTTTCAATGTATGATATCTGATCTGTTGTTAATATTCACCACTGAATTGTCCATTAACAAGAGAGGAAATTATTTAAAAATATTTCTCTAATTGATCTTTTTTTTCTCCATCATTATCCAAGAAACTTACTGATGTTCATGAATATATAATTTGTAAGAAAAAAACAACTCGGATCACAGTACTTACATATATATTTCCTTCATCCATATCTATTTTTTATCATTTCATTCCAGGTCAAGCAACAAAGCCACTTAGACACAGAGGCTTACTGAGTGTCAAAGAATATAAGAAAAAGAAAACATTAATAAGCAAGAACAATAAAAGAACAGAAATCAAAACAGTAGATAATGATTAACATTGCAATGGGTACACCCAAACTCTCCAATTTTGAGTCTTTCAGATTTGTTCCTAAAAAATGGAAATAAAGGAAAGTGTTATTTAAAAATCTTACTAAAAAGTATTCAGAATTTATTTTGATATTTGCTAAAATTGAAAAATACTTGAATAAATAAACTGAATTATGAACAGATCAACTGTTTGTGTATTAATTACTGACAGTAAGATTGCTTTTAACCATTTCACCCCAAGCAAGGCAATAAAGCCACTAAAATGCAAGTGGTTAATGAGTGTCAGAGAATATGAGAACTATTAAGGAGAGAGAACAATAAAAGAACAGGAATTAAGAAAACAAAATATAACAATTGGCATTGCATTTAAATTTTTGAAGATGAAAGTTGACTGAAG
The DNA here is from genome assembly GCA_037127315.1 of Ascarosepion bandense. Taxonomy (NCBI): domain Eukaryota; kingdom Metazoa; phylum Mollusca; class Cephalopoda; order Sepiida; family Sepiidae; genus Ascarosepion; species Ascarosepion bandense. The sequence goes on along the minus strand of JBBBDQ010000316.1, from coordinate 2,836,353 downwards.
CAAGAAGCTGAAAGAAAGTTTCACAGGCAAGAAGTGCAAGAGAAAAAACATAGAATAGAACATACTGCTACATCTCATCAATTCGACTGTAAAATGATAAGACCTTGCTGCCAATCTAGTACTGCACTTAAATTCATAAAGTCTAGGTACCAAAGAGGAAAGTTTATCAGAATAAATCCCATGAAAGTATTTATAAAAAAACACATAGGGAAGCTGTTATGTCACTGAGAAAAGAACTGATGTTTAGATACCAGGTCAAGACCAATGACATTGCAGATTATTCTTTGAATTTTATCAAGAAAAAAAGCTTCAAAACTGAGAAGCAAGTCAGAAAATATGTCGTCATGTATAGATGATTCTTTTGATCATTTCAGTAACTTAATGATGTTCTAATTAACATTTTTTACGGTTTTCAATAAGAGTTCTCTTGGCTGTAACTACTTGTTGTTGTTTTTTTTTTTTTTGTTTTTTTTTTTTCTGTGGGAGGATGCTTTTAAGTGTATTGTACAATGTGATAAATGGAATTTTTGACATTTTTAATTACAGATATGGTTGGTTTCCATTGTCATTCACTGCTCCAATTGAACCATCAGGTTTACGAAAGTGAGTCCTAATTTATCTGGGGGGGGGGGAGTTGTAATTAAAGAAGAAAATTCCTCTTTATTTTGTGTCTTTATGAATAAATAAGATTTTTTTATGTTCTTTAAACTGCTATGAAATTGCTGTACAATGCCTTATTTTTGTTTATAAAACTATCCTTTACTATATCCTTCACAAAAATTGCAATTAAATATGATAGACATTAAATTCTACATATAAACTGATATGTGCATTTTGGTGCAGTGGATATTGGCTCAGAATGAGAAATCAAAGAGCTGAGTTCAAATTCTAGTCTAATTTGTTGCATTTTCTTACGCACAAATACCCTTGGGAAAGGTATTGATCTGCTGCTGCTTTCTCTGGCTATGGGTAAATAGCAGGACATATTGATTTCTATAGACTTGGTTGGCAATCAGTCTACCATAAAAAGTTATGGCAACCTACCTCAAGAAAATCTTCTACCAAGTCAGTCATGTCTTTTTCACATGATCATCCAAACGTGTATTACGTATGGCATTTAAATAACTGATAGGTATGATCTATCCATAACACCACCTACACATCCCCATGTATGTAGTTCTGGTGAAGCATCTGCTCTGCATCTAAGGAAAGGATCATAGAATTTGCAATGACTATGATCTTGACCACTATTGGCCTTCTTTTTAAAATTCTCATAAATTTTCCAAGGAATTTTCAGCTTTATCTGAATTATACTCCCATATAATAATAATAAATCTCTTATTTTCAGTAGAACTTTCCATATCAAATATGAATAAACAAATGTAGATAGAAGCATCAGAAAGTTTTAATGAAAGATTCATTCCATTCTGAAATGAGTAACAATAATTTTGTAGTCATTCATAAGGAACATGAATTTTTACACTTTAAAGCAGTGTTTCTCAGCCTTTTTATCTATCAGCACGCCCAGGGGTAAATGAGCATGTCACAGCACACCTATGAGTAAATGAGCATGTCACAGCACGCCCAGGGGTAAATGAGCATGTCACAGCACGCCCAGGGGTAAATGAGCATGTCACAGCATGCCTAGGAGCAAATGAGCACATCACAGCACAACGCACTTAGTAAAGCCCACATATGCTGTGACAATATTTTGCAGCACACTAGTGTACTAGAGTGATTGAGAATCACTGTTTTAAAGAAAAACAAAACTCTTGATCAGCTTCACTCACAACTTCACAGCTCATAAATAGCATTCAAAAAGAATTTTGTAAAAGAAATTAATAATGCTACCAGGTTATATCTTGCCTAATGCAATATTTTTGCTTTTGTTTAACCAGTTTAAAAATTTTAATGTTATTTCTAAAATTTTATTTTCAATCAAATTACAGAAACAATTTTAGTGGCAGTATCTGTTCTGTACCACTACTATTACTAATCTATTATAATTGTGTTTGGTGCCTCTTTCTTCATTAGTTTGCACGACTGCTACACCCTGCCAATACCTCGTAATGAACTATTCTATTTTCACTGTGTGGAAAAGCAAAATGCTTATCAGAGCTGCTATTTGGTGTCAGTGAGAAAATATATGAATAAAGGGAAGATAGAAAGGTTTAACAGTGAAATAGAAAATGTTGTCAATTTCAAATCTGTCATTTCTTAAAATAACAACCAGTATTCATATTTATGATTGTTATTGCAATATTTTGTTAAATTTGTTATCACATCAGTGAATATTTGAGCATAAGATATTTTATTCAATCATTAACTTAAGAATTAATATTCATCAGAAAATTCAAATAGAAAAAACCATAAAATTTTCATAGTTGTTGTTGTGGTGGTATGAGGCAGTCAGTCAGTTAAGTGCCATACGTGAAACACGCTTGGGCGATCATGTCTCGAAAGAGACATGACTGACTGGGCAGAAGATTATCCCACAGTAGGTTGCCATTGCTTTCTGCAGTAGACTGGTTGCCAGCCAAGGCTATAGAACTCGATCTGTCCTGTTATTTAACCCATAACTGGAAGGAAGAGACAGATTAATACCTTTTCCAAGAGTATTTACGCGTAAGTGAATGCAATGAATTCAACTGGAATTTGAACTCGGCTCTCCGATTTCTTGTTCCAAGCCGATATCCACTGGACCACCACGCACATCCACTTTTTGCATATAGAGAAACTATAATATATAATGATATAAACTATTCTTCATTTACTTCTAATTTCTGTGGCAAAATTTTATATTGTTCAGCTTTAAAAAAAGTCACAATTATGTTTTGGGTATCATCTCTTTGGTTATGATGTGTATAGTCTTTTACATTAAATATCTATGGGCTTCTGGAACATTTATCTCACAAACAACATTGGCTGACTCATGTGAGTTTGGGTAAAAATAAATAACACAAAACAATGAATATAAAACAAATGGCAATTCCTGTTAAGAAATTACATGTGTAAATTGAATTGGAACTTTGACAAAATAACATCTACAGACCATCTACGTCATATTAACTCCATTAGAAATTGAACTTGACTCCTTTGAATTTAGCCACTATCCATTACTCCACTCACACATACAATATAATAATCTATTATAAATATAAATATTTATAAATATCTTGGTAAAAATAATTTATTAACATATTACAGTTTTAAATTATTAAAACCTATCCTACAATTGATGATAATTTTTTAAAATGTGAAAGTTTTAAATTAAAGATTTTTTTAATGTCAGTTTTTTTCACAATTTTAGCATTCCTGCATCTCAGCCCCTTAGCCAGAAAGTCAAAAGTCTAGGGGATTTGCTTGATGCTCAAGATGGACAACAATGGTCAAATGACTCTGGACCAAGACGCTCTTCTCTTGCAGATGGTAATCCATCTTCCATGTCAAAGGTAAATTCTTACAATATCAGCCTTCAGATTACAACACACTATTTTGCAATATTCTAAAGAATTATATTTGAAGAAAAAATATCAATATTCAGAAAAAAAAATTTCATTTTTTATTTTATTTTAAATGAACTACAAGTATTTAGATGAAGCGTTTTCAATATTTTTTTAATACAAATTATTTTATATCTCTATAATTATTTTTATTATTATTTTGATATATTATTGATACTTTTTTAATTTTACTTCATCTGGTTTTTTTTTTTTTTTTGGTTTTTTTTTGGTTTTTGTAAAGGAATCAACAGTATTATTAATATTAGTTTTATTGATATTTCACAATATTGAATAATATTGGTGCTATTAGAACTGATGTTACTGTTTACCATTTTATTTAGATTGTGTATTATTATCAATGTCATCACTGATTTCTTGGTATCATTGTGTCCTATTTTTGAAAAAATAAAAAAACTTTCAATTATTTGTAAAGTCAAGTATTGCCATGGTTGGTTGAATGCTTAAATGCAAACTTCCTTGTCATATTTAAATTAAAGCTAAGCCTTTTGGCAATGAACAAAAAGATAAATATTTTATGACTGTTTTTTATGTAAAAGTAAATCTGGTATGAGGCAACCATCACTATAAAAAAAAATGATACTAGTATGTTGAAATTTTATAACACACTGCCAGATGACATCACTCCTAAAACTTTGATTATTATATTACCATTTAGTTTCATTCAAAATCTGTTGACCTGTAAAGAGCCATCAAGAAACCACTGTCCATACCATGCTAGCATGGAAATGGACATTAAACAATGATAATGAATTGGAATTTGAGCAAATGCATTTTTCAATTAATTTCTATTGATGACCTGGGTAATAATTGTCTTGACTCTTTGAACGTGGTCCCTGGTGTGTATGATCTCCCACCCTCAGCTCCTGCTATCTTGGAATTTGGACAGTATAACAACCTCCTAGGTATAGGCACTTTTACACAGCAGTATTTAAAGATTATATATAATATATGTAGAATAGTTTTCACTCTCCAAGGCCCATATTAAGCATTAGTATAGCTGTGATATATACCTTATCACAATAAAAGTAAAACTCAAAGAAAGAAATTCTGAGAATGAATTATACCTGAAAAGAATTTATATACAGTACTAGATTATATTAATATGCCAGACAAAATGTTATGCACAAATATATATTTATCACAATTTGTCTCACACAAATTATAGTAGATAAGAATAAAACATATGAAAGGGCAAATATAAAGTTCTTATTTTTAATATTTCTCAGAGGAACACATCCACCCTGGGTGTATATTTAATGTTCCTTATTCAATCAACATGGCTTTCAGTCATTCTCCTGTCACTGGTTATGACATCAATGTTTCTCACATCTAAACACAGCAACTGTCAATGGCCATTAAAGCAGGAATTTAACTTGGTCAGAAAAGCTTGGTTTCTCTTTTTAGTACAAAAATATGAATTTCAGTTCAAATGATTTATCAGCCATCAAAGCTTTTCTTGAACTTTCTTAGAGATGAGCCATTTTTTTATCAGCTTTTACTACAAGTCATCTTCAAATCTTTCAACTTTTTTAAAAGAAAAAAATATGCATAACATAAAAAAATGTTTCCATTTTCAAGGTTAGAATCAATAAACAAATCAAATACTTTTACAAAATATTTTTAAAAAAATATCACTTTGCATTTGATTCTTGTCAAAATTATTGAAAATAGTTATGTTATGTTTTCATTCTTGCAAGTACCAACTTACTACAGGACAATAGTTGAGTGAATTAAAGCATTGGTTTGTGAATTTGGTGACATTAAGTGTGAGTTCAATCCCTGTGTACTTGAACTCAGTGGAAATAGGCAAGCAGTACTTTAAAAATAAGACCTTAGATATGTGCTGTGGAATGTGAACAGTCTACTCCCATAGATTTAAATAAAGGGTTTGGGTCATAATTCCCTGTAGCTTCTTTGTGATAACTACAAGAAAGATGACAATAGACCAAATATAAATTGTGTAAATAATAACTCCTCATCTCAGAAATTTAGACAGAAATTACCAACTTAGAAGTTATATTTCCATTTGGATTTGATACAAGTTCTTATTTGTAACTTTATTGAAATAATTGGCTGGGTAAAGGCCTTTAGCTTTGAATAGCAACTTGTCTAAGAGAAGGAAATCTCTGAAGTAAAAACCTCTACACCTACTCTATGAAGAATAGGGTAGGCTGAACACTTTAACCTTGGTAGGTAATCTTCCTAGATATGGTGTCTCAATAAAAACACTAAGTTTCCACACTCCTAAACTGATTGTAAGAGCAGATAGCTGTAAAACTTACTCCGATATTTTATGTATGATAGGTGAACCATGTAAAACGTGGATCCAGCTTATTAAAAAATTTTAAGTCGAGATTACAACCAAGCTTTACACAAAATCTGTTGACCTGTAAAGAGCCATCAAGAAACCACCGTCCATCCCATGCTAGCATGGAAATGGACATTAAACAATGATAATGAATTGGAGTTTGAGCAAATGCATTTTTCAATTAATTTCTATTGATGACCTGGGTAATAATTGTCTTGACTCTTTGAACGTGGCCCCTGGTGTGTATGGATCTCCCACCCTCAGCTCCTGCTATCTTGGAATTTGGACAGTATAACAACTTCCTAGGTATAGGCGCTTTTACACAGCAGTTGATATACTGGCCACTTGGCTTCAGAAGGTTAATACTCTGTATTAAAAGGCAATAAATGATAGAATGTTCAAAGACAAAATCAGTAATTTACTTCTGAGAAATTTTGGAAAACTATTGATAAACTTGAGGATAATTTTCCTTGTTCTATTTAGATTCATAATTTTTGTGCATTATTAGAATTATGATATATTAAAATATTTTCAGGTCAAACATTATTAGGTAGCATAGTACAATCAAAAGCATTTTGTCAATAAATTTGTTAAAACTAAAAAGTTGCAATCAAGTAACTAAAAGTTGACAACACAAACTAAAATTTAAACAATCCAGTCTGTTCTGCTTCTTTACATTATCTACTCTTCTTTCACATAAAGCACAGAAGCTTTTTTCTTTTTATTTGGTCATACATTTTTATTATTTGGCGATACATACATGGAATAATAATAATTAAAAAATGCTAAAAGCATAAGCAGTGAGTTACATGAACACCATTTTAAAAATTAAAAGTTTGAAGTATAAAATGTTTGAAATTATTGCGCCTGGGTTGCAATTAATATTTTTTTCTTTTTTTTATCAAAACTAACTTGAAATTTTAACTTTTTGTCCAGATTATATTTTAGAACCTAATAGATGGGGAAAATTTTCAGGAAATTTTGCTATAACCCTCTTCCCCCATGCCAAGTTTAATAACGCCCACCCTATTTATCAAATTTATAATTTTTTTCACTTTTAAGCAATTTTACGATCCAGCCATTTCTTTAAGACCTCCTCATTTAATACATGCTGAGAAAATTTTTGACCCCCCTAATTATGACCTTCTTGTATTAGGCACCAAAGAGTAAGTATCTGCCAAGAATTTAATCAATTTCATGTTTATGAATATATTTTGTTCACAGATTTTTAAAAAGAGATAAAAGAATGATTAATATTTACAAGTTTCCAGAAATATTGGTTCTGCCTAAAATAGAATAAAAATCATTTTATAATACAAGAAAACATATACAAGACTTATAATAATACATGATTGTTATTCTGTGCTTTTTAAAAATATTTACTTTTAATCAGGAAAAGTTTTTAAAAAATTGTTGGATTTTGTTGGTTTCTTCATTATTTTATGTGTTTATTTTTCTTATCTTTTTCCTGACATCTTCATAAAAAAAAATTAAAGTAAGTATTTCTTTTTATTTAATATTGGGACTAATAACATTGGTAGTTATGCATACAAATACTATATACAAACTTTTCTTTCTTTAACAGATAATCATCAAATAATTATTGTTTTTCTCTCTTTCTCTCTCTCTCTCTCTCTATATATATATATATAATGTGATAAAAATAGAGATTTTAGTTATACTATATTTATGAGTTAAAGTGCACAATATCAGAAATAGAGCATGTGTAGATATAAAAGTGGACACTGAGGTTAACATAGTGTTGACACTGTTCCATGCTTGAATGCAATCTTCAGTCCTGAAACAGACTGTCACTACTCTGTGCTGACTCTGGTGTCAACTTATATCGTATATAGTCATGTATAAGCCAACTTCATGTATCGTGCAACCAGTCACCAAAAATGCATGATTTTTAACCTCTTCAAAAAAAATTACCTGTCTATTGCCACCACCTACATATTTTGTTTATAACAAACTGATCATAAAAATTCACACTACACTCAAATATATACTGTGTGTGTGTAAGGTGGGGATATAGATAGTCTAGTCGCTGTGACTACTACTATATACCACAGTACTATCTGTTACATGGTTAAGTTATCAGCAACTAAACTAGTTTTCCATCTCCAAGATTCTCTAGTGAGAAGGGTGGCTAGGCATCAATAGGATTAAAAAGCAAGACCTGTCAAAGGATGAATGAACCTCCTTGTAGGATCAATATCAATCTAGCACATTAGTATAGACTTGCTTTAGACTAGCTCCATATACAGTCAATGGCCAGAGCAAAATGGTCCTCAATGGAATCAACAACCATATGTCTAGCACCAAGGTGAGCCTTAAAGTTGAAGGACATTGACTATGGTTTGAGAGTGATAGGCTTCACCATGTCTAAAACACATCAGGCATGAACGAATACCTTTCCAGCTTTTAATGTTAATAGTTACTAACAATATTAGACATTTAGCTTTTGTTAAGGCATCTAACTGTCCTTGCTCAGAGGCATCTTGAGTGTGACAATAAACTGTCTGGCAGCAATAACTCTGATCGAGTGGTTTAAAGGATCATGAAACCACCTCTTAATTATTGTTGTTCCCAGGTCGACTTTTACCTGGAGTGGTAGCATAAAAATAAATTTTAATAGTAAAATTCTAGCAATACATTTTTTAAAAAAAATATTACCAGTAAATTTTGACTCTTGACAAAAACCCTCTTTATAAAAATACCTGATATACAAACAAAATGAAACCTGATATACAAACTGATTTCTTACTAAGAATACATATTCTATTGATAGGAACTCATTCTAAAAAAACTTGTCAGCATTAAGTAACCTATTGAGTTTGATATGCTTTAAAATAATCCAAACTAAATTTTAAAACTTAACACTTTCTAAGACATTATTGAATAAACATCTGATTTTCAGCATTAGATGACCCAAGAGAGTTGATAAAACAACCAAATCAATTCTTGCTTAGAGAGAGGGATTGACTCTATACAATGTCATAAGTTAAAGTTGTAGGAATCATGCACAACAATGAGGTGGAAATCATCCTGTGTATGTATATTGAAAGAATTTATATGACAAAATGGAAATATTGTAAGGACTAGGATGCAAACTTACAATATTTCACTATTACTGGCAGAAATTCTATTATCACAGTTTGGAACACCTACTAACAAAAGAGATGGAAAGAGAGACTCTAAATATGTTCAGCTAGACATTAAAAGAAAATTCTTAATTCCTCAACACCCTTCGTATGTGCATATGTATAGTCATACTAACATAACACATTTAGTTCAATGATATCCTGAAGGACAAAATGTATCACAAGTAAATTTTTCCTCTTTTTCATACAAATTCCTCCAATATTGTTCTTGATATAAAAATATATATCATTATATTGGTGGGAGGGATATAGTCTGGTCACTATATAAGTGCTACTGATATACAATATACTCCAGAACTATTTGCCATGTGGTTAGGTTATCAGCAGCTAAACCAGTTCCCTCACCACCACCACCAAGCTTTTCTAGTGAGGAGGATGATTAGACATCAGCAGGATTAAAATGCAAGCAATGGATGAGTCTTCTTGTAGGGTCAATGTCCATCTAACACACCAGTATATATAATGGGCACTTGGCTGAGTGATTAGAATATTGGCTTTCTGATCATGAAATCTGGGTTCAAATCACACCATAGTTGATTTGTTAAGAAGGTGACTTCTTGATATTATCAGTCTGGAGGAGGATATCTCAGCATGCAGCACCTTTCAAAAGTGCCTGAAAATCATTCCATGGGTTGACACATTTCTTGTGAGTGAAATTTGGTAGAAATCTTTGACATCAGAAGTCATGACCAAGGGTTTGAGTGAACTGGCCTTGTTCAGGCTTTTGATCATGCCAGATAACACGGTCTCTTCCAGAAACTGTAACTAATGTACACTCAGCATAGTTGCAGTATAAGCTACAGCTGGGCTCTAGGCACAAATGTGACTGAGCAGGCATCTGCAACAAGGATTAGCTAGCCACCCTAGTTGACTGGTGTCCTTAGATACAAGTGGCCAGCCATCCATATATGAGTTGAATACATGGATTGAAATCCAACAAGATGAATAAAATAAGTAAAGAAACAGATAGGGGAAGAAAAGTGTCTTTAATCTAACATGTTTCACTTTAACAAACTTCTTCAGAGGTACATGATTCTCTCATACATTCATACAAGATTCTCTTATGTTATTTAGAATAGAAAATCATTCCATCACTTGACATGTGTGTATCATATAACTTTACTGACTCATAAATGCACACATTCATACATGATGCTCTCATTTCATTTAAAAAAGAAAGAGAAAATTGTTCCATTGCTTGACACATGTATACAGTACTTGCTACATATTTTGAACAGAAATTTTGTTACTGTCATTCACACATAATAACATTACTGACGTACACACACATTTAATTTGTCAATAGATTAAAAAAGGCTTGACACGCATTATTTTTGCTTACATATATTTACATTCATAATGAACATCTAGTGTTTTTATTACATATAGCACACACACTTAAACAGACATAAGCTTTTCCTCTACATTTAATTCATTCTTTTATTACATGTGGCATGTATCTGATAACTGAAATCATACCTCAATCAACATACTGTCTCTGAATTTTTTAAAAAGAAAGATTTTAAAAAAAAAATTTTTTTTTTTTTTTTTGTTTTTCTAAATCATTTGACTTTAAAAAAATCTCTGAAGAAACTTGTTAAAGTGATGTTAGATTAGACACTTTTCCCTACCTGTTCTTTACTTATTCCATTTGTGTGTGTGTGTATATATATATATATATATAATCTCAGATGGTGTGTATCTGTAGAAGAGACAAAACTGAATAAAAAAGAGATGAAGAAAAACTGTGCTTAGCCAACACAATGGGCTTGATAAAATCTCTGAGGATGAAATGTGTCAACTAAGTACAGTTTTCAGCATTTTTTTTTATTTATATGAGATGAGAAAAAATTATTATTACTATAAATGCTATATTTTTACTGGATACACGTGTTTGAATAGGCATCCCAGATTTTTTATTTTTAACTCGTGAAACGAATGATAACCAGTCTAGGAATTGAAATTAGACTTTTATTTCACTGTTTACAATAGTCATTTCCACTTATACATGTATCCATTAAAAATATAATGTTTATACTAATAAGAAATAATAGTGGATTAAAAAATTAATTGATTTCCTTTTATTGTTTTAATAAAAAGTTTATTAAAATAGATATTCAATTTTATTGATTACTAAATTAAATTGCAACAAAAACTGGGGTTTTTCTATCAATTTGCAGTTTTTTCCCCCTTATGTTATTCAGGATTAATTTGTACTTTCTGTTATTTTTAATTTATCTTTTTATTTTGAAGCCTCCTTTAAATAGTTCTGGGAAAGTGTATTGAAGTTTAAACAATAATTAACTAATATGGCTTGTTTACATAACTTTGGAATATAAGATTCTTTTTTTTTGTTTTTATTTCTTCATCATTAACAAAGACATGTCTTTCTTTCTGTTAAACAAATGGGTATTTGTAATTTCTTAACACTTTCCTCTTTTCTCTAATTTTACATATTCTTTTGTTTTATTACAAATCTTTGAAGTGATTAGTTATTTCTAACTTCTTGTTAATTTAAGCATGCAAATACATAGCTAGGATCAGAGGATATCAGTATATGCATGGGAATAATCAGAGGGTTTTGTTATATGCGTGCTGGTATATGTGTGGGTGCAGCCGGAAATTGCAAGGAAATTAAATAATTTAAAACTGTTAAGAATGTTTTGAGTTTTCTTTTTGCTGCTGTTTGCTTTGAACTACTAGAAAAAAGTACCAACTCTTTTCAAATAGATAATATTCCCGAAGAAGCATAATTTATCATTTATCCCTTTGTTGCATATTGGTTACAATTGTAACCAATATGCAACAAAGGGTTAAAATCTCTATTAATCATTTGAGAGACCACTTCATGCCTACCATCAATCATGGCTGATGTTAAACTTCAAGAGAGTGACTTGTTGCATTTTCTCAAGCTAACATTCTCAGCTGTCATGAAGTGTAAAGATTATAATGAATCCATTAGTAGGTCTGCTGTTAAGAAAGCTGATTTACTGTGTCATGCTGCACCCTGTCAGTAGGCTTCAGAATACACTAACTGCATGACTGCAGGGTGTAAAAGTCCCCCACAGCAGCAACCTGTTTGACCTGTGATGCTTGTGGATATGATTCTTGTGCTTGAAGGCTTTAGGAGTTGGGCTATACATATACTCCTAAACGTCAACACACCACTTTGTCTCTTACTTAAGGTAAATGAGCAGTTGCAGGGTGTCAATCTAATCATTCAGCTGATCAGCCCCCCCCCCCCATGTCAGACTCACAAAACAAACAAAATGCACTCATGTTAACCATAGCAAACATTAAACTGGCTTAGTAAGTGATGGCTGTAGAGTCAATCAGACTGGGAACAAAGGAATCTGACATGGCTGTTTCAACTTCTGAAGAACGCCCATATTTTGGATGATCCCAGATATAAGAGATGCTTGGAACCGTTCCCACATTTGTGTATACCAATTATGTAGTCCTAGAGGAATGAGGCAAATGGGATTTCCTCCCACATCATCTCCCTGAGGTGGTTGGAGAGCATGGATGATAAATAAGTATGAGCACAAAAAACCAAGAGACTACACATTAATAGAAACAGAAAGTGACACAGAAAATCAAAGAATAAAATTTTGAAATTCATTGTAATAGAGCCTATAGAAGGCAAACTAATAACAAAATTTTCATCTTTTATAATAGAAAAAAAATTTATCTCAAATAATTCCAAAAACAGTTAAAAAAAAATAAACTAGAAATAATACATTACTGATAGAAGTCAAAGAAAAACATGACATTGAAATTCTACTAAGGATGACCAAATGTCATGATAAAAATGTCAGGGTCTACCAACACCAATTCTTAAATTCATCTAAAGGTGTAGTGAGGAGCACTGAACTCACACTGTGTACACTGGAGGAAATTAAGAACAATAATTTTATCAAAAAACAAAACATTATAGACATAAAAAGAATATCCATTAAAAAAATGATAGAATTATATATACCAACACTTATATTATTACTTTTAATGCACCAGAACCACCTCAGGAAATAAAAATTAGATATACAGTTTCCAAAGTAGAAACATATATTCCAAAGCCATAAGATGCTTCAATTACCAAAGATATGGACCAAGTAAGAATCAATGTACAAGAAAGTCTATATGTGAAAATGTAGAGTGAATGATCCTAGCCATTAAGAGATCACATGCCCAACTGAAACCAAATGGCCTAATTATAAAAAAAATTATAGTGTAACTTCCAGGGATTGTGAAACCTGGAAAAAGAAAATATTAAAAATTAAACACACCAAAAAATTCTTTTTTCAGAAACAAACTCCAATACACCATCATATGTAAAAAATTGCCAAAGTAACATAAAGCTATACTTATAAAAATTTGATATCATACAAATTACATTAAACCAAAGACTAACATTCTTAATTCAAGAATTAAAAAACATATTAAAAACATTAAAACCAATTGTAAACAACCCCTACCGCTGAACCAAAACAATGTCAATCCACTATTTACATTATTTGGACTATTGTCCTCATTTTTGTTGCCATTTGTATAGCGTTTCAGCTGGTCTTTTTCAGGTGCTAGGAATTTCGATCCAAACCCTTTATTACAATCACTGAGTCATTCTCATTCTTTGTGCAAACCTGACTCAGTTACTTGTTCACCAGTACTGTAGCCTGGTATTGAACTCACAACTCTTTGGATCAAGTCACATAAGGACACATGGCCCAGTGGATATAGAGGTTGGTTAGTTCCAGTGACTTGACCCAAAGAGTTGTGAGTTCAATACCAGGCTACAGCGTGGTGAACAAGTAACTTAGTCAGGTTAGAGGGAGATAATTCATGACTATCAAAAAGGCTTTACATAAGGAATGAGAATGATATACCTCAGTGATCGTAATAAATAGTTTGGTTCAAAATTCATAGCACCTGAAGAAAGCCAGAGCGTACAGTGGCTGAAACGTTGTACAAATGGCAACAGAGATGAGGACAATAGCCTGAATAATGTAAATAGTGTAAATACTACCTCATCTCAGAAATATAGATAAATGTCAATTCACCTCAAAATTTACTGACAATAACCTCTCAACTACATAACACTCAAAACTTCTCAAATGGAAAATTCTACAAACAGAAAGCTGTTAGAACAAAAACCAATCTAGCTTCAATACAAAACAATCAAAATCCAAAAAACAGAAGAAACAATTAAAAGCAAATAAAATGAAAAGAACCCAAATAATCAAGAACATACAAATACTCAGTGAAGAACAAGTTCACAAGCAATTTGGAATATATGGAAAAAGATAACCAAAAACATAGTCATCCTTAAGATCCACTCATTAAAATAAAACTAGCACTCAAATGGACAAATGGAACACTGGCATTGGAACTGTAGCAGTGTCAACCTAACCATATGCTTCCTATCAATTTTTATGGACTTTCAATGGAAAGTTCCTGATAATTAATTCAGCAGTGACAAATTTACCAATTTTCCTAAATATAAGCAAGCTTATGCCAAGAAGGAATACAACTAAGGCTGTAGAACCTAATCTGTTCTGCTATTTATCCCATAGCTGGAGGAAGAAGAGATGGATTAATACCTTTCCCAATTTAACAAATTTAACTGGAATTTGAACTCGGTTCTCCAGTATCTCATTCTGAGCCAATATCTACAGCATCACAACACACAAAAAAAATATTTACAACTTTTATAGAAAATAGAGCTTGAATTTTGAACTATACAACTGATGTTTTTGAAATATTCTCAAACTATACAATTTGTGATATTTTAAAAAAATAATTTTAAAACCTCACAATCACTTGAAATATCCCTGAATAACAAAATAAAAATCCAGTTTCAGCATAAAATAACCCATAGAGGTTTTGATGTGTTGATAAAACAAATAATCAGTCAATCACAGTGTCATGCTAGACATTTTTTCTCTCCAGAGTATATCTAAATTTCTCCATGCTTTGAATATTGCTGCCACATATGGTCCAGTGCTATTTAGAGATTCTTGATAAAATCCAAAGAATCAGCTATATTATTGGCCTTAACTTTCCATCTTGGCTTCAGATTACTTTGCCACTACTGTAATATAGCTTCCCTGTGCCTTTTTATGAATACTTTCTGTGTAATTGTTCAGATGAACTCGCCATTATGGTACCTAGACTTTACCAATTTATGTTCAGTACTAGGTTGTTAACGTCTCATCAATTTACAGTTAAATCTGTCAGATGTAACTCTAAATTCTATGCTAACAGTTTCTTTTCTCACACTTCTCACTTGTGGTACTCACTTCCAGCTTTTTGCCCTCCAGCCAACTTGGATCTTCAAAAATTGAAATATGTCAATTGTTATATCTTCTTCATTACTCTTCTATTGTTCTCGTTCCTTAATAATATTTTTTCTTTTTCTTTCACACGCAGTAACCCCTTGTGTCTAAGTTGCTTTACTGTCTTACTTGGGTGGACATGATTAAACAAAAAAATTTTAACCAAATTTTCACAAATGATCAAAACATAAACTCAGAAAATTTTCATTATGTTGATAAAATGCAAATTTTTCTCAGTACCACACATTCTAAAACTGGAGTCTTTGCAAAACTTACTGTTTGGAATTGATTTAGGAAAACTTATTGTTTGTTTATACAAACTATTAAAATTTCATACCAATATTCACCATTTATAAGAAATTTGTGAAACTATTTTTATTTTAAAGGAAATAAATTTTTTCTTAAAAAATGTAATACAGTTTACAGCAAACTTCTTTTCCAAATGACATTTCTTAATCTTGGAAAAATGTTGTGATTGATACATTAACTAGCATTCTTAAATTAAAGGAAACTTTATTAAAAAATACACATGCATTGAGAAAATTTGAAACGTTAATTTTTGAAAATAAAATGTCTGCTAATCATGAAGAAAAGTGACTAATTTTTCATTAGAATTCACAATTTAAATCAGATTATTAAAACTGCCAAACATAATTATCAATTTTCTTAAATTTGTATATTTATAGATTTCATAGTTTTCATATCTACCTTTTCCAAATCTGTAAATGTTTATATAGTCTTTCATTTATAAGCAGAAAATATATTGAAAAACCATAGTTAAATTATTGATTGAATCTTTGATTAAGTTGCATTTAGACAAATGCAGACGGCTTCATGATTATGGTATAGAGTAATTGTATTTGAATTTATATATCAGTAAATTATTGCATGTAAGCTGATAGAAACAGACAGGAGGAAGCCACAGAGAAGCATGATTGTTTCTTATAAATAAATGTTATTTTACAAAATTGTTTTTGAAAAATGCTAACTTTACATTAGATGCTTTCAAAGATTCGCTAGAAAATGAGCAGACATGATGAAAAAACACTACAAACTTGAGTTTTATTGTCAAAACCTTTGTTATTATTAAGACTATTTTTTAATTATTAAATTATATTTTTTCATAATTTATAGAATTTTCAAAATGTTGGTTAAACTTTTTCCTTCTGTCACTAAATTAGAATAAGAAATTTTTCTTTTTACTTTGAAAAACATTGATTTGAAAATTCTTGCAAAAATCAAATAATTGCTAGATCTTGATTAAACTTATTCATAAATGAACTAAACGATTTTAGAAACGTTTTTTTTTTCTTTGTTTTTGTTTTTTTAGAAAATCTTGGTAAAAACTTTTTTCTTTTACATCTTCTGTATTAATTTATGATGGTTTTGTGACATTATTATTAAGTAAAAAATTATATTTACTAATCATAAATGTAAAAGCTTAGTACAATCCAGTAACCTCCTGCCAGCATTTTTATAAGAATTTTTAATTTTTTTGTGTAAGTGTATAAATATGCAATTTTTTGTAAGTGCATATGTCCATACATGATCTTATTAGAAAATAAGAGCAGTAACTATAGTAAATTTAAAGCCAAAGTACCTAAAACATTAGATTACTTAGAATATTCTCCTAAATTTTTAAGATTAGTGACTAGTTAAAAAAAGAAAAATTAGATAAAAATGGTGCTCACGTTATATTTGTCAAGTAATTTTTACAGATATGTCTCCCATAGAAAAAAATTAAATTTTCCAAACATCAGGCTTTCAACACATAAGAACGTCAGAAATAATAAGTCTGATTTTTGTAAGAGTATTTTTTTAACTGCCAAAATTAAAATATCAATATTGAAAATGGAAAATGATTACTAAATTAATGAAACCTTTTTTTTTATTATTTTTTTTTTAATAGATATTAAATTTTTTTTACAAAATAAACATATTTCACAAGTATTATTTTGGACAAAATTATTCACTTGTTAAAGTGCAGGCAATCTTCATGTATAAGATTTTAAATTGATGAAATTGTATTTTTAATTTTTTTTTTTTTTTTTTTTTTTTCCAGACATTATTATTATTAATAAATATCATTTAAGCCACTAATGCCTACTGTCCTATTTTTGGGGTGCAACATATTTTAATAATGACTATATCTGAAGTGAGACTTTGCCTAATTTTTGATCATCAGTGGACATCACATGCATTCGGCATTGTTTTTGTTCGAGTAGTCTCCCTTTAGACTAGCAAGATTTATCCTTTCATCCACACAAATGAAATATTGCAAAAGGCAGTTTACAGTAAGGGTTCCATGGAATCGGGGACCAAGAATATTCCAGCCAGCCTCTTTAATAATCTCCTTTTTGAAGATGCCCCAAGTGGGAGAGGTCTTGTCTTAGGGAACACAATCAAAACTGGACTTAAATCCTTTTTCATTATTACTTCACTTCAGAAAACGGCTGGTAGTTTATAGCCATTTTTATTGAGGCAGCTAATTAATTACTGTACACGATACACACTTGAGTGATCATGTTTCTTTCAAAATATGACTGACTAGGCAGAAGATTTTCCTGCAGTTGTTTGCCATTACTTTACATGATAAACTAGCTTCTAACCAAGGCTATAGAACCTAATTGTTCTGCTATTCAGCCCATAGCTGGAGGGAAAAGAGATAGATTAATGCCTTTCCCAAGGATATTTACACATAAGTGAATGAAATGAATTTGACTCTCTGTGTTCTCATTCAGAGTCAATATCCATTACACCTTAATACACATCATAATAAAATATTTTTGTATTTTCTATTTTTATTTAAACAAAGAATATTACACCATAATACACATCATAATAAAATATTTTTGTATTTTCTATTTTTATTTAAACAAAGAATATTAATGGTGCCGTCTTTTTTTAATCATTTATTTTTATATTTACAAAAAAATATTCTCAAATCAAATGTTTTCAGGTTTTGAATAAAGTATTTTTATTTTTAGGTCTCTGAACAGCCAAACACGCCAACACAACAAAATGCAGGATCCATGTACGTCTCCGCTGCTTCTTTCTTCGTCTCTCCCACTCAAATGGCAATGACCTCTTCATCTAACATCCCCCCAGGTCCGCCTGTGGTCAGTTCAGAAGATAATCAAAACAACGTTTCTGCCTATTCCACTGCAAATGTTGCTGCATACAGTACAACTTCTCATGTTGCATCTAACAATTTCAATTCAGCCTCTGCATCCTCACCCACTTATAAAACCAGGATCTCTTCATCTCCTCCTCTTCCACCTCCTCCTTTAAACTTCCCTCCACCAGCAGCAGACTATGCAGAGGCTGATGACATCAGGTAAAAAAAATTTCTTTCTTGATTGATATCTTTAATAAAGAAGAAATTGGCTAACCACAAATGATTTGATTCTAAAAATTCAATCGCATTAATCGTTGATGTTAATTTGTTTATACCAGCCAGCAATCTTCTGTGTCCCATGTCTTTTTTGGACATTGGTAATCATGGTTCTCTACGATTTTCTCCTTTGCAGCTCTAAATAAATTTTGTTTTCTTATCTCCTAAATATTGTTTCATTTATTCAAGCTCACTAGGCAGACTATGCCTCATCTTCCTCTTACCCTCAATCTCTCCTGTGAGTATCAAAACTTTTAAGCCTTCTTTCCTCATTATGTGTCCTAGAAATTTCAACTGCCTCTTCTTAATAAGTATCAGTCCCCCTTTTTTTCATTTTCTCTAAAACTATGTTACTCACATATTCTATCCATCTTATTCTCAGCATCCATCTGTAGTCTCTTCATCTGTGACAAAATTGACCAGCATTATGAATTACATCATTATAATGTACAAATTCTATAATACTATATTTTGTGAGATTGAAAAATTAAAATAAAATAACATTTAGTTTCCCACCAATCTTGATAAAGGCTTTGAAGTGTTAGATTTATAGATGTTTAGACACTATTTACATTCAATGAACCCAAATATGATATAATTTGGGTCTACTGACCTTACAAAAAGGCAATTTAAATATTCTCCAACCATTCCAGTAAGGCAAAAAAAAAAACAAAAAAAAAACCTTAAATTAGACCTCAAAACTTTTTCAATGCCAACAAAGCACAACCATAAATGTTGTGTTACTTAAAAATCTGTCGCAGGTGGAAATGGCGACTAATTGGTTTGAAGCCAAACAATTATTCTTGTGTATGAAGACAAGAAAAGATAATAAAAATTATTAAAACAAAAAACTCTTCTTGTCTATAGATTTTAATCAAAGTTGTATTGTCGAGGCAGCAATATATTGAATATAGAAATAAGGTGTGCATAAATAATAATGTATCAAATAATGTACTTCGGACCCTTGATCATTTGATTCTCTGTTATTATTTAATATGAAGAAAAACATTTTTTTAAATAATCATTTCATCCCAAGCAAGGCAAGACTGTCACTAGTGTGCAGAGGGTTACAGTGAGAGAAAAATTAAGGTGCAGGGGATGTTGGAGAAATGATAAAAGGAGGATAGGAATCAAGGAGATAGGTGGCAATTGATGTTGCATTTAAACTTTTGGGGATTGTAGCTATCAGGAAAGCAAGCAAATGGAAGGAAGTTCCACATAGAGGAAATGCAAGAAAAGAAACTGGTAGAGTAGAAGAGGTGGCTACATTTAACTATTTGGACAGTAAATGGGAGGGACCTTGGTCAATCAAGTAGCACACACAAATAGATGCTCGTCAGAGCATGAAAATACTTGTGGCTTCATTCTGTTTTTTTCTATATCACATTGGTGAGAAAGTGATTGAAGGCTGGCAGCCAAGTCAAGATCAATTATATTGCAGATCCTCCTTTAGATTTTGTTGAGGACCTCAAGATAAATTGCAGAAGCACCCAACCAGATATGGCAACAGTATTCAATGCACCAATGAATGGTAGATTTGTAAATGTGCAAAATGGATTCTGACAAGAAAAACTTCCTGGCCTGACACAGTGACCCAACCTTTCTAGCAGTAGATGCTGTCTGTATTTCTGAGATGAGGTATTATGACTATTACACTATTTATATCATTTGGACTGTTGTCCTTATCTTCACTGCCATATTCACAGTGTTTCAGTTATTGTAGACACTGGCCTTCAAGTGATACATGTTGAAATTTCAAATTAAATCTTTTTAATTTACAGAGGTAGATTTCTAATTCCACATGCCATGCCATCTCTGGATATTTTAGTTTCAGTTAGTGTCTCAACTCTCCAAGTCTTTTGTTCCCTTTGCTGTGGGCATGTATTGAACTTTTTGATCACTTTTTGGATTACTTCAATCAATGCTTTTTATCAATTGGGTCATAAGTTCTTGGTGATTAACTAAAATTGAGATATTCAGAAAAGTCATGGCATGTGGAATTAGAACACTCTAAAACTATGGATTAGATAATGTGTTCAGTTCAAAATTTCAACATAGATCGCCTGAAGAAGGCTGGAGCATACATCGGTTAAAATGTTGTGAATATGGCAAAAAAGATGATTACAACTGTCCAAATGATGTTAATGGTATAAATAAAAAATATATGTATTTGTTTGGTCAGACAGATTTTATGATGCTGGTAAGACTGAGAAATTTTCATCATTTCCTTATAAGCAAAGGTAGTCATTGTTGATATAAACTTGAAATCATTTTCTTTTAAAAGATTGAGAATAGTTTCTCTACTTAATGGAACTTCTGAATGATTTCATTTAATTATTCCAAGATTCATTTTGTTTTTGTTTTTTTGTTTTTTTTAATAGCAGTTGAATAATTACATATTTTCTATTTCTCTTTTCAGTCACCAAGTAAAAAGATTGTCAACTTCAGAGAGAATGAATCAAATGTAGATTTCATTTTCTATTTCTACAACCGAATGATACTGCAAAGAAAAGAAAAAAAAATGTTTCTTAATCAGCAGCTAAGTTGTAAATTAAAAACAATGACCATCAAATCAGTTTTAAGCAATTAGAATGTAAATGTCTGCTGGAGTTATTTCCCTTAGTTCCCTAGTCTTGCACTTCTATTCCTCTATTCTAACACTATACATGCTTTATATATATATATATATATATATATATATATATATCTCATAAGTTTTTGTTTTTTTTTTAGGTATATTTTAACTTTGTAGGTGCCTGTGATATGTTACTGTTTACCATTCAGGATATAAAGTGCCTTGCACATTTTATTTTCAAACATTATTAGTTTATATGTTAATTATATTTTATCTTAAATTATATATTGTTGGGAAGGTGCTAGGTAAAGCTAATTAACCCCCAAAAAACAAATTCTTTTTTTTTTTTCTTTTCTTTTTTTTTTGTCTTTTCTTTTATGAAAAATAACAAATACAAACTCTGGAAGATTTCACATTTAACTTCATAGTATTTAGTCTTTAATTTTCAAGCTCTTCATCTGTGCAGATGAATTTGGTTTTGAATCTAGAAATAAATAGAAACTGAAGAATTTATCTAAAACTTTGGTTTTTAATTTAATTTTTTTTAAAATCTTAATCTTTTTCTTTCTTATGATGACTTAGTAAATTAAACATGTAACTCAAATATTTAAGTTACCCTATTTGTTGACCTGTAAGATGCGTATTTGACAAGAGTATTTGCAACTATCATTCACTGATGTCTGATTAATATCCATTTTGAGCTTTAGTAGACAGCTCCATAGTCATCATAATGGATGTAGTATATTTTAATATTTGTTTTTTTAATTTTACCTTTTATTTGATGGAAAATGCTGTATCTAATTTTAAATTTTCGCTACAACAAAAAAGTTTAGAAAGTGTTTTAATTGCTAGACCACCCACAGAAAATTTATGCCCCAGTTTTTATAACTTTTCACTATTCTTGGCAGATCTATTCTCACAGTGTTGGATATTTAGTAACAAAATCGATGGAAACACAAACAAAAATTATCTAAATGAAATTGGCTAGATTTTATGCCCAAAACACATTAAAACATCTTTAAATATAAACTTCCCAGTAGCACTTGTTCGTGCGCATGTGTAGTCACATCAATTTAAACTTAGTCTGATGATGTTCTAATGGATGAAACATGTTGCACAAAAACTTTTTCAACCTTGTCATACAGCTTTCCCTTAAAATTTTTCTTAATTATATAAAAATTTATATCTTGTTTTATATATATATATATATATATATATATATATATATTAGTGTTAAATTGTAATGGTGCTTAGTGGCAAAATTACTGCTCCCCCCCCCCCCCCCCAAGTAGTTTACTGGTAGAAAGGCATTTTAGGCAAGCAGGTTTTTTGGGTCAAAAAATATATAGAGCATTGATAGAATTAATATGGGGAAGTTTTTAACTTTGCTGAACAGTGTTATTTCAGCTAAGTGGAAAATCTTTCTATATTATATCTCCAAACAATTTTGTAGTAATTTGTAGATTTCACATCTTCTAATTATATCACTACACAAAATATTTGTTTCAAAACATTATTGTTCTTCTTCAGGTGATATTTTAAAATGAGTGGTGAAAATTATTTATTTTGGAAAATATAGAATGAATTCACTGTTATTTAGAAAGTTAAGGATGGGTGGTTGGAGGAAGTTCTACAATAGGTGTGTCTCTATTACTCAATCAAAAGTGAGAATTAGGTTGAACTATATATAAAGTTGAATTGTTGACTATATGTCATGATTAAATGACATATAGTCATCTGTCTGGAGAAGATACATATTAGGAAAACATTATTCTAATGTGCAGACAGTGGGTTTTGACAGCAGATCTGATTTTAGTTTTTAGAGCTATTAAATTTTTATACTACTGACTTTGTTAAATGGATGAAATTGTTTAATTTAAAACCTAAATTAATAAATATAGTGTACTAAGGTATATTTGAGTTATGAAAAACAAATAAATATTGTGTGTGCCATTAATTTTTAATAAAATTAGAGCATAAATTATAAATGAACACTCGTGTTCATTTATCAACATCAGATAATGAATTTTCTAAGCAAGGGATTTTAACTGTTTGGTCAAATTCCACGTCATTTATATTTTGTGTTAAAACATCATAAAAACGATTAAGTTGTTACTAGAAAATTTTACTTGAGATTTTAAATATTGAAAAAAGTTAAAATGAAAACTATTGGCAAACGTTGTACAGATCTTTATTGAATAGAAACATGAAAAGTCGTTTGGAAAAGGTAGAATCATTTTTAATGTATTTTCAACTGATTAGTTGATTTTTTTTTTTTTTTTTGTCAAAATAAAATGTTTTGGTCTTTAATTTCTGACCTTTCCCATTAAAGCAAAGGCAGCAGAACTGCACACTTCTGTTTTGCATGTCAGCACATCCAAACACATACTCATGAAACAGTGGTTAGTATTGGGTCAAATGTACTAAAGTTGGTTTCATCCAACAAATATTTACCTATCAATATATTATGTATTTTAGTATTGGTCGTGCAAAGTGTCATACCGACAAAAATTATTTCGGTATGCCACTATGCTTATAAATGTCTGCTGATTTTGGTAGACACTTCTTTAATATCTAGTCCAATTATCGTGAAAATATTGATTCATAACAATGTAATAAAAAAGATAAAAGCCTGTCAATAGCTTCATTATAAATGGTTACACAAAAACATTTTGAATTCTGCAAGATTCTATTAGTAACAGCAGAAAGAACTAAAACTTGGTATGCTTTATTCTGTATGTACATTGGACTCTGTAGAAAAGGTAATCCATAATAAAAAAAATATTGTAAATAGACATGAGGTGCCAATATAATTAAACTAATAACATGCTCATCATCTACACTATCAGTACTGCCGTAGATGGATGTGTTAATATATAACAACTAATGAAGAACAAAACACAGTTTTATATGAATTTATTTCTGGTCACTAGTTTATATCTTCACTGAATATAAGGAACATGTCTTACTTACAGTTTTTAGAATGTTCCTGCAATCAGTGCCAGTTTTACCTATAACCTAGGGTCTCAAAATCTAGGAGACCTCCAGCCAAGGTGTATATTTTTGACAGTCATAGGTCTTTTCTCCACATGCTGTCATAACGCATTCTAGACAATAACCTTCAGTAATTTTAAATACTCGTCGTCATCCTCGGCTTTAATGATATCGTTTAATTCAGCACACTTTCATTTTCCTCTACTCATGAGAATGGAGGATTTGTGGGGACCTCACAATTGGAATAGCCTAGGGCTTCTTTTCATCTAAATCTGGTTCTACCTGCAATGATGTCAGTGTAAGATTTTTCTATTGTTTTTTTTTTTTCTTTAAATGTTATCAACCTCAAGTCAAATTTGACAGAGCTTGATTTTTTATCAAGCAATAAAAATGTCAAAATATAATCAGTTAGTATAAAGTTGGACATTTGTAAATAATTTTCAGTGAGAATTTTTTTTATCGGTATAAGTAATTTTGAGTATGAGTAATTTTTGAGTCTCACTCATTTCGTGTTAATATTCAATGTTTTACTATGAAGGCAATGTGCAAAACGTTTAAAATATCAAATTCTTCAGCATTGTTAAAAATTACTTATTTAGGAGTAAATTTATCTACAATCTTGGAATTATCTTTGTTTGTTTTTGTTTTTTTGTTTTTTTTTCCCCCCTTCAGCATTTTTTCCTTGAATACAACTGTAAATTTTGCTGTAAAATTATGTAACATCTGAGAAATAAAATATCTCATTTCCTGGTAGTGGGAAGATGGGTAGGCAGACTATAAATCTAAAAATATCATCAGTGTAAAGGGATTTACTTTGATGAAGACTTCCAATTTCTATTGTAAATATAATTTCAAAAACCTTTTTTTTTTTCTTTCGAGTATAAAATTGAAATGCAAATTTTATTATGCAGATAATAACAAAAAGAACTCAGTAGTTAAATTCTTACATAACAAGTGAAACTGAGCTGAAAAAATTGTGAAATGTATAAAGTTTTTCTAAACACAAAAGTACTTAATATATTTTCCAAAAATGATGCAATGGTTCCAAATATTTTTCTTGACTGATTCTAAACAATGTATTGTCTTCATAAATGCATGCATGCATGTAATGTAATCTAAAATTCATGCCTTTTTGGAGTTTTTTTTTCTTCCCTCAATATTATGTATATTCAGGAACTGTTTCTTGCTTATAGTTCCACTAAATTTTTTTCTTTTGCTACATTTGAAAATAATATTGAGAATTCCCAACTATAGTCTTGCTAATTTTTGTCCAGATTTTTTTAAAATGAGAAATTCTCATTTATTACAAACTTTGCTCATCTTGGTTGTTATGCTTGCAATGTGATGACATTCTTGAAGGATTTGCAGCCTTTTTTTTATTTTTTTTAATAAGCCCTAAAAAAGGAAAAGTTGAAACTCTAAATCTATTTTACACTTTCCAATATCCAACAGTGTTTTAAATTTTTTAGCTCGTGCAGCAAATTCAGTTCATTTACTTTCGTATCTCATTTTCATATCCTTGTGCCAGACTAAATGTAAATAACAATAGAAAGTGAACAGGTCTCCTGCTATCAAAACCACAGTTAAAAGAATAAGCCTGTCTTCAATGCATATTTACACACAAGATTATTGAATATGGATCTGTTAAATTGAATACAAGATTAATTTTTTAATGAGTCATAAAAAGAAAATAGTGAAGGTGTAACAAGCCAGGATAAGTTTCTGTATTTACCATAACCAATGTATTAACAACTTTATCTTTCACATTCATTAATTTTTCAGTAAATTCTACTTGTCATTTAGCTTTGGGCTCCATTTTTATAGCCTTGTGGAAGTCTAAATAAATAACAATACAAAATTAACTTGTCTCTTGTTGAGCCCACAGTTAAAAGGGGGGGGGTCCTTGTTCATTTTTTGCATTAAGTCTAAAACAAGTCATGAAATTAAAAATAGATTAAGATCTATCAGAAATAATTTCTTTATAGCCAAGAAATGTAATTTAAATCCTTAAATTATACTAAATGTCTTTTGAAAACCAACAAACACTTTATCCAGTCTAGTGGTAGAATGTTCTCTTTCTGCTTTCCATGCTTAGGGGAGATAACTCGTATCTGTTAATATAACCCATTTTTATTCACTTTTTGTTGCTTGTCTGTTTTCTTCCATGGAAGCAGAGCATGTGACTTTTCAACACTACCTCATTGGATTGAATAAAAGGTTTGGTTTGAAATTCTAATAAGGTTATCAAGTACAAATACAGGTATCTGAAGAATTCCAGAGGGAACTACAGCTGAAACCTTGTGAGTATAACACCCAGCCATATTTGGCCAAATGGCAAAGCATCTAATCTATACTTGATAGTCCAATTCTCTAAAATGTTAATGTGAGGACAAAAGAACAAAGATTTCATTGGAGGTTTTCTGATTTTCAGAGCCACAAATAAAAGAAAATGTATTTTTAAGTGAACAATTTAATAAATGAAATAACTCTGAAATTTTTGGTTTTATTTTTTCAAAGACAAATTTGAAAACACTTTTATTCCTACCAAATAAGGATTAGGTTTAACATAACGTTTTGGTTTAAAGACTTATAAAATTTGTTTACTGACCCGATTCACAAATGACAATAAGCTTCATTTTTTTTTTTTTCTTTTTTTTTTTTTCAATTTACTCTTATAAATTATATCCTAAAAGAAACAGTCTTTTTCATGTTGCAAAAAAATCTTTCAAATAACATTTGAAGTTTTTCCTTTTTTCTGAAATATGTTAAAAAATATAAGTTTGTAATTATTTCCATGTTTAAGTATAGTTTTAATCTTAAAATTTTAACATTTAATTGCAAATTTTCTCTTCCCTGATTTGATTCTTGTTTTATACTTTAAAAGCTGAAGATGTTCTGGAAATATTTTGTCAACAAAGTTTATTTTCATAAAGAAAACAGTTGTCAAATGTTTAAATAAAATTTAGGGCTTTATTAATTGAACAAAATGGCTGACCAATCATTAAAACATTGCACACTTTAGATTTTTTCTAATCATCGATCTTTAAGCAGATGAAAAAATGCATAATGGCTTTTGACAACAATAATTGTATCATTTCTTTGGACATTTTCATACTTGCTTTATTGATGGCAAGATTAAAGACAGAAAGTCCCATAAATATGACTTCAAAGAGCTGCACTTTTCATTTTGTACTCTTTTCCCGTCCCCTCTACTAACTTTCAATACTAAGTTTTAAAATGTAATTCTGATAAATGAAAAGGCTTTCATTTTAGCTTTAATTGAAAGCTAAATGATTAAATTTACTATTTCCTGTAAGCAAAATACTCTGGTGTATTCCAAATAAAAATTATGTTGATTGGAATCTCGACTTTTTGAGCATTTTTAGTTAAATCATTAAAATCAACCATTTTTGACATATTGACACACTTGTAAACAAAAGCTAATACTTGGTTTTAAAAAAAATCTTGCAAAAGTAAAATATACATCTGTGATAAATTATTTGAGGAAAATTAGAAAATCTGATTTGAAACAAGTATTACTTGCTTATTGCATGAAACATAGTATGCAAGCCTTTCTCAATCATGGCGTTCTTGTATTTCTGACATGTTGATTGATTACTGACAGCCTGATATGTTGAAAAGCTATAACAAAAATATTTAGTGAAATAGGAATTAAAAAAATGTAAAATCTATTTTAATGTTTTGAAGGGATGATTTGAAAAGCCTGTTGAGATGTAAACATGAAACACAGAAATGAATAATGAATTCAAAAAGAATTTTTTTTTTTTTTTTTTTTTTTTAAATCATTTCACCCCAAGCAATGCAGAACTGCCACTGGTGCATAGTGGAGTTATATAAGAGGTGAGTGATGAGAGAGAGAGGAACAAGTTACAGGTGTGTCAGAGAATGAGTAAGAAAAGGATGAGAATATAGGTGTGAAGAGGCTTCATGAGGGTAGAGTGGAAAGGAAGAACAAGGGTTGTCAGGGAAAGGATGTGAGTCAAGGAGATAAGAGGTGGCAATTGATTTTGCATTTAAATTCTTGGAGATTGTAGCTGTCAGGAAAGCAAGTATACGGAATGGAATTCCACAGGCAAGAGATGCAATTAAAGAAATTGATAGAGTAGAAGTTACGGTTACATTTGATTGGTTTCACTCCAAAATGGTGGGACCTAGCTGCTAGTCTAGTAACTCAACTAAATTCATGCAGTGGGTGCACCAGGGAGCTAAGCTCATCAGAGCAGAAACTGTAAAAGTATTTGTAGAACAGAGGGAAGCCACATTACATTGGTGAGAAAGTGATTGGAGTTGAGCAACCAGGTTGGGATCAATTATGTTACAGATTCTTCATTGGATTTTGTCAAGAAGCCCAAGATAAATAACAAAGACACCCGACCAGATGTGACAGCAGTATTCAATGCATGTGCGGATGGTAGATTTATATATGTGCAAGATGGATTTAAACAAGAAAATCTTCCTGGCCATACAAAGGGAACCAATCTTCCAAGCAGTAGATTTAACTATGGATTCAACCTGAGGTCGGCTGTTAGATTTAGGCCGAGGAGGCACAGTGTTTTGTCTTTTAGGAAGACTAGCCTGATCTATTCTGATGGGGAGGGGGGTAGAAGCATTTGTCTATGGTTGTTAAAGGATAGTAGCTTCAATTTAGAAGCATTAAAATTTACAAACCATTTCTTACCCCAGTCCACCACAGATTGGAGGTCCTTTTCAAGATGAGCTTGAAGTTTGCTTTGTCAACCTCAGCAGATTTCTTATCGAGGCAAGAGTAAATGGTTCTGTCATCAGCATAAATGCCTGCTTGGGATTTGATTACATCAGGGAGATTGTTGAAGATCAGAAAAAGTAGGACCTAGAATAGAGCCTTGAGGGATAATAGTATCTGGAAGCATTTAATACTACCTTCATTATGTGATTTGAAAGGAAAGAATGGATTAGGTCAAACAATCATCTAGTTATATCATACCCATGTAGCTTGCGTAAAAGGCCAGCATGCCAGACTCTGTCAAATGCTTTGTAGATATCTGGTACAACAGATCAAGTTTCGTTGTTTTTATCAAGAGCCTGGTATATATACTCTGGTGAAGAGGGAACCATACTGTTTATTGGAAAAGAGACTGTGAGATGTTGAACCACTTCAGCATTAATAGCCTTGAGCACTTTGCCAAAAATTGATAGTGCGATAATCTAAGGGTTCTCTAGCATTCTTAAATACAGGAATCACAGAGGCAGACTTCCAGCAGGCAGGGAAACAAGAGGCAGTAGTTGTAAAGTTTAGAGAGGACAGGAGAGTTCAAGGCTACATCAGGACAATGATTGGGATTCTATCACCTCTGCTCACCTTATGGGGTTCAAGCTTTGAAATTGTTAGAGACCAGCAAGGAAGTAATGTGAACGTCACTCAATTTAGCTTCGGTTCGAGGTGAGAAGTTGAGTGCGAATCAGACGAATCAAATGTTGAGTTGGTGGGGAATCTGCAAGCAAAGCATTCAGCCTTGTCCACTGAAGATGTGAGGACCTCAAATTTATTGAATGAAGGAGGGATTGAAGGCTTCCTGCTATTTAACTTATTTTTAAAGAACTGCCAGTAGTCTTTGGAACCGAACTTGCGGGATGATATACACTGCTTCATTCTTTCAGCAAAGAACAGCTTAGCATCATTTGGGATCCGCTTGCATTCATTACAAGCAGAGGCAAAAAGGCACCTATTATGGTCAGGCGTGTGGCTTTGATAAAGCCGGAAGTAGTGATTCCTGTGGGCAATAGCGACTGAGTAAACGGGAGAACCAGGTGGACGAATGGGGTTTAAGTTGTAACTTTTTGGCTGTGATGAAAGCATTGATGCCAGCTTTAACCCAAGAGGAGACCTTTCAATGGGAAGACTAAAAACTTTGTTCCAAGGGATGTCACACAGGAAATTGCGGAACGACTCTCAGTCTGCTTTTTGTTAGCAGTAAGATATTCTGCTAGTCGAAGCTTCCTGAAGGAGGGGAAGTGGAAGGAGATATTAACAGAAACCACAGCATGATCAGAGTTTGCAAGAGGGCAAATCTGCATGACATGGCAAGAGTCAGGGATAGAAGTGAAACAGAGATCTAGCAGTGAGTCAGTTCCATTAGTGTTATTAGCAAAACGTGTGTGGAAATCAACTACTTGCATAAAAGGTTGAGTGATTGAAAAGTTCATGGTATGGACACCAGCAAGATCTGTGACAGAGTTTTTTAGCTACTTGGTATGATGAGCATTGAAGTCTCCAAACACAAATATATGGGCGAACTGATGAGGGGAAATGGCCTTACCTATATTTTTAGAGATGCAGTCAAGTATGGAACAGTCAGGAGATGAAGGGGAATGGTAGAGAAAGAAAAGATAGCTAACTGAGCTTAGCAAAGAGAGATGGAGATACATGGAGGAATGATCAGGAAATCCAAGAGAAATCACCCTAACCCAAGGGAGATGTTTGCTGACATAAATGCCAAGTCCATGCATATGGACATTTGTGTCCTTCCTAAAGAGGGGAAGGCAACCAGAGATACAGAAATCAGAGGAAGGAATAGAAGGGTCAAGGTTAGTTTCACAGAGAGCTAAGATATCAGGTGAGTTTACTTTGATGAACGATTCAATGCTGTAAAAATTAGTATGGATACCATGGATGTTCAAGAAAGAGATATTAATAGGTTTAGGTGATTTATGTTTAGCTGGTTTAGTTTTAGTTCTTACTTTTTGGTATGTCATAATTAGTGATTTTTTTCAGTAAGGAGAAGCCTAGAGTAGTATTATCAGTTGTCAAATGTAATATGTGTAGGAAGGAAACTGGAACAGATTGCAGCATAATGTAGGCTCAGGGTTGCCAAACAGAAGCACTGGCAGGGACACCCATCCATGCACTACAAGATGCCTCAATATTATTCAACTGTTGATCAGAGCAGCCTCTCAAGATGCTACGCAAAAGTCTGGGTTCCTAACTACCAGTCGGAAGCAGCAACCAGGAAACTGCTAACCCTGTACCCTCAGAATGATGAGACATAGCCACCATCCATACACATTGCAAAAAGCTTACGACAGCACTAATATTAAGACCTAAGGAGAGGAAAGGAACTTGGAACCCCTTTCTAAACAGGAAACAAGGCATGAGCCTCTACTCCTCTTCTAAAGAAGATGGAGGAGTATGAACCGGACGATAGTAAAGTCTATCTACTCCAATTCAAAAAAATTTTAAAAATTAAAAAAAGTAAATAAAAAATTTAAAATTCTTTAAGTTTTAACTTAGTTAAAGTCATGAGATCCCTTAGTAAACACTAAAAGAATTTTAACATACCTTTCCTTAGAAATTCAAAAAAGAATAAAAAAAAACTTTGCAGTCTGGATGCCTAAGAGAGCTAACTAAAACCTTAACTGACATTTTGAAATTTATCCAACACTATATGCAATAAAACATAGAAAAATAAATAAATACATATGTAAATATTAATTTTAAAATTAAAATCTCAGAAAAAAAAAAGTATCAATCAAGCTTACAGTTGTCATCAAAATAATAACTGAGTTGAGTGAAACTTTAAATTCATCATAGTGAATTCCATTTCACTTTTTATTTCAGTTGACCTCTAGTTTTATTGACCGGAGAAAGAGGAGGGAGTGTCAGAAAGTCAAAAAGCAACATTTACAAGAATTCAAGTTTCTACAGCTTCAAAGGAATATTAAAATCAGCCCTTGCAGTTCGGATGCCTAATAGAGCTAACTGAAATCTTAACTGACACAAGTATATTTTAGAATTTATCCAACGCTATATGCAACAAAACATAGAAAAATAAATACATGTAGAAATATTAATTTTTAAAATTAAAATCTCGGTGGGAATGGGGGGGAAAAAAGGGTCAATCAACCAGAGATGAAATCAGTTGCTATGAAAATATTAACCGAGTTAAGTGAAACTTTAAATTCATTATATTTTTAAATTTATCCAACGCTATATACAACAAAAATATATTTCACAAAGCCTAAAAAACCTTTTCTTTTTTTTTTTTTCAGAAATAGGATAATCCTTAATATGTAATCTTTTAATAATAATGTCATTTATGGATGAATATACTTAAAAAGTGGGAATTTTTAAACACTAAAAAGAATTTTAAATTATTTTTTTTGTGCAAAATAACTTGTATTAAGCTTTTCAATTTTTGATTTGTAAATCTACTTTTCACGTAATAACAATATCAGATAAAAGAATATTAATGCAGAATTTTAAATGATTGATATATTATAAATTATTTAACATTTCAAAAAAATGAAAACTGCCCTTATAAAAATTAATTATTCATCAGAAAAAATTTTTTTCTTAAGACAGTAGTGTTCATAATAGATTGTATTTATGAAAGCATAAAAGTTTTCTAAATTAAATAATATCATAACTTTACTGCATTTTTTATTTTACAATTTGGAGTAGATTTTCAGAAAATATGTCAGTAAAGTGCCATATGTGATACACACTTTGACTGACTTGGCAGAAGATTATCCCACAGTAGGTTGCCATTGCTTTCTGCGGTAGACTGGTTGCCAGCCAAGGCTATAGAACCCAATCTGTCCTATTATTTAACCCATAACTGGAGGGAAGAGATGGATTAATACCTTTCCCAAGGGTATTTGTGCATAAGTGAATGCAATGAATTCAACTGGAATCCGAACTTGGAGTTGTTTGAAAAAAAATTTGATTTACATTCTCCAAAGAGTCCTGATTTTAACTAATACAAACAATTTTTAATTGTTATTTCAAGATATTCATGAATTTCATAATCAGAGTGGGGTGTAACTAATGTTAAAAAAAACATATTTTTTTAAATAATTTAATTTGTTTACTAATAAGTCTTGAAATTTTAATTGTTTTTCACCTGAAAAAAGGTACGAAAATACTAATTTTATACATAACCCACTGATATATAAAAAAAACAATTTTTAAACAAAATTTTGAACACACTATAAAAGATTTAATAAGTAATAAAAATACTTTGTTTTTTTCTTCTAAATAATAATAAACATTTCGGCACTAAAACTTTTTTATTAAGTTTGTAGCTATTTTTATCATGCAATGCTGTTTGTTAGTGAAAAATGGAGATACTGTTATCCATACATTATTGCCAAACAAAAAGGAAACTTTGTCTTTACATCACACATGCCCTTTTTAACTTCATTCAAATTGTGTGTGCATGTGTTTACTCTGGGGAAGATCTACAACTCATAATGGATCACTTCTCTGCCACTTGTGATGCTTTTGTATTGAGGATTAGCCTGAAGAAAACAAAAGCTTATGTTCACTTTTCCACCTGATGTACCCTACAAAGAACCAACAATACTTGTGAGAAATACCAACTCATTAACTTTCCCATATATTGGAAGTACGATATCAAAGGACAGCGCCCTAGATGCTGAAGTTTTTCCATGCATTCAAAAGACAATCGTTGCATTTGGCCAATTGGAAAGTAAAGCTTGGTCAAATAATGACATTATCAAAGTAAAGTGGGGAAACAGTTTGTGTCTTCATGTCCCTGCTGAACTCTTCTTCTGAAACCTGGACAACATGCCAAAGAAATATAAAATGGTTTGAGTGATTCCACCAAAAACACTTGAAATGCACCCTTAAAAT
The DNA here is from genome assembly GCA_037127315.1 of Ascarosepion bandense. NCBI lineage: Eukaryota > Metazoa > Mollusca > Cephalopoda > Sepiida > Sepiidae > Ascarosepion > Ascarosepion bandense. The sequence goes on along the minus strand of JBBBDQ010000316.1, from coordinate 2,802,407 downwards.
GAAATGGCAAACACTGTTGTCCGTCAAACATGTAAATGAGTAGTGAAAAGAAAATAACCCTCAACCAGATCTAATTGGTAAGGGAATGAGGGATAACAGGATTCACAAACAACTTTTCTACAGGAAACTGAAGATAGGAAAGTGTCCAAAACATGAGATTAGGAAGGGGTTTAAAGATAATTTGAAGGATAATCTGAATGCATTGCACATGGATGTGCAGCATTAAGAAGAACTGACTTTAAATCGTACATTTTAGAAGCACTTTATAAGGGAGGGATGAATATCTTGGGTATACTCAGATCAAATGTGAAGAGAAACTTGTGTGTGTGTGAGTACATGCTCTTGTTAAGGAGATAACATTAAGGAGATAACATTAAGGTTATATAAACAATCTGTAAGGTTAGCATAACAATCAGAAACAAACCAATTATGCCAATCTGCCCCATCATCTTGCCAAACAGTACCTATACTTGCAACAAGATTTGCAGATCATCAGGACTAAGAAGCCACCTGGTGGTACACAGAAAAGTTGTATGACATGCAGCTCCAATTAAAGATATCGAGCTTCTCATTTATACCTGAAACATGTGAAATAGAATACTGGCTGCAAGAATCATCTTCGGGACAATGGACACCAAAATGAGATGGAAGTCATCACAAATGATGCAAGAAAGCAGCTTTCCTCTGAGTAAAGTGTATTAATCACTATATATATGTGATTGTGTTTGTTTATATTCAATCAAAGATGTGAAAAGAATTCTGCACAAAAAAAGTCTTGAGAAATTCCTTTCCATTCTGCATGGAAAAATTGCTGATATTCAAAATACATGGTATCATTATTCTATCTTGTTTTCTGGACTTGTTCTGTGATAGATATGTGCTGTCAGAAATTGTTTTTGATAGTTGATCCACTAACTAAAGAATATAAAATGTTTTAGCTTTGAATTTACTGATCAAGTGAAGAAACTTGGTCATTTCCTCAGTCTAATAACTGAGTGAACATTGGTTGCTTCCTCAGTCTGATGTCATTTTGTTCTAGATTGTTGGTTTTCAGCTCCAGATCACAATTCCTTCATTTTTATCATTTGTTAATTTGTTTCCCAATCTATGAATTATATAAAGTTCAGTAATATTTGACTCAAATTCTTCTCCTGTGGGCCATGTGACCCCCACTACTTAATAATCACTGTCTTCAATGCATATTTGCACACTAGATTATTGAATATAGATCTGTTAAATTGAATACAAAGTTGTATTTTTTTTTAAATGAGCCATAAAAATGGGGGAATAGTGAAAATGTATCAAGCCAGAATCAGTTTCTGTATTTACCATAAACTGTTTCAGGTATCAACACTTTAATGAGCTTTAATATGCTCCTGCTACATTTGACCCACAATTTTGACTCTTGTGAGTTCATTAAAAAATAAGACATAGAATTTAAACAAATGAAAAATTAAATTAAATGTAAAGAATTCAATGCAACCTTCAATGTATGTAGTTGGCATGAGTGAAAAGAATATTTCTTTTCACTATGAAAAGTCCCTGACAAAGAGGTGGATTCTTTCAAATCTTGCACCACCTGTAATTATTGTCAGGAGTAGTAATTCAAAATCTCACCACCTGTGATTATCTAAAGATAATCACAGGTAGTGGCAATCTAACATAAAAGGATTAACAACTTTAGCTTTCAAACTTCTTAAATTGTGCAGTAAATTCACCTCCTATTTAGCTTTGGGCTAGATTAAGTGAATAACAAGACAGAACTAACATGTCTCCTGCCATCAAGCCTACAGTTTAAAAATCAAAAAAGGGTTCTGTGTTTATTCCTTGCATTAAGTCTAAAAGAAGTCATGAAATTAAAAATAGCAGTTATGTTCTTGATTGAAATAATTTCTTTATAGCTGAGAAGGGTAATTTAAATCATTAAATTATACTAATTATTTTTTGGAAAACCAATAAACACTTTATCCAATCTACAGTTCTTTTCATGCTATGGGGAGATAACTCATACCAGTTAATATGCACCAGTTTTATTATTACCTCCGTCTTAAGGTGGAGGTATTGTATTCAGTCGCATTTGTCTGAGGGTTTCTGGTCAATATATCTCAAGACCCACTGGATGGATTTGGATGAAACTTTCAGGAATGATTAGCCTCATGACTGGCACAAACTGATTAGATCATGGTTTTTTAGTATGGGATAAAGTTTCTGGATTATTTTTCTTTTTTTTTAATAATATTTTTTCGTATGTTTCACATGCCAAACATTGAATTACCTCCACTAGCTATCATTACATTTTCTGAAAGCACTATTTTTTTTCCATATATCATTTGTAATATAAATTCAATATTTATTATCCAAAAGTTTTTAAAAAAGTGATCAAGTTTGTTACAGTTATTCTCATTTTAATAGTCATCTCTTGCTAATCACTGAGATGATGTCATATTTCCTTGGAGGATGTTGAACTCTTTGACTGCTCTTGATCACTTCTGTTTTAATTGTTCATTTCTTCTATAGAAGAAGATGATATAAATATATAAATATATAATAATCAATAATAAATATATAATTGTTCATTTCTTCTATTGAAACTTAACAACATTTTAACACTACATCATTTGATTGAATAAAAGTTTGATTTTTTTTTTGTTTTTTTTGGTGGCGAATTTCATAGATAGATACTCCAAGAATTGTGGAGTTTAGATTATTTTCATTGGGCAGTAAATTAGATGATGGCATATGACCTATTTTCTACTGTATCAGAACTTAGCAGCAGCTTTCTAAAATGAAGATCAGGTGTAAAATTTAAACTGTTTTGAATGCTGTGTCCTACAGCTGTCATTGTGAATGTGTAATGAATTTATATGTGCAAAGTTAAGTTTTATACAAATCCTATATATGCAAAGAGTGGGATGTAATAACAGTAACTCTATAAAGACAGTCTGATTTGTATAAAGAGAAACTTCAAACATTTAATTAGAAGTCCTTGTTGAAAGAGTTATATATATATATATATATATTGTGTGTGTGTGTGTGTGTGTGTGTGTGTGTAAGAGAAGTTATAATAAAGTTTTTCTCTGTTGGTAGAGTTTGTTCACACTGAATATACGGGGTGATTAAAAAGTAACTCCTCATTTTAAAATGGATGAGAGAAAAGTGTTTTATTTAAAATTGGAAATAGACACCAGATTTTTCTACCAGTTTCTCAAGCTGTCCAGGAATCAAGTCAACTGATTTCATCAGAAACTCTCATGGTATGGCAGACATAACTTCTTGCATTCGCTGTTCAAGTTCTTCCAAAGTCTTGGTTTGGTATAGTAGACTTGCTCCTCTAGCCAACCCCAAAGAAAAAAAAGTCACAGGGTGTGAAGTCAAGACTCCTTGCTGGCCACTCATACATAAAATAAGGAATTACTTTTCAATCCTCCTAGTATTAATGTCCTTTGTTCATGTAAGGATTGGTGAGAGAAAAGGAAATATTCCACATGACAATTCTTATTTAGCATTAGTGGAGATGATTAGTTGGACTAACACAGAAGATATTGGGGAAAGACATTATGTTCAGTGAGAAATTAAACATTTTCATACAAATATGTGACACACTTTGGAGATAATACAAAAAACTAAAAACTAAGTTGCCAAAAGTAATTGAAATCACGCATAAGCAAAGACAAATGCTGACAAATGAACAAGCATCTTGACTGTGTCTCATATGCTTATCAGCAATGCCCATTAAGATGTTCATGTGCCGCTTCAGATATATTACATTTTCACATCTGTGGATATATGCTAATCATCTATCCCAGATCGTGACAAATGAACAATTAATTGAACACAAAAATAAAGTAAGATTGCTATTCGATTGAATAATCAAATGGCAATCCTTTCCCAGGTTTATTTTATTTCAACACAGGTGCTGATTTATCAAATCAAGGATGAACGTTGAGACAACATAATTTTGATATAAAATTTTAATGTAAGATTAAAAGAATAAAAATAAAAAAAAAGAAATCTTAAGGAATCAGAATGTCCAAAGATCTTAACCTCAAAGTTACTTTTGGATACCCAGTGTGGTTGAAATATGAAATTACAATATAATATAGGAAACATGAACAATATACAGGCGATCGTGAATGCAAAATATCAACATACAATTAGGGGAAATTATTAATTTGAAAGCACATGGTATGGTGTGTGTAAGAACATAGTATTCATGTAAGCATGCATATTCTAATGCGGATCTAATAATTTGATAACTTATCTTCATGACATTTTTTTCTTTCTTTCTTTTACCGTCTCTTCTCTTCTTTATTTCTTAACACTTGAAATTTAAATAGTTCTGTTTTCACTATATTCGACGTAGCTTCCTTTCAGCATACAGGTTCAGTTATCTGGTGATTTCTCTGCGTTGCTTTCTTTCTTTACTTCCTCTTCTTCTTTTGGTAAGTTGGTTGTTTTAACTTTCTTGGCTTTACTTCAAATAAACTGCAATCAGTGTACGAATTACAACAACTTTGTAGATATATTTTTTTTCCTTCTTCTTCTTTTGAGAAATTGATTATCTTCACTTTCTTTTCGTTACTTCAAATAAACTGCAATCAGCGTACGAATTACAACAGCTTCGTGGATATATTCTCTTTCGACAATTATGTGTCAGCATACAGATATTAATATAACTTAGTTTCGTCTTTGTTGTTGTATTTCTTTCTTTCTCGATACACGGCATAATTTCGTTATCTTCCTTCTTTTAACAAATAAGACTTTACACCTTCGGTCTTTTTTTCTTGTCCAGAGTTACTCGTGATGAAACGGGCTGATCCACGCTATCATTTCCAAATGCATCCCCCTTCCTTCATTGTTAGCAGAGTTTAGCAAACGGTTCTTGCTTCATTAAGACTCAGCAAGTAACTGATTAACTTCTTGCTTTAATTTTCTCACGTGACTTTTGACACAAATTTTAACTTCTGCTGCTTCTACAATCTCCTGATCGACATCAGATGTCTGGTTTATTTCCTGTCTGGCTTTTATCTAGGTTGCCTATCCTTGACCTGCTATTCCAACACTAGCACCGGTCGTTCACGTGATCGACCTCTTGTTACTATGCAAAGTCCACCCTCATATGCATAGGTGTGTGTGTGTGTGTGTGTGTTGTTATCTATATATCTGTAACAACTGTTGTAGTGTTTCAAAAGAGATAACCATGTCAAGATGATATTGACCACATTACAAACAACAGGAAAAAGAAATACATGTCTATTTTGCTGGCTGAGAGTGGTTGCCTTTATTTCTTGACTCGTATGCGGTTGTCATGCAATATTTTATATGTGAGGGTAGATAATTATTTATATATTCCTACACTCAGTGTATAAGGAATATGTGGTAAGAATCTAAAACCCATCTATTGAAGTGAACCAAACTGTTTGATGTTTTTAATGTGAAGCATTTCCCTGAATTAGCTCTGACTTTTAGCTGCTTGTTTGAAAATGGTTTATATTCAATTTCATGATTTTCTTTCTATTGCATCAAAGCATTTTTAAACATTTGAATTGCTGGAACTGAATAAGAATAGGCATGACACAATTGATTAGAATCTGCAATTGACATGAGATGATGGTTTCTGGAAGCACTAGATTTTCAGGAAGGCAATTGTTTTACACGAAAAATGAAAAAATATTTGCACTAAGTACTGGCAGACATTGGTATCTAACAAATGAGTTGAGCATGCTCCTACTAGTTAGTTACCAGTCAGTCAGTAATTGCTGTACATGATACACACTTTTGTGATCATGTCTCTTTCAAATATATGACTGACTAAGCAGAAGATTTTTCTACAGTAGGTCACCATTACTCTCTGCAGTAAACCAGTTGACAACCAATCTGTCCAGCTATTTGATCCATAGCTGGAGGGAGACGAGATGAATTAATACCATTCCAAAGGATATTTGCATGTAAGTGAATGCCACAAATTTGACTGGAATTCGAACTCGGCTTCTCAATTACTCATTTCAAGTTGATATCTTTTACACCACAACGCACATCCTGTTACTTTTACAGCACATAAAAATCAACAAGGAGAGCAGATTTGCAGTTACAGATTTCACTTCCAACTGTGGAAAATCTTACAGTAATGGTTGAAAGTTATTGCAAAGTCTGAAATAACAAGAACAAAAGTACACATGTTACTGTTTCTGTATAGAAATGCATGACTGTTAGGAAAATGGGTTTATTTACAAGTAAAACAAAATAATTCTTGGTAATGGCTAAAAGTATAGCTGAAACCACTCGAAAGTGCAAAACCATTGAACAATTCTTATATAATTTGAGTTCTGAGAAGAAAAATCATAAGAACACATGAAAAATTATATGAAAAATTTAATGTTAATATCTTGTCTATCATTTTTAATGAAACCTGCATATATATATATATATATATATATATATATATATATGAGAGAGCAAGAAGTCCCCATTAATGCACTAAAGGAAAAAATGCAAAAGTTTAAAAAGAAAAAGTATGCATTTCATTTAAACATATAAAAGTGCCTTGTTTGGTAGTTTATAGCAAAATCCTCTAATATCTTTTGTCCCTTAATTCACACCAAGATTCTGAATCAACAAGTTTCTGTTTCTCAATAGAAGTTAAAACCAATAATGATGTGGGTTTGCTCCAGAATGTCTGCTATGTGTTGTTCTATTCAGAACTATACAAGGAAAGACTATAGGGGCCTCGATGACGTTTGTCAAATTAGCCTTGTGCCAAACACAACCAAAGTCTCCACAATTTAAAATATCAGAAGTTGAAGATTGGATGTTGGAATGTCAAAAAATAAAATATTTCGTTTTGTGAGTTAAAGTAAAATTTTATTAACTAAACAGAATAACAAATTTGTAAGAAGAAAATTTTCAAAGAGAAAAATGTATGTAGTTAAATGTTCCACAGAAATAGTAGTACGGAGTTAAATGAATCCTGATAGTTAATAGTAGAAGAATGTGTGTATGTAGAAATATTAGCAGGTTACTAATAAAGTCTGTGTTCCCTTCCCTTTCTTATGACTGGCAAGAAAGTGAAAAAAAAAAAAAATGAAGCAATAAAGAAAATTGTACTTGGATTTTAGTTTTTAGGAGTCGGTTGAAGTATCTTGTTGTTGTTGTTGTTGTTGTTGTTGTTGCTTTGACGGCGTGTGAGTGACGATGAAGAAAGGAAAATTGGAATTCAGGCGTCCTGAAATTTCTTTTGTTACATTTTAGCATGTCGTCTCTTCTCCCATCTTACTGACTGATCTGGCAGGTCAATAGACATGGTTAAGTAGTGGAATCTAGTCATGTGACTTCATCAAACAGCATACCCATTATTTTAGGTATTAAGAAAATTTGGCCGAGGTTATAGATCAATTTGCTATTTCCTATCAAATCAGAATTCAGCATCTTAATTTTCAAACTAACTTATGAAATTTGCCTTGGTTTTGGGTTTTTTCAGTCATTCTGATCCATTTTTGTGGATGTACAATTTTACTTTTTGTGTTTCAGTTAACTGTTGGATGATATAGGATTTGTATTCTATAAGACATAAACCTCTCTTTCTTTTTTTATTCTAGAATGCAGTCGGCACAGGATGCATCTCATCACTTCTGGGAAAAAATCTAAACTTCAACCCTAGTCACATGACACACACACACACACAGATATTTTTTAGCAGAAAAGCCTATAAATTGTGTTGCAGAGAAATATTCAAATTTCACTGAAAGTCCAAACAAAAATTTTTGTGCGTATATATAGGTGCTGAATTTCATGACAGGTAGTCACTAGTTTACGGTGGGTTTGTCATTCTTTTAAATTCACAAGTGACTAATCCGACTGTTTTTTTTTTCTTTCTTATATGTTTTTCTGTTGCTTTTCTATTTCTTTTTGTTTTTTCGTTTTATTTCGTTTTGCTTTTTTCTTTCTTTTGTTTTTTCTTTTGTTTTTTCTTTCTGTTGTTTTTCTTTTGTTTTTTTGTTTTTCTTCATTATTAATTGTTTGTGCCGGGGGCCTATTTACTTTTGACCATGTGCCTGAAGCACATGGAAATTTTAGTGGTGAGTCTGACAAATGTTAGGTTTTTCATTTTGGTGCTGAAATGCTGGAAAAAGTGTTTTTGTTCGTATGAATGCTTATGGTAGTGGGTGCCGATGAAAAGATGCTGGAAAGATAATTTAGCTTATATTGTGAGTTTTTAATTTTGGCAATAGAAGGCTGACAAGGAGAATTTGATACTTGCAATAGGTGTGGAGGCGTCTTGTATGTAAGGAAACAGTCTTTGATGTATTCACTCCTGAGGTCAGTAAGTAGTTTTTGAGGCAGGGAAGAAAGAAAGAGGTAAGGAAGGCGATACTAATTACTCTCTTCTTCTCGAGTCGGTCTGCCTGTCGATGCTTTCTGTATCTGCTTTTTATATCTTCTTTTTGGATCACAGCTGCTCATTTGGGATTTCACACTTGTATTTGGTTCTGGGCTTCCCATTGGCTGATAAATAAAATTCGTGTAGGCTCACAAACTGGAAATTTAATATTTAATTAATTTTTAGTTTTCAACTGGAACATCTGCGCGGAGCCAGCAGCACAGCGACGACTTTTGCTCATTTGCTTTTTGGTCGTGAAAGCGCAAACATCCGGTCCATCGCTTTTGCTTGGTATCACCACAAGACAAAAATATAAATTAACATTTAAAAAGCAGCATAAGACCTAGTTCTTTTCATTTTTATATTTTTCAAACACACATGTGGGTACTATTGGGATCTGAACTGCCCAGGTTTTTGTTATTATCTGAGTGTTGGCATTCCAAACATTCAACAACAACAACAACACATCTTTTAAATGAAACATAAAAATGGTTATTGTCTGGAGGAAAACTAGAAGCAGAACATCCATTGAAATAACATTTATAGATTCATTTTTTTATAAAGTAATGAAGCATTGGTAGGGTGAATATTTACTTTAAATTTATGATGATCAACCTAATGTCTCTGTCGGTGAATAGACAATGTCTTAGTGGTTGCTGGCCCATTTCTTCCATTTATGTGACAAGCAGTAGGCTTCTATTTTTATATCCATAAGGGAATTCAAAATCTTATTTCACTTAGAGGTATGAACTTTTTAAATATAAGGTTAACATTGGTTAGAAAATAATTTCCCACTGATTTTTTTTCTTGAATTTGCAGGAATTATTATTGCTATTTTGTAAATCATCCAAAAATAACATGTGGTAAAAATAACATGTGGTAGGTCTACAACGAAGTTTTTTGGCAGTATTTGCCTTTGAAATGATTGTTTATCAAAGAAACTTTCTGATGGGTTGAAAAATATGTATAGGATTTAGTTCCTATAGTACAAAATATATTTCATGTAATAAAACGTTATTTAACATATTCCCCTCAGTTGAATAATAAACTTATTCTTTGCAAGTTCACTGTAAATAGAAAGAAAGTCTTTTCAAGAGTTTGACAAAAGAAAATAATGGTTTCTATTTTAGAGTTCCCAGAAATGTAACAATAAATGAAATTACTCTGACACACATGGTACTGGATATAGAAGAGTACATGGAAGTGACATTTTCTGCAATAGATTTATTTCTCTCCTCTAATTAAAATATTCAGCCTCTTTTATGTGTGTAGAGCTGCTCTAGAGACCAGGTTTTGCTTGAGGCTCAAAGCTATTTTATTGACTGAAATATTTTCATTCCTTTTTTTTATTTTTCAATTAAAGTCCTCCTATATGGCAGATGAAAAAAACTTGAGACAACAGAAATTTGGCTCTACAGAAGGATGCTAAGAATACCATGGATAGAACATTTGAGCAACAATCATGTTTTACAGAAAATGGAAACAAAAAGAACACTTATACTTTACATCTGAAAGAGAGAGTTGAAACTTCTAGAGCACATAATGAGGAAAGAAGGCTTGAAAAATTTGATACTCACAGGACATTGAAGGCAAGAGAGACAGAGAAAAACAGTGCATAACCTACCTTGCCAGCTTGAGTAAATGGATGACAAAATAATATTTAGGAGAGATAACAAAAAGACAAAATTTATTAAGAGCAACAAAGAATAAAAAGTTATTGAGAGTTATGATCGCCAATGTCCTGATGGGACACAGTGCATAGAAAAATCAGAAGATATGCATAATCATCCTGTGCAGAAAGTAGAATTTTCTCAGTTGTATTCTAGCTACATTATTCAACTTCCACTTTCACACCTGGCTAACTACAAACAATAACAATATTATCCAGTACAAATCATAGCATCCTTTGTGACTGTTCTTGAGCAATTGTACAATATGACAATGGGTGTCTAAAGTTGTAGAGGTGATCAGGAAAAGATGTAGAAGTTCTTCTATAAGTCATTTAGAGCCACTTTTGAGGATATATAAGAAGAAGGTTAACTGATAATTTCAGAAAGTGTGAAAATTTTGCAGAAAAAAGGTGTAAAGAATTCAAAGAAACCAGAAGTCATCAAATTTTTTTTACCAGAAGGCATAGAAATAAGGTTCCAGAAGGAAAAACTGTTTTGGTTGTCACCTGTGGATGAGCTGTGTCGTTTCTTATAGAAGCAAATGAAAAAAGAAGTAGAACCAAAGTGAAACCTGTAAATCAAACTGTGTTCTAAATAAAGAAAAAAATTATTAAAAAAAATAGGAACAAGTGAATTTTACCAAAACCTTCTCTGTTTTTATGTCTTTCATTTAGGTGAGTGCATCTTTTTTGAAAGTGTGTTTTCATCCTTTTTAAAAAGAAATTTGCAAGAACTTTTCAATGTTTTTTCAATTATTAACATTTCAAATTGTGTATTTTTCAAGGGCCTATAATTCTGTATTTTGAATAGGTTATCTTGCCTTGTTAAAAATAAGGCTTGCAAAAAAGTTTTTGCGCAAGACTTTTAGTAAAAATTGTATTTTGTTCATTGTTTTTTATGTTTATGCAATAAATATTTGTTCCTTTAAAAATTCACATCAGAGTCCAGAGTCTTGTTTGTTTTTGTATGAGCTTTGTTCAATATTTGGGATAAGAGAATTGACATTCTATCTTCTTCCATTCTCTCCCCATTTGTGCAGGAATTGGCATCCACATGCAAATAAAGACTAAAAATAATGGAGGTTTTATTGATAAAAAAAAAATGCCCAACACTCACTAACAACATGCTTACCATATTCGATATATAACATATAACACTACTCTACATTATACATAACACCACTTATATTCTGTTGCACGTAAAATTACATTCATTCTCAAAAAAGTATAAGTGAAAGTGGTCAGATAAACAAAACATTGGACAATTTTTTATATAATTTATGTCCTCAAAATTACAAGATCACATGAAAAACTGCATAAAAAACCACCACACCTTATTTGTTGTTTTTAATGAAACCTACATAAAAGAGAGATTGCTGTGCAAATACACGCAAGCCTAACTTTCCACTTTGCCCTATTATATCACAAGTACCCACTCCTATATACCAACTAACTAAAACACTTAACCAATTAATTACACCATACATACCTAACAAATATAGCATTAAATCATCTCTTAAATTTGAAGATTGCTGCAAAAGATTTATGCAACCACCCAGAAATAGTGATTAAGAAAGCTGATAAAGCAAATATCTTCATTGTTTTAAACATGTCTGACTACAACTCAAAAATAGAACAGTTACTTGATGATCACACCAAATTTAAAAAACTTACCAATAAACACAGATACAGATAAATACAAAGATTAATATATATATATATATATATACACACACACTAATTAATAAATGTAGGGGAAGGTGAGGGGGAAGATTTGGTCTTTCCACAAAGGAAAGGATAAAAATGAAGCAGATAAAGTGTAAATCCAAGTGAATTTAATAGCATGAATATTTAACAGGAAATGCCCAGTTTAATTACTTGTGTTACTTAGAGAGTAGAAATTTGTTAATAACTTTATAACTCTACATGTTTAGAATTTGCAACTTTGCAAATTAATAATTTGATGTACATTTTAAATTTTTTTTTTTTTTAATCATGTCACCCCAAGCAAGGCATTCCACTGTCACTATAGCACAGGGGGTTACACAGGGCAATAGACGAGTTAGGATGTACATAGGGGGAGAGTTGGAGAGAATGGGAGGGTTAGTTTGTTAGGAGGTGTCTACTGACCTTACATTTAAACTCCTGGAGGTTATAGCCGTTGGAGAAGCAAGCATGCGGAAGGGAATTCCACAGGCGGGAAGTGCAAGAAAAAGAAGCTGTTGGAGTAGAAATTGTGGTTACATTTCATCGGTTTCACTGTAATAAGGTGGGACCTAGTTGCGGAAGGGAATTCCACAGGCGGGAAGTGCGAGAAAAGAAGCTGTTGGAGTAGAAATTGCGGTTACATTTCATCGGTTTCACTGTAAAAGGGTGGGACCTAGTTGCCAATCTAGTATCTTGTGCAAACTCACACCTAGGGGGCACCAGTGATTTAAGTTCATCAGAACAGAAGCCATGAAAGTATTTATAGAGGAGGCACAGGGAAGCCATGTCACACCGGTAAGAGAGTGACTGCAGGCGATCAGCTAAGTCGGTATCAATCACGTTACAGATTCTTTGCTGTATTTTGTCAAGAAGCCTGAGGAGAATAGTAGGGGCACCCAACCAGATGTGGCAACAGTATTCAAAACACGGGCGGATGGTAGATTTGTATAAGTGCGGGATAGATTCAGGTGGAAAGAATTTCCGGGCCCTGCACAGAGAGCCAACTTTCATAGCAGCGGATTTAGCAATGGATTTGACGTAGTCATTCCACTTGAGGTCCGCTGAGAGTGTCAAGTTTCATTTTTCTTCATAAATTATAAGTTAATTAAATTTTATTTTAAGTTGGTATCCACTGTCAGAATATTGTATCTTACTTATAATTTTCAGCAAAAAGAATTTTTAATTTCTTTGAAACTGATTATTTCATAGAATTCATTCTAATAATGTTTGCTATAATTTGAGTTTGCTTAATTTGTTTTACAAAATGTTCACTTATACATATTTTTAAAAACATTTTCTACAGATTATAATAACTTTCAAAATTATATAGAAGAATAATTTAAAACACCAAAGATGAAGATATTAGACAAAAATATCCAAAATTTTCATATGTAAAACATTTTATGTTAATCATACTTATAATCTATTTATACTAAAAACTTTTTCAAATTTGACATTTTGAAGATTGTTTTATAATTTAAAATACATTTTTCATATTTTTTAAAAATAAATTCTGAAATTTTGTACTGTTTGTGCTTTTAACATGCATATGCACACACTCACACACGCACATACACGAGAGTAACTAAAAAATTATTCGCACTTTCGGCATAACTTATTTTTAGGTCTGTTTAGCTTTCTGCTCATGCATGCTTACACAGTTGGTAGCATTAAGGTCACAAATTTTAATTCAGCATGTTGTGAAAGGATGATATAATCCAATATAAAAAAAAAAAACCAAGAACAAAGCCTCATATCATTCACATGACTACATCAGTATAAGTGTTTTCATTTCAGGACATAAAATGTATAAAAACTGTCCAAAGATATTGATCACTTTTGGCTATTCAATTAAGCATTATCAAACATATCTTTTATTTTCAACTGAATATATATATATATATATATATATATATATATATATATATATAAATTAAATTTGTTTTTTATTTAAAATTAATTTAATTTACATTGCAACACAGAAATTTCTATGTTTCAAGATTTTACCTCGTCATTAGGCAATGTTGACTCATTGTTGTGAAAATGATTTACATTTGAATGTAGAAAACAATACACTTATTATTTAAAGAGTCAATATGAATGGGGGAAAACAGAAACATTTATGTGTGTGTCTAATTTAACTAATCAGAATGAAGTTCAACTTTTAAATTTGAAAATAAAGATATATGTTTGGGAAATACAGGGTTTCTTCTTTCAATTTTAATGGGAAAGTGTCAGTCAATAGAGCTACAGTCTAGACTGCCTTTTTCCATTGTGATGTATCCATTATTGGTAAAAGATTATTGCCTTAGCTTTTTCTGTATCCCAGCATATTTTAAACAAAAAAGTAAAAGAGTAATTTTTTTATTTTTGGTCTGACTTAAAGAAACCTTTGATTATGATTATACTATTTTTATTTCAGTTTAGAGTGTCTCATCAGGTAATTACCATCATTGTTAACCACCTAATGAGACATTGTTCTTTCAATGTTGAAACAAAATGTACAATAATTAATAATAACTATATATATAGATACAGACAGTTATTATTATTGTTATAATAATAGCATACTGCAACACAAAAGCTTCAGTGTTCAATACATTATCATCAGACAGTGAAATGTGGTTCATTCACTGGGCCATATATGTATTGATAAGGAAATTTAAAATAACAAAATTAAATTTAAAAATAAAAACTGACACCATATTAGATAATTGTAGTAGAGTGTGGGGTTATATATTTGTGCGTGTAGATCAATGAATATTAGGGCAAAATGTCATATGTACCAGACAGGATGTGTCAATTATGTAAATAAGAATGAAACAAAACTGTAGCTAATGTATTATTTTTAGATGCAACAAGATTGAAAATAAAAAATAAGAACAATAAAAAATAAAATATTAGTCTTAAAGGGTTTTGTTAATATAAAAAACGATTTTTAAGAAATAAATGTAAAGCCATGAAGTTAAAATTTAAAAGCAGAATTACTAGATTTTAGACATGACTAGTAGTTAAAGTAAACATCCACAGCAATGTAACAGTTAATAAAGTTTAGTTTTAAAGTATATATAATTAACTAAAAGGGGTACGTTTATAGATTATAGCAAATAGTAAAGAGATTGAGATAATTTTAAGAGTGTGATGGCAGTAAGTGGTAATTTCTCTATGTTGGCATAAATAGTTAATTTTCGGGATTTTAATTATATGGATTTTTTCTTGTAAGCAAAGAAAACATATTCCATGCAATGATTTACATGTTCTAGCTTTTGTTATCTTTCTTTTTACTGTAGGAGTGTTATTTGAATTTTTCAATTACCAATAGTATTTGGAGAGAGAAGTTGAGTTACTATAGATTTTATTATTAAAGGATAGCTTATGCTGATACAATTGTGACTTAAAAGCATTTTAGTACTTCCAATATAATGTTTTATAAGTTTGGATTTTCAGTAGAGGAGATGATAGCTTGGTATACGATGGAATTTGTAAGGCATCTATTTTGCAGAGGACATTCATTTAGGTTACAACAAGTGCAAATATTAGTATTATTGTTGTTATTTATAATAGGTTGGTTATGATTGTTAATTTTGTTATATTGTTTAAGGATTTTATTGTTGTCTTTTTGTCTTATCCTTTCAAGATTATCAGTGCAGCTATGACTAAATTTCAGTGTATTCTTGTTAAAAATTTTGCGAAGGGAGTTATTAGTTGGGAAGTGTTTCTGAACTAGGTTAAGGAATTTATTGCCTAACTTAGTACTAACCATTTGGTTAAATGGTAACATGTACCAAATTACTTTTCTATTTTTATTATGTTTGGTATTATTATTATTTTGCTCATAATATTTAATGTCATTGCATTTATAGCTGCTGTTTTTTAGGTTAATATTTTAGGTTAATATTATAGTATTAACCAAATTACTTTTCTATTTTTATTATGTTTGGTATTATTATTATTTTGCTCATAATATTTAATGTCATTGCATTTATAGCTGCTGTTTTTTAGGTTAATATTTTAGGTTAATATTATAGTATTAACCAAATTACTTTTCTATTTTTATTATGTTTGGTATTATTATTATTTTGCTCATAATATTTAATGTCATTGCATTTATAGCTGCTGTTTTTTAGGTTAATATTATAGTATTAACTGTGTTTATAAAAAATGTCTTCAGTTGAGGAATTGCTGTTTATTCTGTGTTCAACAGAATGTAGTATGTGTTTAATAATAGTTGGTGAGTGATTTGATTTCAGATGTACGTAGGTAGGGTTAGCATTATTTTTACTAGGGTGAGTGTGCATTATTAACTATATCTTGAGTAACATCTACAAAGTCAACTTATTTTAGGTTAGTTTGTACTATTGTTTTAAGACTAAAGTTTTTTATTATGCTATGTATGAATTTACGAATTCTATCTACTTTAGAATTAGTAGAATTATGGACAATCATGAGATCATCATCTCTATATAATCAAATGTCAGCTATATCAACATCACAATGTGCAGTTAGATTGTACAAAATGAACAGACTTACAAGATATGATGATTCTGCAGAATCCAGTGATCCAATGACAATATCAAATAGGTTCTTGGAATTAGACTTGGAATTAGTCTGCTGTTCATTGTTGTGGATAAGGATGTATATATATATATATATATATATATATATATATGGCTATTGGACATGTATAATGATAATGTACACACTAAAAAGTCTGCCTTCTTCTACCGAGTGCCCATAGCCCAGAGGTAGAATTGCTAACTGACGCCAATTCGGTTGGGTTTCAATCCTGGGTTAAAAGCAATCAGAGTCTAACCGTACTGATGAGCTGTGATACAGCAAAACAGATCTGTCTGTGGATGACTATATATATATCTCCGAGTGAATACAGAATGAAGAAAAAACTTTTTACAACGTCCAAAACATTAAACAGTGCTCAATATATAATATATAGAGTTGTGAATATTTATTATAAATTATATTTTAGAACATGTACAGAATTTTTTTTATATATCCACTACAAATAGTATATTTTTTTTATATATCCACTACAAATAGTACATTTGTTTTGATATTGAAACTAACAATGTCTCATCCGCCTGATGAGACATTGTTAGTTTTTTATAATTTATTATCAAAATAAATTTTTTTTATAATTTTTATCAGTTTTTTATAATTTATCTAAATTTGTATATTTAATCTTAATTTTGAATTTAGAGGATCGATTTTTTTCTTTAATTTTTAATTTTTCATAGATCTAATAAATCCTTAAAGTAAGGTCTAATACCCACAAAAATATCTAAATAAATAAAATGAAAAATTAAATGAAATAAACAGGCTTCCAGACTATAATCTATGGAAAATTAAAAATTAAAGGAAAAAATCGATCCTCTAAATTCAAAATTAAGATTAAATATAAAAATTTAGATAAATTATAAAAAACTGATAAAATACAAATTTGCATTTACCTTCTAAAAAATACAAGTTTAGATTTTTTATAAATAACTTCGCCTAAATACAATAATACTCCACACTTGAATAAACACCCCTATCCCGCTAAAATAAAAATAAAAATAAACATTTACATAGAAAAAATCAAACTACTAAAAATCAAACTACTAAATTCTAAAGCCAAGTTTAACATTCCAAATTAGATTAGAAGCCTACCCATAAAAACCTTACTTAAATACAAAAATATTCCGTACTGGAAAAATCAAAATTAAAAGGAAAAAGCACCCCACCTCTATTACGTCCATCTATGGAACCCCAAGGGAGACAGCCTGGCCACTAGATAAAAGAGAATACATAAAAGCTATCTAGTAACAACAGACACTCATTAATCAAACACTAGCTAACCACGCCACTGTCCTAAAAATTCTTAAGGTCAACAAACAGGATGGGTTCCCTAATCACAAAAAAACCCCCCACACACACGCACAACTGACCAAGTAGTCAACCTCCACACACCACGTTCTTTGAAATTCTAACCCAAAGATATACCCGACCAATAAAAATGTACATTCTAACAGATAATGCCATTAATCAACCATTTTAGCATTTACACACCAAGTTCTTCAAAAGTCTAATGGTCAACACGAAAGACATATTCCCTTTATTATCAATAACCCCAACCAACCCCACAACAACAATGAACCAAATATAGACAGCAGATGATTTCAGTTCTTGCTCATTCCTCCTGATGAGACATTGGATACCCAATGTCGAAACAACCATATGATTGTAGAGGACATATACAGAAAAAATTATGTACATGTTCTAAAACATAATTTATAATAAATATATATATATATATATATATATATTTTCCATTTGTAAACAAGATATTACACGACCTAGGTTTCTACCATGAATGGTGTCTTCAGGCAATTTGCAATAACTGATTTTACTGTTTTTTTGAAGAATGCTCACATAACGGTGTTGTTTTTGAACGCTCACATGGCAGAGAATTTTTGAACACGCAATTTTTAAAATTACAAGGAATTATGGTATTTTCATCCATGGTTGTATGAACCTAAGAGGTATTTTTTAGTATATGATGGATGAAAACGCCATAATTCCTTGTAATTTTAAAATTGCGCGTTCAAATATACCCTGCCACATGAGTGTTTAAAAAACATCGTTACGTGAGCATTCTTTAAAAAAATCAGTAAATGGTAAAATCAGTTATTGCAAATCACCTGAAGACACCACTCATGATAGAAACCTAGGTCACATAATAATTCGTTTGCAAATAGAAAATATTCAAAAGTTCTACAATATAATTGTATTGAACACTTTTTAATACAAATGTGCATTGGTTTAATCTTAATATGACCAGAAACTAAAAACAGTCAATACGTATGTGATGACTATTTACACTCTCACATCCTGACTGAGCACTCTAGAAGAATGGTAGACTTTGAAAAACAGTAGCGACTCTAGCATCTACGCATTGGTCATTCAGCAATGAATTAGAACACTCTCAGCTATTAGGCATGTGTATAATGATAATGTACATGCTAAAAAGTTTGTCTCCTTCTACTGAGCGCCTATAGCTCAGAGGTAGAATTGCCGACTGATGCCAATTTGGTCGAGTTTCAATCCTGGATAAAAAGCAATAGGATGTCTAACTGTACTGATGAGCTGTGATACAGCAAAACAGATCTGTCTGTGGATGACTATATATATATATATATATATATTGTTAAATATAATTAGAACAAACTTAATAAAAAATTCTCCAAATGTTGGAGAATTTTTGTCTTTATTTTCAACTGAAATTAAAGCCAAAATACGACATTTAGAACGGCTCATGATTAAACATAATAGACATTCATTGTCTCTTATATTTAACAGTATATGTTTAGAAAATTATTTGCTATCTCGATACACTATATATACGTATATATAATCACCTTTTATAGAAGAATTATATTTTCTAAATCATTTCTTTTGTGAAAATTTTTTGTCAGTATTTTAAAAAATGTTTTTACATTTGCAATAATGTCTTTGCAAAAGGTATGAAACCATCTCTTCTCCTCAATAGTCAGTGATAAATTAGATAGAAGGCATACTGGGCTCTCTAGCCATGGCTGACAACCAGTCTAGAAAGCCTACTCTAAATTCAAAACTATGGAGAAGACAATCGCAAACTACTTCACTATTTTTCCAAGAAATTATGGAAATTCACAGATAAAACAAAAGAAATCTGGGAACCATGAACGACTACATTTTTCCCCATTAAAAAAAAGTTATTAATACAAAACAAAATGTTAAGATTTATGAAAAAATAACAGATATGATTTTTTTATATAATTTGGGCATCTCATCGATTAACAAGTTTGTCTCGTACCATAGATCATTGCTACTGAGAAGTGAGTTCGATCCTCACTAGGTTCTCAATAATAAAAAAGCTCAATGAATCTAATTATTTGCCCTTAGTAGATTATGCATGTCTTAGTTATCCCCCCTTGTGTAAAATGGAATCTGTTTGTTAATGTTCATGTTGAAGATTTTAAGGCGAAGTTACTAAGAATTGCTTTTTTTATCTGCTGAAAACGTACTCACTTGTCATTTAGACAAACAGACGAAAAAGTGTATTCATCATTTTCTATCTAATAACAGGAAACTAAAATACGTAAAGAAATGGTAAGTATAAAAATTGAAAAACACGTGTGCACTTTGTTTTTCACAGACGAGAAACAAGTTATAAAACTCGTTAATTTAATTTAAACCATAGATGTTTCTTTTTTTATTTCTTGATTGCTTGTTTTTTTATTTTATTTAGCCATGTACTTTTTCAATAATTTTGGCTTAACAACCATATTATGTCAATATCAACCATTAGAATGATTTCTTTTTCGTTGATCGGCAGATCATTCTAAAAAAATATTCGAGACTTGTAGAGATCATTGAATGTAAAATTAATATTTATTAATTTTTCATTTTGAAAAGTTTTGCTTTTTAATTAAATTGTACATAATTCAGCTATCGTTTTGTTTCGTGATTATGACAAAAACACACACCATTCGTCACATTTAAACTTTAAACCGAAAAAAATAAAATTAAAAAAAATTAAATAAAAATTAAATTTAAAATAAAATAAAAATAAAATTTAAAATGTTTACTTTAAATTTTAAAGTAAACATTTTAAATTTTATTTTTTTCGGTTCTTATCTTTTCTGCCTAATTTTTGTGTAAATTGTTCTTAATTATCAAATTTAGGTTTGGTATATTAGGGTTTTGGTTATATATGTAGGAATTCTAAGACCGGCCATGTTTTTTTTTTTTAAATTTTATTGTTCTCTGTCATTCCCTTGCTAACTGGACACATGGCTTGGAGGTGATTCCCCCCCCCCCCCCTCATCACACTACTGTCTGTTACTGCTTACTTAAGGTAACTTAATCTCTCCAGAACTGTATAGAAGAAACAAAATGAAGATAATTTTTGAAATTTTCTTAACTTTTTTCTGTCAGCCAGCCTGCAACTTGGTGAGTTTAAGCCAGTGTGATCTTATTTTTTATTATTTTTTTGAATTATTTATTTATTTATTTTCATTTGTATTTTTAATTTTATTTTTTTCGGTTCTTATCTTTTCTGCCTAATTTTTGTGTAAATTGTTCTTAATTATCAAATTTAGGTTTGACTTATAGTAAGTTAAAACTTAATTAACTTCAGTCACACATTTATTCTTTTTTTTAATTGGAGTAGATAGTACCTTCTATCGCCCGGTCTCACACTCCACCCCCTTCTTTTGGACAGGAGTAGAGGTGATCGCCTTGTTTCTTGTTTAGGAAGGGGTTCTCGGTTCATCTCTCTCTTTTTCAGTCTTTATGTCGGTTCGGCTGGAAGCTTTTTGCAGTTGGTGAGTATGGTGGCAATGTCTCTTCATTCTGAGGGTACCGGTTTGGCTGTTTCCTGGTTGCTGCTTCCGACTGGTAGTTAGGAGCCCGAACTCTTGCGTAGCGTCTCGAGAGGCTGCTCTGATCAACAGTTGAATAA
This sequence comes from Ascarosepion bandense, assembly GCA_037127315.1. Classification (NCBI taxonomy): domain Eukaryota; kingdom Metazoa; phylum Mollusca; class Cephalopoda; order Sepiida; family Sepiidae; genus Ascarosepion; species Ascarosepion bandense. Next base: position 2,781,155 of record JBBBDQ010000316.1, on the reverse strand, counting down.
TATCGGGGTTCCTGTAGTGCCATTTCGCGCATGGACGGGCGTCCCTGCATGAATTTCCGATGGGCAACTCCGAGGCCACATTATGCTGCAGGCGGCGCCATTCTCCATCCTTCACCTGCTGCAATTAACGACCATCTGACCCTACTCTAGACCTCTCTCTATCCACAACTATAACCAGCATGAAATTTAACAAACAAAATAGCAAGCCTAAACCAGCTAGTCATAAATCGCCCAAACCTATCTGCGTTACCTTCACAAATATACGAGGTATTCGCAGTAACTTTAATAATGTAGAGTCTTTCCTTCTAACTAACTCACCCGATATCTTAGCTATATGTGAGACTAACCTTGACCCTTCTATCCCCTCTTCAGAGCTGTTCGTTCCTGGTTACCTTCCTCTCTTCAGGAAGGACTCCAATGTCCATATGCATGGGCTTGGTGTATATGTCAGTGAACAACTCCCCCTAGCCAGGGTCACATCTCTTGAATCCCTTGATCATTCCTTCATGTGCTTCCGTCTCTCACTTCTAAGCTTGGTTAGCTATCTCTTCTTCCTCTACCGCTCCCCCTCCTCCTCTGACTGTACGTTACTTGATTGCATCTCGACTAACATCGACAGGGCCATTTCTTCTCACCCATCTGCCCATATATTTGTGTTTGGCGATTTTAACGCCCACCACACCAAGTGGCTTGAAAACTCAGCCACCGACCTTGCTGGGATCCGCACCATGCACTTTTCAATAGCCCAAGCTCTAACGCAAGTGGTGGACTTCCCCACGTGTTTCTCTAAAAACCCTAACGGAAGGGACTCTTTACTCGACCTTTGTTTTACCTCCATCCCAGACTCCTGCACTACCAGGCAACTCTGCCCCCTTGGAAACTCTGACCACGCCGTAGTCTCCGTAAACATATCAATCCGCACTAACTCTACCCAAGAAAACCAGACCAGCAGAATATCATACTGCTACCAAAGAGCTGACTGGGACTCGTTCAGGGACTTCCTCTGCGACGTCCCCTGGAACAACGTCTTTGATCTTCCTGTCGAAGACTGTGCCTCCGAAGTCTCCTCTTGGGTTAAGGCTGGCATCGATGCTTTTATCCCTGCCAGAAAATTCCAACTAAAACCTAATTCGTCCCCTTGGTTCTCACCCGCTTGCTCGGCCGCTATTGCCCACCGAAACCATTTCTTCTGGCTCTATCGAAGCTGCTCATTGAACCAAAACAGGCGCCTTTTCACCTCAGCACGGAACAAGTGTAAAAAAGTACTGAACGAAGCCAAGAGGGCGTTTGCTACCAGAATTAGGCAACGCATAGCATCCTCTAAGTTTGGCTCCAAAGATTACTGGCGTCTCTGTAAAAGCGTGCTCAGCAGGAACAAGACTTCAATACCCCCACTAATCAATGAATTTGAAGTTCTCACCTCCCCAGCCGACAAGGCTGAATGCTTTGCCCGTAAATTCTCAACCAATTCGACACTGGACTCGTTAGGAATACCTACACCAGACTTCCCACCCAGAACTAAGGCTCAACTAAATAACGTCCACATTTCACCCTCGCTGGTCGCCAAGATAATTGCGCAACTTGACCCACACAAAGCGAGCGGCGGTGACGGAATCCCAGTCATAGTACTGAAGAAATGTGCCCCAGAACTCTCCTCTGTCCTCTCTAAACTCTATAACCTCTGCCTATCTGCTTCCTGCTTTCCTGCCTGTTGGAAGTCCTCCTGCGTAGTACCTATATTTAAGAATTCTGGCAAACCCTCAGACCCCGCCAATTACCGTCCTATTAGTCTCCTTCCAATCTTTGGCAAAGTTTTCGAAGCCATTATCAACGCCGAAGTGATTCAGCACCTTATGACCAACAGGCTTCTCTCTGACAAACAGTATGGGTTTCGCTTCACCAGGTCTACTGCTGATATGCTAACGACCATTACCGAGTACATATACCAGGCACTCGACAAGAATGGTGAAGCCCAAACCATTGCCTTGGATATCTCCAAAGCATTCGACAGGGTCTGGCATGCTGGCCTCTTGTGCAAACTGCGGAGCTATGGGATAACTGGACATCTGTTTGACCTCATCCAGTCCTTCCTCTCTAACCGCACATTAAAGGTGGTATTAAATGGGCATGCCTCCCAAAACTACCAGACGAACGTGGGCGTCCCTCAAGGTTCTATCCTAGGTCCCACGCTCTTTCTGATCTACATTAATGATCTCCCCGACACCATTAGATCCCAAGTTGGCATGTATGCCGACGACACAACAATCTACTCCCGCATCGATCAGAAACCAGGTCTGGACGACAAAGTGAACCTCGCTGCCGCACTTGAAAGGGACCTCCAATCCGTAGTGACCTGGGGTAGGAAATGGTTGGTAAATTTCAATGCCTCCAAAACAAAGCTGTTATCAACTAACCACCATAGACAATCGCATCTACCTCCCATTAGCATGGGACAGGCTAGCCTCCCAGAGAGTAAAATACTATGCCTCCTTGGCCTTACACTCTCGGCGGACCTCAAATGGAATGACTATATTGAATCCATTGCCAAATCTGCTGCTATGAAAGTCGGCTCCCTGTGCAGGGCCCGGAAATTTTTCCCACCCGAAACTATTCTGCACATATACAAATCTACCATCCGCCCGTGTATTGAATATTGCTGCCATACCTGGTCGGGTGCCCCTGCTGCTCTCCTTGGGCTTCTTGACAAAATACAAAGGAGGATCTGTAACGTGGTTGATACTGACTTGGCAGACCGGCTGCAGCCGCTCTCACACCAGCGTGATGTAGCTTCCCTGTGCCTCTTCTACAAGTACTTTCATGGCTTCTGCTCCGATGAGCTTAGATCACTGGTGCCGCCTAAGCACGAATTTACACGAGATACTAGATTAGCAACTAGGTCCCACCCTTTTACAGTTAAACAAATAAGATGTAACCGTAAATTCTACTCCAACAGCTTCTTTTCTCGCGCTTCCCGCCTGTGGAACTCCCTTCCACAAGTCTGCTTTCCCGACAGTTACAATCTCCAGGTGTTTAAATGTAGGGTCAATAGACACCTCCTATCACACTAACTCCCAACTATTCTCACAACACTCTCATCTACCCAACCCTCATTCTCGGTATCCTCACCCGCCTATCACCCACCCTCTGTTATTTCCTATATTTAATCAGCCTTTCTCCACTCTACGTAGCCCCCTGCACAGTAGTGGCAGTGACATGCCTTGCTCGGGGTGAAACGCTTATAAAAAAAAAAAAAAAAAGTAAATAAAAATGACTTTGTGATAGTTTATGAAAACTGGAACATTTTATGCAAGTTTAGAGAAGCACCTTCTTCTTTATTTGCCGTGTCCCTTTAGGACATAGGCTATGATGGTCTTCTTCTGTCATTTCACTCATTCTCCGCTTCATCCATCTGCTCAAGTCCATCAAGTATATCATGCGTTGCTTTCCCTTGCCTCCCTTCCCCTCTATCCGTCTCGTAAGCATCAGGTTCTCCAAGCCTTCCTTCCTCATTACATCCCAAAAACTTCAGTTGTCTTCTCCTGATGTTAAGTATCAGTTTCCTTTTTGTGTCCATCCTCTCCAAAACTTCATCGTTGCTCATGTGTTCCATCCATGGTATCCTCAGCATCCTTCTGTAGAACATTTCTGTTGCTTCAAGTCTTATTTCATCTTTGATGAGATTGTCCAGCATTCACTGCCATATTGAAGAACAGACATCAAATTCAAATAACAATCCAGTAAATGATTGTAATGTAGCTGAGTAATTTTATTATTTGCATACAGCATATTATTGGAAAATCCTTGGTTATAATAAACGAGTGGGCCCATGCCATAAAAAAATGATGGCAAATATTTGAGTGGTTTATTATATATACATATACATATATTTTTTACTACTCAACAACATAATTATTGCAAAAAAATATACAATGAGAAGCCACTGTTAAAGAGCATTCATAACTGGTAGTAAAGAGGATGAACTGAACCGACACACCGTCACTATTCTCTCTCTGTCTTGATCTCCTGTGCATAACAGGAGAAGATATATATATATTGTTCATTAAGTAATGAATTTGAACACTCTTGGCTACTTGTGTGTGTTTACATTGTGTATATAACACGCTAAAATCAACTCCCTGCACCAAGTGGCAATAGCTTAGGGGTAGAATCGCCGACTGATGTCAACTTGGTCAGATTTCAATCCTGGCTAGAAGCAATCAGATATCTAACTGTACTGATGAGCTGTGATACAGTGAAACAGGACTGTCTGTGGATGACTATATATATATATATATATATATATATATATACACACACACACAAACACACAATGGTGTTTATTAGAGAGAATTATAATAGTATCGGTTGTTTTTATATTTTTGTGACTGTTTCATAGATTTTTTTTTTTTTTTGTAAATGAAAACTTTAGTGTGAGGTCTCATACACAAACAATATGATTTTTATCTTCTTTTTTTTTTTTGCATTGCCAAATTTGACTAAAGGGAGGGGGATCATTTTTTCCTTATCCAAAAAAATATATTATGTTTATCATGTGAACTACTATAAAAATATAAAAGAGATAAATATTAATTATAATGGTATATAATAATTTTTATGCAGAAATTCCTAGAGACATGAAAACTTCAAGGGTTCCACAAAGTTAAAAAAAAGTTGAGAAACGCTGCACTAGACAATATAGAGATTTCAGTGTTGGTCAGAACATTGCTACAGTGTCCTCGTGCAATCACAGACCTGAAGCAATGCCGAGCCTGGCCAGTACCTAGATGGGTGGCTGCTTAGAAATATCAGGTGCTGTAAGTTTGGATATGCATGTGGTGTAATGGATAACAGCTTGGAATTGGAAATTGGAGAGCTGAGTTCCAATTCCAGTCAGAATTCCACCTCTTCTCATTCTTCAGCTATAAGTGAATTTGTAGGACTTGTATTAGTAAACCATTATCTCCAAAAAATTCTAACAGTCTAAAAATATATTCTGCCTTTAAATAATCTGAAAAGGTCGATAAGTCATAAAAAACAAATTAATCATAACATTCTACAAGCAGATATGCCAATCTGTGGTTATATTTAAAGATGATTAATGAACAATATTTTTTTGTGAAGTATGTAAAATTTTAAAAAATAGCAGGGGTGAACTGTGTTCTTTAGCTTTGGAGAAAGGCAACTTGGTACATGCACATATGGGTCCACTTTTGTACAATAGTGCCAACAACTATGACTACTGTGGGAAGTCACTCCCTTTCCTAAGAACAATTTTAGGGGTTCACAATTTACAGATGTAAAAAGACATCTGTGGAAATCCATGATTGCCGGCATCTTGAAGTGATATGTTTTTTTTTTTTAATGTTAAAGTTTTGTTGTAGAGATTGGGAGGGGGGGGGGAATCACTGTGTGACAGCCATTCTCCTAGTTACAGGCCTCATATACACCACTGCTTGTTACACTTACATTGTGGAACTTTCACCTTCTCCCAGGTGAGTGTTTCATTTTCTGCTGAAGGATAAACAATAGTCAACAAATAAGAGGAGGATTTTTCTTTTTTATCATGGTTGTCGAATCATGCCCAGTCTAATTACTGTAAGTCTGTTGTTTTTCAGTCCTGATACATTGATGCTCCCCAATTTCACCATAAGTTTACATGTTTCTGCTCTCCTTTTATACCATCTTCTAATTCTTGTGTTTTTTTTTTGTTTTTAGCCGAAAGCACCAAAAGCAAAGGTTGGTCAGAACAAGAAACCAATTCATCCTAACAGTAGAAAAGCTATGGTTCTTGCCAGAAACAGTTTTCATGACAAAAGGCTTCAAAAGTAACTGAGCATTTTGTATTACTTTTTAAACAGCTACATTTTCATCTTAACAAGGACCATTTAATTTTTTACAATTTTTAATATATTTCAACGAGTTTTTTCATATAAAATTCTTACATAGAAATTTGTAACTATTTTCTAAAATTTAAACACGATCAGTAAGTTTAAGTTATGTCAAAAACTGAAATGCCTTTAGAAGATGTCAACAGATGGATGGGTGACAGCTGAACCATAACGTCCATGGTTAAAATTGAATATTGCTAAAGTTACACTTTCTTGTTTCCGTGATGTTGCACCTATTTAATGCATATCACTATTTTTGCAATAAATTTCACTGCAGCACACTTATTTGAATGTTGAGTTTCTTCAGGCTGACTTTTATACTATTTTGATTGTTGTCCTCATCATTTTGTCCTCATCATTATTGCCATATTCACAACATTTCAGCCATTGTACGCTCCTTCAGGTAATATTAGTTGGAATTTTGAACTGAATGCTTTATTTAGTCCATGGTGGTAGATTGTTCCAATTCCACATGCCAAGCTTTTGGATATCCCAGTTTCAGTTTATTCCCCTTGGTTATTCAACTCTCCAATTTTTTGTTGCATCTGCTGTGGTCAGGTATTGAACTTGCAACTCTGAGTCAAGTTACTTTTAGGATCTCTCAACCAACACTTTTATCCATGTGTCCTTGGAGATATCAGTAAGTGAATTTTTGGGATTTATGTTTGTCTCAATATCATTTTTTACCAGAGCTCATTTTGCATTTTTTTTTTTTTGTTATTGTTGTTTTTCTCTAGCTCTCTGTATTACTGGTTACCATGTTGTATTCATGTCTATGCTTGCCCTGCTTAGGATTTTTGTGGCTTATCATATGTGCTGATTCCTTGAGTTTTCTTATTTTCCAGTGATGTTCTGTATCTATTATTTCAACAACATCCCACAGAAGGCAGTGATCTCCCTTTTTCTGCCATATGTGGCTAGCCATATATGAAGAGAAAACTAACTATATAATATTTTTGTAATTCTTAAATTCATTTATTTTTTTAATTGGAACTTAAGAATCTAAATGACATTTCCTGTCCATTAGAACTAAACCACTGAGATGTCAAATAACGCTAATGAAAACTATGTAATTGAGTTCTATATTCTAACAGAACAGTTATATATGTATAGAATTATGAGTTGAATAAGCTAGAACTCTTCAGAGTCAATTATATGTGTTCCCATTCAGATTAATATACTCATCTTGGTTGTTATGCTTACAACATTTCAGACAGGAACCAGGTATATTTTTACCTACATTTAAATCCATTAAGCCTAGTTGGGTTGGGTTAGTTATTTTTGGAAAATAATATACACTGGTTCAGTAGAAGTAATGGATAAGTGGGTATTAAATGATATAAATCATTAAAACGTGAAATAAGAATAATCTGCCTCTGTGGATTGAATAAAGGGTTCAGTTTGAAATTCCTAAACATTTACCAAGTACAACAACAAAAACTTAAAGAAGGTTTGAGAGTACAACACACAAAACATTGTGATCATAAAAACCAAAGTTAATATATTAGTCTGGATAGAAAGGCATATAATTACAGATAATTCCTCATCACAAAATTTCCAACATCTCCAGAGTTTATCAATTTGCTTTGTCAATAAAATTGTCATAGACATAACACTAACTCTGGCTTTTCATCAGTTGAAGAATTTGCTGCCTGTTCTGCTCTAGAAGTGCCTGTCTTTGTTACTGAAAGAGAACAAGGACAGTAATGAAGATGATATTGATGTTAAACAGTGTGTTATTCGAATTCCAGTTGAATCCATTGTATTCACTTACGCGCAAATACCCTTGGGAAAGGTATTAATCCATCTCTTCCTTCCAGTTATGGGTTAAATAGCAGGATAGATTGGGTTCTACAGCCTTGGTCGGCAACCAGTCTACTGCAGAAAGCAATGGCAAACTACTGCGGGATAATCTTCTGCCCAGTCAGTCATGTCTCTTTCGAGACATGATCGCCCAAGCGTGTATCACGTATGGCACTTAACTGACTGACTTAACAGCAAAGCATTCTCAACCTCTGTTTCAAATATATCAACTCGATATTCAAGTTTATTTTTTGTCTTATTGAACATTGTATTTTCTAATCATTTACCCCAGTCTCTGGAATGTTTTCTCTAATATGAGTGTGTTCATGCTGTCAAAAATGAATGGCAAAATATTTATATCAATATGGTATTTGAAATAATGGCAACATGTTCCTACTATTATCTTACATTAAGATATGAGAAAAAAAACAAAATATATATAATCCCCTCCTGTGTCACTCAAGGGTTTGGAGTATTTTGTTTTTTTTTTCTTTCTTATATCTTAATGTAATGACGATCCGTTGTGTGAAACCGCGGTCGGTGTTGGCTCGTTTTTAGATTTAGTGTACTACATTTTTTGCTCTACTTTCGTATAGAGCACTTTACTGTTAAGCTTTTCGTCTTGGGGTTTTTGTTTTTTTTTTCTTTCAAACAAGCTCTTGACGCATTGTTCTTGTGCTTGGTTTGTTTCTTTTTTTCTTTCCCTTTATTTAACCTACAAGGTAGTCCTCGTTGGGTTATTGACGATTTAATTTACTGATAGGTTAGCATTTGTTTTTCGGACATTAGTCTATAATAATTAGTGCTGCTTTATTGTAATTACATATATTAATATATGTATATATATATATATATATATATATAAAACGGTCTTTATTATAATAGAAAGTATATATATATATATATAGTCATCCACAGACAGTTTTTATTATAATAGAGAGGATATATATATATATATATATTTATTCTTCACAACTTGACATAATTATTGCAAAAAAATAAAATAATAAGGCACAGTTAAAAAATGAACATGCAACAAGAGCTTTAATATCTGGTAGTAAAGAAAATGAACTGAGCTGACACACTGCTTGCTATTGTCTCTCTCCCCCATGAGTGTGACAGGAGAAATATATATATATATATATATATATATATATATATATATATAAAAACTTACTTATAAATGGAACTTTGTGTGTGTGTGTCCATTACCTATAGACTCCGAAACGACTGAACCGATTTTCTTGAAAATTTACACAGTTGTACTATAAGTGTCTGCGAGTGTTTTTAGCTAGGTTTTGTGTTGAAGTACCACTGATAAATATCAAAAATCGATAATTTAAAAAATTGGGTTATAGAAGGAGTGGTCCGATTTTAATCAAATTTGATACACACATAGACAAAGACGTAAGAAACAACATTCAGAAGTTTCATGGTTGCAGTACTTACAATAGTGCAGAAAATCGATTATATATATATATATATATATATATATATATATATATATAAAAGGCAAGATGTTTGTGTGTGTGTCTGTTTATCTGTCTGTATGTCCTTTATACAAATCCACAATTTTTATCTGATTCTCACCAAACTTCACACAAATATTCTTTATGCTGAGCCTGAGCTTCAGGACCCTGGATTAGTTTTAAAGCTTTCATTACACCCAAGCAACTCCGGCTGTACTCCTAGTATATATATATATATATATATATATATATATATACAACAGTCTTTATTATAATAGAGTGGATAATAAATCAGTTGTGAAATTTACAAGTTGGCTCTCTTCTTTTTTTTTTTTTTTAATATTTTCTCATGAACTAAAAGAATTCTGAATATGACTTCTCAAAGTATTATTTCTGCTTTGATGCAATGAAATTATTTTGTTGAAGTTTTTACCCAAAATGCTTTTAGCAATGTTTAACCTTTGTGTTCAACAAAAAAGTGTGTGTCAAAAGGTCAGTTATACCCTTGGCATCATTTATTATTTTAACTACCTTCTCTCCTCAGTAATGTTTGTTTTAAAAACCCAAACCTATGAAAGTGGATTAATACATTTTCTTTATTCTTGAGAATTGATAGCAAAGATATATTATTTATTGAATTGTTTATTTACAAAATTATAAAATATGTAAACCAAAGTTTAATGAAATGCTTATTATTTGTCATTTCACAATGAAATAAATATGTAAAGTTTTTATTCGTAAATCTTTAAAAATGTCTGTGAACAAGTGAATTAAATAAACACGTAACAGTAATTATAAATTAAAAAAGAAATCCATTTTCCAGGCTTTTCTCACCACATCAGTTTATTAAAATAGGTTGAAATATCTCTCCTTAAATCCCGTGCTTTTATTGTTCTCTCACCTTAATGATGGTTTTCTTTTTTTTATTTGTTTTTGCTCTCATATTCTCTAACACACAGTAACACTCCACCCACGTCTATTGAACAGGTGTAGAGGCTCATCCCTTGTTCCCTGTTGAGGATGTGGTTTCCGGCTTTCTCTTTTCCAATCTATTCACTCTTACGTAGCCCCCTGCACACCAGTGGCCTTACCGCCTTGCTTGGGGTGATGTGATTTTAAAAAAAAAAAAAAAACTCCTTGTGTCTTAGTGGCTTTATTGCTCTGCAGTGAAATAGTCAAAAAATGTTATTGTCAGTAATTAATGCATAAACAATCTGTCATAATATAATTCAGTTTATTTATTCAAGCATTTTTCAATTTGAGTTCTTGCCAAAATAATTTTTAGTAAGATTTTTAACTAACCCTTTTTTCTTTGCTTTTTTTTTTTTTTTTTTTTTTTTTAGGAGCAAATCTGAAAGACGCTCAAAATTGGACATTTTAGGTATACTTTTTGCTTCTTACTTTCATTTCATGTTATGAATTAAAATTTAATCACTGCTATATATTGCATTATTAATCATGTTCAGAACTAGTTTTTTGTTTTTTTACATATTTTTTCATGGAAAACACATTTATGCATATTTGAATGTTTTTAGGCCTTCAAAAATAAAGTAAAACCTACTTTAATGAAAATAAACGTGTTCAGGTATATCAAATGTATGTGATATAATCATCCTCATAAAATCTTCAAGCAAAATGAAATGAGATTTTGTAGACTTCCAAACATGAATGTTTTTCATCCTGCTTGTTTTCATATTGGGACCAAGAAATTGTAGCAGCACATCAGTTTGACATGCAATAATTACATTTTAACATCAGTTTAATATACGTCACTTGCATTTTAAATAAATGATAGAAAAAAGCTAACAGCCAAAAATACTCGTCAATGTTGAAGACAATGAAACAGACTGGAAATAACTTAAAAAATGGTAAATTAGAATATGGAGTAGAGAAAAAGAATTGAAAGATTGGCTAACAACAGTAGATGGAATTCTTCATATTCATGTCTTCTATAATTTTGCATTTTTTATTTTTAGCGGAAAAAATCAGTTGGTTTCAGACAGAACTTTTAACTGGAATTGAAATCAATACAAAAGCTAAATTGGCTAAACTTGTTGAAATGTAAGTTTTTTTGTTTCTTTTTCCTTTACTATTTAGCTTCTTATATCCATTTTGTTAAACTCTTCATTTCTGTCTGTCTTCTTTTTTTTGTTGTTGTTGTTACAAGTTTAAAAATATCTTTGCCTAAATTTAGGCATTGAATGGTATGTATGTTTTATTCCATATCCTAGTTTAAGCTGACTCCATCTTTTCCCCATAGATCTAACCGTTTTATTTTCTTCAGATGAAAACATGAACATTTTTTCAAAGGTAATACGATATAGAGAGAAGCAGAAACAATAAAAAGAAAAGGAAAAAGGTGAAATAAAATTAAGTTAAAAGTAGATTGACACTTTGACCATTAAAGAGAAAGAAAGGAAAAAAGTATGTAGAAACTACTGGCCAAATTTCAAAGTGAATCTTTAATCTGATCAGTTAAAATGAACACACACATAGATTTTATATCTTCCCACATACATAAATAGCAAACCATGGGTTTTTGTATTTAAATGTAAATCATTTTCACAATCAACATCCAACATTACCTGATGACGAGATTCTATCTCAAAACATAGAACTTTCTGTGTCACAATGTACATTTAATTCATAATTATATATATATATATATATATATATATAAAGGATGTGTGTTGTGGTGCATTGGATATCAGCTCGGAACGAGAAATAAAGGAGCCGAGTTCAAATTCCAGCCAAATTCATTGCATTCACTTACGCACAAATACCCTTGGGAAAGGTATTAATCCGTCTATTCTTTCCAGTTATGGGTTAAATAACAGGACAGATTGGGTTCTATAGCCTTGGTCAGCAACCAGTCTACCGCAGAAAGCAATGGCAACCTACTGCTTGATAATCTTCTGCCCAGTCAGTCATGTCTCTTTCTAGACATGATCAGTCAAGTGTGTATCACGTATTGCACTTAACTGACTAAGATATATATATATATATATATATATATATATATATATAATTAGTTATTACTTTGGAAAATGTACAAACTACTAAAAAATTGTACATTTTGTTTCGACATTGAAAGAACAATGTCTCATCATTGTAGTTAATAATGATGATCTTTCAATGTTGAAACAAAATGTACAATTTTGTAGTAGTTTGTACATGTTCTAAAGTAATAATTGATAATAAATATTCATTGCTCTATTTTTATATTGAGCACTGTTTTAAATTAATGTTTTGAATGTTGCAATTATTTTCTTCATTCCTTATACATTTGGATATATATATATTAGGGTAGGTCGATTTTGGAACTGTAAAAAATCGCACTTGAAGAAAGTTGCAAAATAATGTCAAGAGTTACCACAAGAAATTTTTTTCTTCAAAACTTTGTATTTATTTGAGCATTAAACTTAAAGACGAAATAAATTGGGATTTTTATCGCGATATAGGTGTTACCGGAAACATGTGTCGGCTTAAATAAAACCCGAGTTTTAAAAATAAGAAAAAAATACAATACGCTTAATAATAGATATTTTAAGTATAGTATTCTTTTTTTCTTAAGAAATTAAATGAAAACATCAAAATTAAAAAGAAATAAAAACACTATGATATTTAGTTTAATATACAAATAACTATTTACGTATGCCATTTTATTTATTGTTATTTTTTATGGTCTTCACCTGTTGAAATTACCTCCCCCTAAACGATTGTTTTTACTTTGTTTACTCTTTTACGCTTTTATCACGAATATCTCTTGTATTTTTTTAATAGTTAAGTCTTATTTTAATGAAAAATTCAACTTTTATAATTATTCTGATTTGTTTATATTTTTAAAATTAATATTTATTAAAAGCCTGTTTACGAGCTAATCTCGGAAGTAAAACTACTTTAAAGTAAGTAAAACGTTACTTCTAATTTAAATGTATTTATTTCAAATTTTATCAAATTTATTTTTAAAATATTTGTGGAATTTCATTTCTGATAGTACATATATTTTTTTTTAGGTATTTAAGGATCATGAATAACTAAAAGGATCAGAGATGCAAATTGAATTTTTGTAAAAGTGAAGAAGGTTGATTTTAATTAATTTCTTATCAGCTACAAATAATTTTAACAAGCAACTCTAGATAGTTTTGCTAATTCTTGTGCCATGAACATTTTGTTTGTTTTTTGTTTGCTTTTAATAAAAGTTTATTGTAGATATTTTCAGAGATTCCAGAGTGAATTGGAACATATCAAAATGATCCATAGCATTAGTAATCGGCGTGGTAATCGTCATGCATCTAGAGAAGCATCCATCAGGATGACATTAGACATGGAAAAATCTCAGTTCAACGGTGGTGGATTTGGTAAGTAAATTGATTATGAGTTGTGTTCTTTGGTGTTACAGGTAAAACTTTAAGAAACAAAATTAACCATTTCCATGATTACAACTATGAACATATGACATGAATATTAGATACAAGAAATTAAAGTGTATTGTAATGTTATGTAAATTCCTGTTTCTACAGACAGCTTTGAATCAATCAGAAAGAAAAAACTTACAGTAAAGGAATCTTTTCCAATCCCACAATATCATTTTATTTGAATGAAGATTAATTTTGGTAGAGTTAATAGACATTGTTACTGTTCTCTCGTGTTCAGTATTAGTTCCCCTCTTTATTGCCCATTGCAATTTGTTTTAAAAGTTTTCATAATGTTTAGCAAACCAAACGCAGAAACATAATCCAATAGTTATTAAATTTTTTTAATGTTTTTTTTAAATCTCTGTGCAAGTCATGCATAAAAATAATTAACCTAAGCCAACAGGTGCAAATGATTTTCAATACTTGATTTGAAAATTTGATGTTTGTCACATATGTTATCTAATGCCTTGGATTGATTGCAGTCAATGTAATTATGTCCAACCATGAAGCATGGTTCACAAAAAACTTTCCAGCACAAATTGACAGTAACTTGTCTAGGAGTTAATCCGTTTTGGAATTTGAATTGAATTATATTTTCACATTTCATAAAATGAAAATAAATAGTTTCTCCAAAATGTTGCTTACTTTCTTCCAGCATCAATGTCAAGAAATAAAAATGTTAATTTTAATAAAATTTTGGACCATCATGCCTGCAAAAAAACTGGAGTGTTAAAAGGATGTTTTTTCCATGACATCGCTATTATTAAACTACTTTCACTCCTTGGCAATGTTTGTTTTTAAAAAGCAAAGATTAGAATTGTCAGGAAACCTAAACATATGAAAGTAAATTTTTGGAAACTGGTTTTTTTTTTTGTGTCTGATGGTCCAAGATTGCCAAATTCTTTTTAATGCTTTAATAGCTTCTATTGATCCAATCAAAATAAAATTTGTTTTTGAATAACAAGAATGAAACCATCTACTAATATCTAACAATAAAATTAGTAAACTTTTTGGCTGACATTTTTGTTTTAATTCTAAACTGTCTTTTCATTTTTTAAAAGATTTTCTAAAAGGAAAATATTTTTGTTTTTTTGCTGTCTTTGTTTTACAGAAGTTCCTAATCTCATTGGTCAAGAAAACTGTGATATTCTGAAGTAAGCCTTTTTTGTTTTTTTTTTAAGAAAGATTTTTGTTCATTTATCATTCTTTCATCATCTGAGATTTTTCTTTTCATTCCAATAATTGATAATTGTTTCTCTTCTCAACCTTGGGTCTGCATCAATCATCCTTTCTTAACCCTTTAATATTCAAATAACAGTAAACCCTCAATTCCTCCTCTAATCAATGAATTTGAGGTCATCACCTCTTTAGTGGACAAAGCTGAGTGCTTTGCTCGCAGATTCTCCACCAACTCAACACTGGTCACACCTGGAGTATTTTCTTGCCTAGAACTGAGGCCCAACTGAATGACATCCACATTACCCCCTCGCTGGTCTCTAACATAATTTCAAAGCTTGACGCCCATAAAGTGAACGGAGGTGACGGAATCCCAATCATTGTCCTGAAGAAATGTGCCCCTGAACTCTCTTCTGTTCTCTCCAAACTCTATAACTACTGCCTCTCTGTTTCTTGCTTTCCTGCCTGCTGGAAGTCCTTCTCCATGGTTCCTATATTTAACAATACTGGAGAACCCTCTGACTCCTCTACTTATTGCCCTATCAGCCTCTTACCAATTTTCGGGAAAGTGTTCGAAGCCATTATCAATGCCATGGTGGTTCAACATCTCACAGTCTCTTCTCTGACAAACAGTATGGTTTCTGCTTCACCAGGTCTACTGCTGATATGCTGACGACCATCACTGAGGATATATACCAGGCTCTTGACAAGAATAGCGAAGCTCGAACTGTTGCCCTGGATATCTTCAAAATGTTTGACAGAGCCTGGCATGCTGGCCTTCTATGCAAGCTGCAGGGCTATGGTATAACTGGACAGTTGTTTGACCTAATCCAGACATTCCTTTCAAATCGCACAATGAAGGTAGTATCGAACGGACATGCATCCTGATACTATCAAACAAACACAGGTGTTTCTCAAGGCTCTATTCTAGGTCCTATGTTTTTCCTGATCTTCATTAACGATCTCCCCCGATGTAATCAGATCCCAAGTAGGCATATACGCTGACAACACTACCGTTTACTCTCACCTTGATCAAAAATCTGATGAGGCTGACAAAGCGAACCTCACTGCTGGGTTTGAGAAGGACCTCCAATTTGTGGCGGACTGGGGTAAGAAATGGCTTGTGAATTTTAATGCCTCCAAAACAAATCTGCTATCTATTAACCATCACAGACAATCACTCCTACCCTCCATTAGCATGGATCAGGCTAGTCTCCCTGAAAGCAAAACACTGCGCCTTCTCGGCTTCTCGGGTTAACTCTCTCAGCAGACCTCAAGTGGAATAACTATATCGAATCCATAGCTAAATCCGCTGCTAAGAAGGTCTGTTCACTGTGTAGGGCCAGGAAGTTTTTCCTGTCTGAATCCATCCTGCATATATATAAATCAACCATCTGCCTGTGTATTGAATACTGCTATCCACCTCAGGGTCCTTGACAAAATCCAGCAGAGAATCTGTAAAGTAATCAATCCTGAGTTGCCAGCTCAGATGCAATCACTTTCTCACCAGCGTAATGTGGCTCCCCTGTGTCTCTTCTACAAATACTTTTACGGCTTCTGCTTCGATGAATTTAGCTCACTGGTACCCCCTATGTATAAATTTACCCGAGCTACTAGATTAGCAACTAGGTCCCACCCTTGTACAGTGAAACTAATAAAATGTAACTGCATGTTCTACTCTATCAGCTTCTTTTCTTGCACTTCCCACCTGTGGAATTCCCTTCCATATACTTGCTACTCCAATAGCTACAATCTCCAAGAATTTAGATGTAAGGTCAATAGTCATCTCCTATCTCACTGACTTGCATCCTTTCTCTCATGCTCTTTTCTCTGTCCACCCCACTCTCTCCACACCAATATTCTCATCCTTCTCTTACCCACTTCCTCACCCCCACCTATACCTTGTCCGTCTTTCTCATCACTTTCCTCCTATGTAACTCACTGCACACCAGTGGGAGTAAATCTGCCTCGCTTGGGGCGAAATGATTAAAAAAAAAATAATATATATCAGCATGACTTCCTGCGTTATTTGTGACGATGCCATAGTATACATGGTCGAGAGCCAATATTACAGGGCAGGTTTGGGCATGTTGAATGTTAAGAGGTTAAGTAAGACTTGTTTCTTTTTTTCGGATGATGATGATGTCATTGTTTTATATTAGCAAATTATTATTATTATTATTATAACATATTAGACAAGTTTGTTATTTTAGACATTATTATTATTACATATTAGTGAGACATTATTATATATTAGAGAAACCTGTTATTTTTAGACATTATTATTATTTGTATTATTATTATTATTGGATGTGCATAATGGCGCAGTGGATATCAGCTCGAAATGAGAAATTGGAGAGTTAAGTTTCAATTCCAGTTGAATTTGTTGCATTTCACTTACGTGCAAATACCTTTAATTCATCTCTTCTCCCTCCAGTTATGGGTTAAATAGAAGAGCAGATTGAGTTTTATAGCCTTGGTTGGCAACCAATCTACTGCAGAAAGAAATGACAATCTTCTGTGGAAAAATCTTCTGTTTAGTCAGTCAAGCATGTATCAAAAAAATAATTTTGCAAGAACAGAAAATTAGACAAAAACTTGAAATCAGGCAGACAACTCAACAACAATACAATAATCTATATATATTTTTTTTTAAATCATTTCACCCCAAGCAAGGCATTCCACTGCCACTATTGTGCAAGGGGTTATGTAGGGGGAAAGTAAAGAGAAAGAGTGGTTAGATATAGGAAATGTTGTATTTTGTCAAGAACCCCGAGAAGAATAACAAGGGCACCCGACCAGATGTGGCAGCAGTATTCAATGCACGGGCTGATGGTATATTTATATATGTGCAGGATAGATTCAGACGGAAAAAAACTTCCGGGCCCTGCACAGAGAACTGACTTTCACAGCAGCGGATTTAGCAATGGATTCGATATATTCCACTTGAGGTTCGCTGAAAGTGTGAGACTAAGGAAGCGTAGTGTTTTACTCTCTGGGAGGCAAGCCTGGTCAATGTTAATGGGAGGTAGGTGAGAGTGTCTATGATGGTTAATTGATAGCAGCTTCGTTTTAGAAGCATTAAAATTTATGAGCCATTTCTTACCCCAGTCCAATATGGATTGGAGGTCCTTTTCAAGCTCGGCTGTAAGGTTAGCTTTGTTGCCTACACCAGATATTTGATCAAGGCGAGAGTAAACCATGGTGTCATCAGCGTACATACCTACTTGGGATCTTATGGTATCAGGGAGATCATTAATGTAGATCAGAAAGAGCGTAGGACCTAGGATAGAGCCTTGAGGGACACCCGCGTTTGTATGGTAGTTCTGGGAGGCATGTCCGTTTAATACCACCTTCAATGTGCAGTTAGAGAGGAAAAACTGGATTAGGTCAAACAACTGTCCAGTTATACCATAGCTCCACAGTTTGCATAGAAGGCCAGCATGCCAAACTCTGTCGAACACTTTAGAGATATCCAAGGCAACGGTTCAGGCTTCGCCATTCTTGTCAAGAGCCTGGTATATATACTCGGTGATGGTCGTTAGCATGTCAGCAGTAGACCTGATGAAGCGGAAACCATACTGCTTGTCCGAGAGGAGCCTGTGTGCTGTGAGATGCTGAATCACCTCGGCGTTGATAATGGCTTCGAACACTTTGCCAAAGATCGGAAGAAGGCTGATAGGGCGGTAATTTGCGGGGTCCGAGGGTTCTCCAGTGTTTTTAGATATAGGAACTACAGAGGAAGATTTCCAACAGGCAGGAAGCAGATATGCAGAAGTTGTAGAGCTTAGAAAGGACAGAGGAGAGTTCAGAGGCACATTTCTTTAAGACTATGATTGGGATTCCATCCTCTCCGCTCGCTTTGTGAAGGTCAAATTTTGAGATTATGTTAGAGACCAGCGAGGGTGTAATGTGGACGTCATTCAGTTGAGCCTCAGTTCTAGGTGGGAAGTCGGGTGTAGAAACTCTAGACGAATCTAGTCTCGAATTGGTCGAGAATCTGCGAGCAAAGTGTTCAGCCTTGTCTGCTGAGGAGGTGAGGACCTCAAATTCATTGATTAGTGGGGGTATTGAGGACTTGCTATTGTTAAGCACTCTTTTACAGAGTCGCCAGTGGTCTTTGGCGCCAAACTTAGAGGATGCTATGCGTTGCTTCATTCTGGCAGCAAACAACATCTTAGCTTCGTTAAACATCTTTTTACACTTATTACGAGCTGAGGCGAAAAGGCACCTGTTTTGGTCCGACGCACAGCTACGATAGAGCCGGAAGAAATGATTCCGGTGGGCAATGGCAGCCGAGCAATGGAGATTTAAGCTGAAATTTCCTGGCAGGGATGAAAGCATCAATGCCAGCCTTAACCCAGGAGGAGACCTCGGATGCTCAGTCTTTGTCGGGAAGACTAAAAACATTGTTCCATGGAACGTCACAGAGGAAGTCTCGGAACGAATCTTTGGTCTGCTCTTTGGTAGCAGTAGGATATTCTACTGGTCTGGGTTTCTTGGGTCGGGTGGGAGTGGAATGAAATGTTGATGGAAACGATGGTGTGGTCAGAATTTTCGAGAGGGCAGAGCTGTCTGAGATGGAAGTGAAGCAGAGGTCTAGTAGTGAGTCCCTTCCGTTAGGGTTGTTGGAGAAACATGTGGGGAAGTCCACCACTTGCGTAAGAGATTGGGTGATTGAAAAATTCATGGTGTGGACACCAGCAAGGTTGGTGACAGAGTTCTCCAGCCACTTCGTATGGTGGGCGTTAAAGTCCCCAAACACAAATATATGGGCAGAGGGATGGGAAGAAATGGCTTTGTCAATATTGTCAGAGATGCTGTCAAGTAACAAACAGTCAGAGAAGGAAGGGGAGTGGTAGAGAAAGAAATAGCTAATCGAGCTTAGGAGTGAGAGACGGAAGCACATGAAAGAATGATCCAGGGATTCAAGAGATGTCACCCTAGCTAGGGGTAGGTGTTCACTGACATACACACCAAGCCTATGCATATGAACATTGGAGTCCTTCCACTCTAAACTTCTATAATATGATAAATATATTATAAAATATTGGTACTCGTTCAATCAATTAAATGTGAGACCGCTTGTAAACATTGAGTGCTGTAAGCAACCTCCTACAATCCAAAATATATTTTTTCTTTAAATGACACACAAAGGTCATAAAGCCATAAAAAACAAAAATAAAAGAAACAAATCAATCCTTGTTCACTATCATGTTAACCTCTTCAAGTCTAAGGTCACCAGTTATCTATCCTACATATCATCAAAATCTGTATTTTGTTCTTTGATTTCAAATTCATACAATAACCTCTTTCAGTAAGTCTCTACTTTGAGTAGATATTGTCACTCAATCTCCTGTGGAACAATGAAATTGATTTAATAATCTGAGCTTTGAAGAAAATTATTTTAGTCTTCACAAAAAACAAACAAAATAAAAAATGAAAACTTGAACAAGTTTTTTTTAAGTCTCTATTATCTCCATAGCACAGCAGATAACTGTTTTTGGAAATCTTGAGTTTGGCTTTTTTAAATTTTTATTCTAATGTTAAATGCATTATTTTATAGCATAAAAATTAAGCTAAAATCTGAAATAGATAATAAAAAAAATCAACACATCTTTGCAATAGCTTCAAGGTCAAGGATTTAAAGCTAAAAATAGTGGGTTAACCGAATGATAGATTTTTTTTTTATAATTAACTTATTAATCTTCTGACTAGTATTTCTTTCATCATAATTTCAGTTATGTTTTTATCAAGACACTCAAAGTAATTCTGGTGGCCTAATTGGTAAGGCAGCTGTTGCATTGTGAGGCTTTATATAGAAAAACTGGATGATTGTTCTTAACTTCAATATATAATCTTATTAATGGCTGCAGAATGAAAATTTTCATTGAAAAGTATTCATCACATGTAAAATAAGAAATCATTCAATACATTATTTTCTGCTGGGTTTGCATTTTTATGTTTCTATAATTTCCATTTAACAATTTTTAGAATAAGTACGAGTATAAACAAGGAAAAGTCAAATTCTACACAAGAATTAGGAATTTATAAATCAAAATAAAAAGACACTTATCTGTAAGTTAAAAAGCAAAAAAAACACTGAAATGTTTCAAGATTTCAACATTTTTCAAAAAAGTAAATCATATGATTATAATCAACTTTATTTTTAATTCTATTGCTAATGGTTTAGTTTTTATGAGTGATAAAGCAGACACCAATAAAATGCAAAACAGCATTTTTTCCCATTCTTAGCAGCCTGTAATTATAAAACTGCTGAAAATAGAGATAAGATAAACATGTAAGTGTTTTCTTATAGGATTACCAAATATCTTCTATATCAATATATTATAATTTTGTCCCTTATTAATTCTTTGGTAAGTTCCAGATATTTTTTCAACATTTTAGTTTTTGCTTTGTGATTTAAGCCTTTGATCATGCTGTTGACAGAATTCCATTTACTCACTAGTTTAATCAAGACGAATGCAAAAGAACAATGCAAATATCTAGGAATAGTTCTGTGGTAATCTTTTTTTGACTTTCCTCCTCATATCATTTTGTTTAATAGAATCTGCTTACAATATTCCTAAATATTTTTACTGTTCTTTTTCCTTCAATTTCCTCTTCATTTGATTATTGACTAGTTGAATTCCTTCTGTTGCTTCCTGTTTTCTTTTGTGCATTAACAACCAATGTTGCATATTTCTCCATTACAAACTTCTTTCCAATATCTTGACTAAAGATTCTGACTCAAATTTTCAATTCATTTGGCAAATGATTACAGACCAGTTACAACCATGGCCAAGTTTTTCTAGTTAATCATTGGGTCTTTATCTGACTTAACAATTTCACAAAAAGCAACAATGTTTTCATTATGTTAATATAAACTGCAGTTAATTTTATCTTCCATAGCATCAATTATGATATTGACAATATGTTCAGAAATTTTGAAGATATCTAAACTTTCCAATATCTACAGCTCAGGGATCTTCTTTTTTTAATGCTGGGTTATTCTTTGTTTTAACCTCTCCTTATTAGAATTAAATAAAATTATTTATTTTTTTTGTTTCTCATTATTAATCTGTGTGTTGTGGCACAGTGGATATCAGCTCAGAATGAGAAATCGGAGAGCCAAGTTTCAATTCCAGTTGAATTTGTTGTATTCACTTACGCACAAATAACCTTGGGAAAGGTATTAATCCATCACTTCTCCCTTCAGCTTTTGGTTAAATAGCAGGACATACTGGCTTCTATAGCCTTGGTTGGCAGCCAGTCTACTGCAGAAAGAAATGGCAATCTACTACTGCAAAAAAACTTCTGCATAGTCAGTCATGTCTTGAAAGAGACATGATGTGTCATGTATGGCACTAAATTAACTTATTATTGAGATTCCAACAGATAAGTTGGAATCTCAATTTTTTCTGAGTCTTTATTTTTCTGTTTGCTTTGTAACATCTTGTTTATTTTATTTGTACAAAAAGTTAGAAGTACAATGTTTTAACTCTTGTTCATTTTTAAAGAATTTAATCCAACTTGATGGTGGATTTTGCCAGCCATTTGAATAATATTATTACTGTTGTAGAATAAGGATATATTTTTTTAATCAAAATGCTTTGATTTATAGCAAATGTGCTTAACTGTGGCATTTCTCTACTGAGAACAGCAAAAGCCATTATTGTTTTTATGTATTTGTTGAAGGTAAAGTCATTGTTCCAAACAGCAACAGCTTTTACTGATTAGTTACACAGCAAATGTGTTCATGTGACACCGTTTCTTTAGGAAGATAAGTGGTTTGTTTTTGGTAATCTAATCTGTGACTTTCCTCTTGCTGTCCTTCATGACTTGGATTACAGTTACAATATTAAGTAGTCAATAAAGACAATACAATATGTACACTTCTATCACTGCTACCATGTGGTTTACTTTTTGTGTTTATTATATTTTTTTTTATGAATGTGATACTTTAATACAATGATATGCAGTTTAAGTTACATTCTGTAATTTTCTTTTAAATAATTTGCTGTCTTTTACAAAATTGTACATGGGATTTAACTTCTTTTTTTTTTTCCATCAAATATTCGTATTAATAACTTTTAATGTTTTTGTGTTCTTTTCCTAGGAACTGGGATGGCCAGTACAGTTATTTGCCGAAAATTAAAATGATCAGAGTTTCTGTTCAGGACATAAAGGAAAATAAGCAAAAGCAAACTGTATCTGCTGATGATAAAGCTACAAAGCAAAAGTGGAAAATGACTGTCGGTGAAGATGAAAAAATAAAAGTTACAGATAGCAAAGAAGATGAAAACTTTACAGAAATCAAAGATGATGAAAACTTTACAGAAATCAAAGATGATGAAAACTTTACAGAAATCAAAGATGATGAAAACTTTACAGAAATCAAAGATGATGAAAACTTTACAGAAATCAAAGATGATGAAAACTTTACAGAAATCAAAGATGATGAAAACTTTACAGAAATCAAAGATGATGAAAACTTTACAGAAATCAAAGATGATGAAAACTTTACAGAAATCAAAGATGATGAAAACTTTACAGAAATCAAAGATGATGAAAACTTTACAGAAATCAAAGATGATGAAAACTTTACAGAAATCAAAGATGATGAAAACTTTACAGAAATCAAAGATGATGAAAAGAAACTTTGAAGCTTTAAGAAATCAAAGATGAAAACTTTACAGAAATCAAAGATGATGAAAACTTTACAGAAGACGAAAATGTTAATGAAATAGATGACCTTGACGACATTGATGAAGATAAACTTCTTCAAGATTCAGATGAGGATGTTGAAATGACAGAAAAGGATAAATGCTGACATAAAACCAAACATTAGTTTAAAATCTTTACTGTGAGAATCGTGCAGACAAATTTTGTAATTAAAATTGCTAAAAAGACTTAAATTAATTTTATCCTTATTATAATGATGTCTTAATGTTTAACTATTTTTATCTTGTATTTTTCTGTCTTTTCATTTTTACTTAATAATCTATTTTTATTTCTATGGAGAATATATAACAAGGTGGAAAGAGTTTACTTGTCATGTGTTTTGTCCTTTATTGGATTAAATTTGTTATGTTGGTACAACTACACATGTGTATGGGCGTGGGGTGCTAGGACTGACTTCAGCTTTATATATATATATATATAGTGTACTGATGGATAAAAGATTTTTATGATATATTTTATGAAAGTATATTTATTTTTGTTTTTTAATTCTTTTAAACCAAGAAATACAATTACCTGTTTTTTCACTGATTGGCTTGAGTAGCAATCCTCAGTAAGTCACTTGGATTTTTAATATTTGATGGCTTATCTTACTTACTTCAGCTTTTGTTGGGTTTATAAGCCAGTACAAACAAAAATATACTTTCATAAAATGTGTCATAAAAAACTTTTACCAATCAATATCTGAAAAAAGCTTAATGGAAGAGTGACATTTCGCTGTACGGTACATACATATAGCATTAATCATATCATATTATATATATATGTGTGTGTGTGTGATTAACATATATGTTTGAAAATTTTTCAGTGGTTTAAAAATTCCAGTTGCGTGTTTGTGAAAAATCCTTGTTTGTACATTTGAAAAACAGAAAAATCAGTTATAAATTGCCTGAAGATACCAAAAGTTTAAAATCTAGATATGGGAAATAACTCATTTCCAAATGAAAAATATTCAAAAGTTCTACAATATAATTGTATTGAACACTTTTTAATACAACTGTGTACTGGTCTAATTTAATTATGACCAAAAACTAATGAAATGATCTGCTCTTGTCTTACATTGATGATAATAGTGCTCAATTATATCTCAACAATAAATAATACAGGTTTTCTTGGACTGCATGGGAAAAAAACAATTCAAGAACTTAAAATACCCCGTTCACTGAAAACCATTCTATTTCTAACAGACATGAATACATGCTTTGCTTACAACAAAAAATTGAACAGTTTCTTACCAGAATAAGATGGAAAGCATTATTCTTCTTAAAAATATATGCAGGTGAAAGAGAAGACGTAAATAATTTCAAGTCTAAAACCAGGAGTTACCCCCCTGCATTAAAGGATTAATTAAATTTAAAAAAGATATATTTCTATAATAGACTAAATCAAATTTTTAAAAAAAACAACTTCTAAAAACTATTAAACACTGAAGTAAAAAGAATTAAAAAAACAAAGTATCCTTATTGAAGGAGACAAGTCTAACAATATATATAAAATAAGCCCAAAGCAATTCGAAAAAAGATAAAGAAATTGCCAAATGTTATACAAAGGCTTCAGATTCCTATTGAAAATATCAACAAGGAAGCTAAAATAATCACAGAAAAGTTGGGTTTAAGCAACAAGGTACAAATTTTGACCGGTAAGCAAGCTTTCTTAATGATAAGAGACCACAAAGATAATTTTCCCAATAGCTCATAAACCCAACAGAAACTGAAGTAGGTAAGATAAACCATCAAATAGTAAAAAAAACGTCACTTAGGATTGCTACTCAAGCCAATCAGTGGAAAGACAGGTAATTGTATTTTTTGGTTTGAAAGAATTAAAAACAAAAATAAATATACTTTCATAAAATATGTCAAAAAACCTTTACCCATCAATATCTGAAAAAGGCTAAATGGAAGCATTAAATTTCGCTAAATGGTACATACATATGCCATCTGATCATATAAATATAATTCTACATTGCCAAAAATCCATACTATTCCATGATCGTAAAGTATGGATTAAAAAATAAAAAAAGGAACATTTGATGTACCCCAAGGTTCGTTTGATGGAGCAGAAATTTTAGAATTAATAGGAATACGCATTCTAAGTAAAAATAATGAAATAATCCACATAGACAATCATGGATTATACAGAAATGACAGATTAACGATAACACCAGACAACAAAAGAGAAAATGATAGAATAAAAAAATGCTTTACAAACTCTTCAAAAATCTAGATTTTGAAATAGAAGTTGAAATAAAGAAGAAGGTTGTCCAATATTTAGAAGCAGAATTTAATTTACAAACCAGCAGTGTCTCTCCATATATGAAAACAAACAACTTTAAAGTACATAAACACAAGATTGAACCATCCAACCAGCATAATCAAACACATCCTTAAATAAATAGAACACGGGCTATCAAAAAATTTGTCAAAGCAATCTTTGATGAAAAGAAAAATGAGTATTAAAATGCCTTAAAGAAATCTGGTCATAAAAACATTTTAGAAAACAAATCTCAGCCAAACAAAAAAAAAAATAATAGAAATTGAAGCATTATTTGGTTCAACCCACCGATTAGCATAAATGTTTAATCCAAAATAAAGCAAATATTTTTTGTAAATTAATCAATAAACACTTCCTAAAAAACTCAGAATTAAAAAAAATTTTCAATAGAAATTTAATCAAATTAAGTTATAGCTGTACTAAGAATTTAGAGAAAAAACAAAATGACAGAATTAGGTTTCTGGTGTTTTTTGTTTCTTTAACATATAACATCACTAACAAGGAATTTAACTGTACAGGGAAAAACAAATGCCCACTTAACGGACCTTGTAAAACAGAATGGGTTATTTACAAAGCAGAGATACATGACATAAATGGACAAAGAAAAACATATTTGGGGTCTACTAAAGGCTTTTTTAAAAACATGGAATATTCATCTTAAATCTTTAAATAAACTGGAAAATCTCAAATGGTACCAAACTGGCTAGCCACTTATATATAATTTCCATTTGTAAATGAATAAAGTAATAAACATGAAAATATATTCAGCTCTAATTTTTAAAAAAAAGTAACACAAAATGATAGTAAGTTTATAAGTGAATTAGAATAGGGTAAACTAAAATCTTATTTAAAAGGTAATTTAAATTTATTTTTATGACAGCATTTAAAAATGACCATTTTTCTGGTTTAATTAATAACTGGCTAGTTTTATTAAATTTGATTATTTTAATTTTTTTATTCAAGCATAAATTACATCTATTTCTGAAACTATTGGGGAGTTTGAGATTTACTTATAATCTTCCATTCAGTCTGTGGGGAGAGGTTACTGTTCTTTAATTGCCAGAAATATTTAGAAAGGAATTATTTTAGAAGAATTATAATATACTCTGTTATTTGAATCAATATGCTCATCTTGGGTTGACAGAAGATAGGACAACTGAAAGTAACAGATCACATGTTACAAATTGACAACAATCTCAGTAGACCTGGCATAGAAAAGAATACCATTTGAGTAGCCTCTCATTAAGAAATATACTCAAAAAGAATTTCATCACCTGACTGAAGACATAAGGTTTAAGAACCCAGGATTTCACTACAAAATTGTCCGAGAAACATACATACTACAAAATTGTCCAAGAAACATACACACTAGTGAACTAAAGAATTAGTCATATCTTATCTTATATCTGATTCCCTGAAAATTTTAAGTTCAATCCCTGGTAGTGCTAAAAAGTCATATACATTGACTTAGTGATAGAGATAACTGGTATAAAGTATGGAATGAAAAGTCTTCCCTTGCGAATTGAATAAAGGAGTTGGTTTAAAATTCTGAAATTACCAAGTCCAAAGATGTGAACAATGTCCCTTCTGTATGAAATTGATCATGGCTCACCCCAGATACACTTCTTCATTATCTATGAATTGTCATGACTTCTTGGGAAAGATGTTGGATTGGTTTCCTTAAACCCAAGACTTGAAATTTCAGTCTACCTTGCTTTTAACTCATGCCTAGGAGAAGGGGGGATAGATTTATGCCTTTCCCAATGCATTTGTGTAAAAATGAATTTGATTTGACCTTTACTTGCTGATTCCAGTCTATCACATCCCAATAGAAAATATTCTTTTATGTGCTGTGGGCAATCTTGGTTCTCCACAACCACCTATTTTTCTTATGTAATATTTGTCTCCTTACTATCCGTCCCACTCCCTGTTCCACCATTCATTTACACAAGCTCCAAAGGGAGGTTACTCTACTCTGCTTGCTTTCAATATGCCCTGTGAGTGTTAAACTCTCTAAACCCTTTTTCATTAAATTTGAAAGTGTCCCAGAAATTTTATGCATCTCTTCCTGCCTCTTTTGTTGTCATTTTCTTTAAGATTTCTTCATTGTCTTATGTCATCTCAGCATCTTTCTCTAGAACCATATCACTGTTACTTTAATTTTCTATTTGATATTGATAACAACCACTTTGAGGGGAAATCATACATTCATGTTTGTTGAGCAATTATTAGGTCTTGTATGGATGCATGTTGTGGTGCAATGGATATTGGCTTGGAATGAGAAATTGGAGAGCTATGGTTTGAATTCCAGTTGAATTAGTTGCATTCAGTTACATGCAAATACCCTTGGGAAAGGTATTAATCTGTTACTTCTCTCTTCAGCTATGGGTTAAATAGCAAGGCAGATTGGGTTCTGTAGCCTTGGTAGGCAACTAGTCTACTGCAGAAAGTAATGGAAACCTACTGCATGAAAATCTTCCACCCAGTCAGTCATGTCTCTTTCAAGACATGATTGCAAAAGCATGTATCACATATGGCACTTAACTGACCGATGCAATTTGAAAAATGTTCTAAATGTTTAGAATGTGCATGTAGCATAGTGGTTACAGATGCAGAGAGTGGGATCACCATAGTGAGTTCAAATACCAACACTTTGATTAACTTTTGCAAAATTAACATTGGGAATGTTTGTTTGTTTGTTTTTTAATCCTTTCACCCCAAGCAAGACAGGACCATTACTAGTGCACGGGGTTACTGTGAGAGAAAAAAACTGGTTACAGGGGGTATTGAAGAAAGGATAAAAGATGAATGGGATTCAAGAAGATAGAAGATGGCAATTGATATTGCATTTAAATCTTTGGAGATTGTAGCTATCAGGGAAGCAAGTGAACAGAAGAAATTTCCACAGACAAGAAGTGCAAGAAACTGTTGGAGTAGAAGTGACAGTTATATTTAACTATTTCAATGTTAAAAGGACGAGACCTAGATTGAGATCTAGGTTGGATCTATCACACGTAAATTCATGTAGTCAGGGTCAGTCAGTTAAGTGCCATACATGATGCACGCTTGGGTGATCATGTCTCGAAAGAGATATGACTGACTAGGCAGAAGATTATCCTGCAGTAGGTTGCCATGGCTTTCTGCGGTAGACTGGTTGCCAGCCAAGGCTATAGAACCCAATCTGTCCTGTTATTTAACCCATAACTGGAAGGAAGAGACGGAGTAATACCTTTCCCAAGGGTATTTGTGCGTAAGTGAATGCAAGGAATTCAACTGAATTTTAAACTCGGCTCCTCGATTTGTCGTTCTGAGTCGATATCCATTGCACTACAACACACATCCTGCATCAAGAATAAAAGTTTGTCAGAGCAGTTGCCATGAAAATATTTGTAAAAAAGACAGAGGGAAGTCACATCACAATGGTGAGAAAGTGACTGAAGTCAAGTTGACAAGTCAGGATTGATTACATTGTAGATCCTTTGGATTTTGTCAATGAATAGCAGGAGCACCTGGCCAGATATGGCAACAGTATTTAATGCACAGACAAATGGTAGATTTATAAATGTGCAAGATTGATTCTGAGAAAAATCTTCCTGGCTTAACATTCCTAGCAGTAGATGCAGCGATTAACAGGACAACTAGGTTCTCTAGCCTTGGTTGGCAACCAGTCCAGAAGAAGGATAACTAAATTCAAAACTGATTTAGTATGGGTTTGGCAACTCTACAACACTAGCCTAGTTGCCAGAGAAACCACAGCTGCAATACAATCATGTTGAGGCTATGGTCCCCAATGCTCTACAGGGGAATGTACAGGTACCAATGAGGAGGAGGCAGGGTGCATAGTTAATAAAAATAAGCTTAGTCATTACTTTTCAGCTTTAAGAAAGCTTAGATAACAGCCTTTCACAATAATTCTTGGCTTCATTATTTTCATGGCTTCTGCTCTGATGAACTTCTTTTCCTGGTGTCTTGACCAGATGAATTTATTCATGCTACTAGATTGGCAATTAGGTCCAACCCTTTTACTGTCAAATTAGTTAAATGTAACTGTCACTATCAGTTTTTTTTCTTGCACTTCCCGCCTGTGGAACTCCCATATACTTGCTTCCCTGATAGCTACAATCTCTAAAACTTTAAATGTAATGTCAGTTGCCAACTTCTATCTCCTTAATTCCCAACTTTCTCTTATCCTTTCTTCGACATCCCCTGTAACTTGTCCTCTCTTTCTTCTTCCCTTCTCTCTCACTGTAACCCTCTGTGCACCAGTATCGATACTATCTTGCTTGTGGTGAAAAAAAATTCAAGATTTGTAAATAATCTTACAATCAACATATTCTATAATTAAATTAGAGGCACTAATAATTTATAAAATCTTGTTTTTATTTACATTCTAGCCTTTTGTAACAATTCTTGGCTTAATTAAAGATTTGTAAATAATCTATACTGCTGATAGCAGGCACAGAAAGGAAACTACAAGACCGTCAACAGAGGGTAGCTAAAGAAAGCGGAAAGCAAGAACTAAACTACAAGAAAACTGAATGCATGGTCATCAGTCAAAAAAAGGAGTTCAAAATGCCAACTATAGATTAGGGATACTAAAATGCAGCAGGTAGAAAAATTTAAATACCTAGGAAATGTTATAACAGAGAACAGAAAGTGCAACACTGAAATCTGAAGGTGTATTGACATTGCAAGGATGCATTCCAAAAGCTAAGTAGAGTATTGAGAGACAGGAAAATTTCATTGGAAACAAAAAGAGGGAAAGAGAGATAGGGGAAAACTGTGACACAATTTGGTTACTGGTAATTAATAGTATTTTTTTTTAAATATACAAAACAATATACTGATAAACTTATGAAAAGGGTTAAAGATATAAAGAACAAGATAATTAATTCCCAGGAATTGAAAAAATTCTAAAACCAATCAGGTGGCCAACTAAGAATAATATATAAATTGTACAATGGGCAAGGTGTTGGCAGTTGGTTGATAAAACTGGTAAATACTTAAATGCCTGTTAAGTGATGAAAAAGCCAGGTGTCTTATATCTCCAGATGGGAAGAAAATAATAAAGCTGACTAAATTGTTTTTATAAAAACAAATTGCAAAATTTCAACAATTTGCTGAATGATTTTCACCCTGAGAAGGCCATTTAATGTATTCACCTTCCAGACCAGAAAGAAGAAGAAGAAAAAAGTGTGTTTGAAACAATTGTTTTTTAGAAGAGAGATTAAGGAAGGAGGAGGTGCTGCTTGCACCCACTGAAGAGTAGCAGGCACAGAAGACCCACTAAAGAAGCTGTCCATGGTAAATGTAGAATATTGGTGGGAGATGCTCAGAATAAAAGGAAGAAGCTGTGGCCGGAGTAATGCTTACAAGCATCACCAAGAAAAAGGAGAAAACTCCCAAATTATCCCTCAGAACCAAAGTCAAAAGATGACAGGTGAGGGAAATATCAATTCCTCAACTGACTCATACCCAAATGACTCATATTGAGATGAATTCATTGATCAGCCACAGTTCTGGACGTTTTGGATGACCGAGGAGAGAACAAACCTATACACGGTTCCTGTGAACCCTAAGACGCTGATAAAGAAGGCGTTACAAAACAACGAATGGCATACTTGATGAGCTTGAGCAAATGGAGCAGGGTTTGGGAGGGGTAACAAGAAAATGAATGAAGGGATAAGGAGATGTGGAGGGCCATGATCGCCTATGTCCTGAGGGAACATAACACATAGAAGAAGAAATAATCTTACAATCAATACTTCTATAATCAAATTAGAAGCATTAATAATTTATACATCTTCTTATATAATTCCATTGAAATGGTTCTTCATTTTGAGAACAAGTCACCATGCCAGTGAGGTGCATTGTGGTGCAATGGATATCAGCCTGGAATGAGAAATCAGAGAGCCAAGTTCAAATTCCAGTTGCATTCACTTATGTGCAGATACCCTTGGGAAATGTACTAATCCATTGCTTCTCCCACTAGCTATGGGTTAAGTAGCAGAACAGATTGGATTCTATAGCCTTGTTTGGCAACTAGTCTACCACAGAAAGTAATGGCAACCTACTGCAGGAAAATTTTCTGTCCAGTCAGTCATGTCTGTCTCTTTCGAAAAGATCAGAAAAGATTTTACAATCAAAAATATTCTCTGGCTTTAAATGACCTGCTAAGGATTGAATAGCCTCAGAAAATGAATCAATCAATTTGCTTAGATTTTGGAAAGCATCTTCAAATTTCAGTATCAGACTTACGTAATTATAAAGTTTCAATCCAGATTCAGTAATTCTGATTTTATTTTTCTTGCAGCTGATACGCTATTATGTCTTTACAAAATAAAAGCCAGTCTAAGTTACATGGGCCGTTGATATCTACATTCAATTATTGAGTAATTTTCTTTTAAAAATCATAACGTTTTACAGCTGTGTTTATTCTATATGATATTTCAAGAATCTATTTTTGAAAGGACTGTTAGTGATCTCTATTGCTTACAATATCTGCATAACTGATTAGTATATGAGAAGAAAACGCTTCATATTGGTAACTAGGAATAAGTTCTTCACTTACAATAAAATCAATAAATGTTAATGCGTTATTTGACCTATCCCCACCCCTAATGTCCGTGGGCATGCAACAGCCTTATAGGCTGAGAATATCCAGGTGAAAACTTTGCAACAGAAGGTTTGTCTTGACAAAAGTTATCCTCAAAAAAATGTATATTGCCTTCTGCTGAAAACCATTTTTCCTGATGATTTTGCATTTCTTCTTTATAAACTAAGTTCTCTCTCTCTATATGTCATGTCTCTTCAAAACATGTGATCATGGCTCTCCACAGATTCCTCTCAGCAATATTTTGCCCCTAATGATATCAAGAAAAGTTTTCCCAATATTCAGGTCTTCTCTTTTAAAGACTGATGATTTTCCAAGCATAGCTTAGATGTAGCACAAGGCCAAAAGTATGGAGCACCCAATGAGGTTCGAATTCACTACTCAGTCATAATGGATCTAGCAAGACAAGGTTGTTAACTGCTACACCATGACAAGGTGCCCAGTTTTCTCTTTCAAAGATGTGTTAAAATATGTACAATACTGCATCAATAAGTTTGTAGCCTGACACAGTTATTATACAGATTTTGACCTGAACGTTTCACTGAAAGTTGAATCAATGTAATTAATAAAGAAATATTGGCTTGAGTGCATTGACAAAAAAGAAGATTATGTTAAAAAATGAATATTTATTGGGAAATAAATAGTTTATTCATCATTAGGTTACATACTTATTTATTTATGTAGGTAATCAGTAAGTTAAAAGTCTTATGATAAAAAAGCCTGTATTTAACATATTTGTAACAAGTAACTCTTCACACAAGTCTCAACATTTTCAATAGAACTTTACACACACTGTATACAGGAAGAAGGACCTCTAAATATACACGCTTCAATTTACCCCTTTTTATATTGTTTCTGCATAATTTTTCTAAGTTAATAACATGTTGTTAATTACATGTTGCTACTTGTACAATATTGCATGTAATTTTATTATATCTACTGTTTAAGAAAAGTTCCCATGTCACCACAAGACTATTACAACACTGTTGCTTCTCACATAAATAGACATCTTATCATGAAATGACATCCCTACAACAATTGCTTATTACACAGGGTAAAATGGTGACATCACTATAAAACATTGACATTTAGAAATTATGGCTGTTTTGTAAAATTTGGTGTAATCTTTCCTTGATAAAATGTTTTATAATGAACACAAAATTTTAATACACTACAAAGTATTTATAACTTAAAAATTAAACTTTTCCCACACATTTTGTATACATACCTTTTTTTGTTTTTTAATCATATCACCCCGGGCAAGGTGGTGAGGCCACTGGTGTGCAGGGGGCTACGTAAGAATGAAAAGATTGGAAAAGAGAAAGCTGGAAACCATATCCTAAACAGGGAACAAGGGATGAGCCTCTACACCTGTTCAATAGACGTGGGTGGAGTGTGAACCGGGCGATAGTTCAGTCTATCTACTCCAATTGAAAAAAAAAAATAAGGAACTTACTTGCAGATTACTTGAGAAAGACTAAAATAAAGTTTAATCAAAAGGGAAATTTTCATTAGGCTTTAATTTTGAACTCAATTTTATGTTACTGATGTTGTTACCATGTTTCAGCCAATCCATTCAACAGCCTTCTTCATAAGATAATACAGATGGTGGTAGAAAATACTACCTAAGATACCCATTGCTTTATCCATTTCAGAAACTTGAGCCACACAGCCACCACTAGGTGATTCTTTTTTGACCAAGAAGAAAGGAATTAACATTTGTCCAGTATAGATTAGAATTAATTTTACATGATCTCTCTAATCATCTATTGGTTTGCCATACCAGAAGCCACTATTAAGTCACAGACAGAAGTATGGCAGATTGGTCTGGGTATAGAAAATAATACCTGACTCCAACACAATTGCAGAGCCACATACGTACCATATTAAAATATTTATTTTCTACTCAATAACAAACAGTATCACAAACATGCCAAAAAGAATCCACAATATCATATGTGCCATTTAAATAAAAATGTCTATTGGTTAGAAATTAACATCACCATGTGAAATATTTGACCAATTAGAGAAAACTAAAACCCTATTTTTCTTGAGTCTACTTTCGAGGAAAAATTTATCATAAAAACCCACAGATTTCAACTTTCCAAGAGCAGAGATGCAGCCATCTCCAAACTGTTCAGACACAAGAGAAGACATGGCTACATAGCTTTTTCTTTTACTCCTGTGCATGTTGAAAGGAAACATGTCTGCAATTGTAAACAAACCATCTGTAACAACAACAACAACAAACTGGCTGTCCAGTTGACAACATCAAATGAATCATCAACAACAGCAAAGACGGTCAGTGAATCTTCACTAACAATAAAAGTCTTTTCTCAAACACAGATTATTTTTCTATGGATCAACTATTTAAAAATCTTTTCTAAACTATAATTTTTCTTTGAACCAAAGACTTTAACTCAAGATTATTTTTACTCCTTTTTGACTCATTTAAATCTATATGCATATGTTTGTAAATACAAATGATTTATTTAACAGGCAAACCCATGTCTTTTTTTATTTTTTTAATAAACTGCTTGAAATTCAGACATTCATATTTTGAATATAAGAAAACTGGGACAACTGAATTTTCTATATTGGAAACAGATTAGTTAATGATGAAAGATCCAAACCTACAAAAGAGTTCTGTGTACTGAAGTGTTTAAATTCATCCTGATGTGAATTAATAGTTGCTTAAGGATTTAGAGATGTCTAAATAAAGAGTTATATCGAGATTGCACCTTACTTTGATTCTAACGAGATGACAGTTTTATTATCGCATGGAGTGACTTCAATGTCAACAGGAAATGAAGCTTATCAATGTGGAAAAGCTGTTTGAAGGGACCAATCTATCAGGATGAGTGGTCCTAAACAATATTGTGTCATAACATGAAACTGAAATCACAAGATACTGTTCTTTTTTGCAAACCCAGAATTACACAAAAGTATGGACAAGTTAGCAAACTTCCTCAATTTGAATGTGTGGTAGAAACAGTGAACATGAATACCAGTGTCAAAAGAGACAATATGAATGGTTTGGTAATTGAAATAAAAAAAATATTCTTCTTTCCTTTGAGCTACCTAGTTTAATATTTATAATTTCCAGTCAAAAAAGAATATTGACTGAGGAGAAACAGTCATTTTCATCAGGTGTCTAAAGATTGAGACAAACAGTCAAATCAGTAACTAATTTCTAAATTTGATAGAATCCTGCCAATTTTTTAATCATTTCATCATTTGGCTTATGACACACATGAATAGTAAGAATAAAAACTAAAGTTAGAAATCTAAAATAAGCCAAGTCTCTGAGTAGCAAATCTTGCTTTTGTTGTATTAATAATAATGTTATGTATATTATGAAATCAGTCGTATTGACCACATAAAAAGACAGGAGAGGATAGCCAAAATGTATCAGCAAATATTCCTGTTGTTATGTTCTGAGATCCTCACTGTGGCACAATATGTAGACTTGTATGCAGGTCACTAGTGAGGCTGAATTGTCATATACGACACAAACAGGAAAACTGTGACTCCCATATATACCTGGGAGAAAAACAGAGTATCTACTCAAATACAAGTATCCATTAAAATAATGTTCAAACAAATAAATTCAAATAAATGTGTCAGTTAATACAATTTTGTAACTTTTCAGAAGATTTTGTAATATATATATATATATATATATATATATATATATATAATTTATAAAAGATTTTAGATTATTACAATGGGTAATAAATATTTCACCGAGTCCTGATGTTATCGCGGCTCATCAGATCCAAATGGTACAACAGTTGGTCCTCAAAATATCCCTCCCCCCAAAAAATTGGGTGGGTATTTTGAGGACTGACTGTTGTACAATTTGGGTCTGATGAGCAGCGATTGTAATAATCTAAAACCTTTTATAAATTATATTCCTCTGTTAAATTAAATAAATTTAACATTAAGTTCTCTTGAGTTTGTCTCTATCGGAATTTACCTGAATTGTATACCAAGTGTACTATGTTATATATATATATATATATATATACACGAAAAAATCGCAAGATCGCCAAGCTCCATTACTAGTTGGTAAAGAGTGCTCGATGGATAAATCCAGAGCCTAAAATAATAATAATAATAAAATCGACTCTGTACGTATTCAAATCTTAAAATGTTACACAAGTAATTTTTAAAGACCACCTATATATATATATATACAAATGAATAAGAATGAAGAAAATAATTGCAATGTTCAACACATTAATTTAAAACAGTGTTTAATATTGAAATATAAAAATGAATATTTATTATTAATTAACATGTGCAAACTATGAAACTACTATAAAATTGTACATTTTGTTTTGACATTGAAAGAACATCATTGTTAACTACCTGATGAGACATTGTCTTTTTGAACAAAATGTTCAATTTTGTAGTAGTTTGTTCTAACATTATAATTAATAATGTATATATATATATACACAGGTATTACTAATTATTACACTAATAATTGATATTATAATTAATAATTATTACACTAATAATTAATGTAATAATTAATAATATATATTTATTATTGATTATTATGCTAGAACTACTACAAACTACTACAAAATTTTACATTTGTTTCAACATTGAAAGAATAATGTCTCATCAGGTAGTTAACAGTAATGGTAATAAAAGTTTTTATTTTAAAAAAGTTTTTAAAAACAACACTTCCCTTTATTTTTTGGATATTTTAATTCATAATATTAATTAATATTGTTAGCTAATATTAAACTGGGACATAAATTCCTTAAATTAATTGATAAATATTTTCCTAAAAATATTCTTTTAAGTAAAATTTTCAATCAGAACACTCTAAAACTTAGTTATAGTTGTACTAATAATTTAGAAATAATTAAATTGCATGACAATAAAATATTGATATAATATAACAATAATAATAATAATTCTACTACTCATCTTAATTCGCTCCATAGTAAAAACCAATGTAATTGTAGGAATCCCAACCAATGCCCTTTATATAACAAGTGCTTAACTACATCCCTTGTCTGTATGTGCTCTATCTCATCAGTAGAAAATTCAAGGGTTACTAAAATTTATATTAATAATACAATGAACCTTTTTAAAAAGTGTTTTTACAATCATCTCTCATCTTTTACTAAAGACAAACAAAATATGACCTCACTTTCTAAATATTTTTGGAAGTTAAAAGAGGAGAATAAAACACCTAAACTGAAATGGAAAATTGTCAAACTAGCTAAAATCTCTAGATTGGTGAACAAACCATGTTTCCTCTGCAAGAGGAAATGGAAATTATAAAGTACATAAAAAGTGGCATATTACTAAATCAAAGGCATGAAACTACAGTAAACTGTAAACGTATTAAATAATTAACCTTACAATCCTGCTAGTATTACTAAGTCTAAGGTATGAAACTATAGCAATTGAAAACATTTTATTGTATTAATCTTACTCTCTTGTTAATTTACTCTCACTATATAATCTTTCTTCTTATGTTACTTTATTTTCTATTACAAATTGCCTATTACGTATTGTCGGAAGTATTTTTATTGCATTCAATAATTACTTTCAGTACGTTTAGCTTATTATATATTTATATTTTTATTTTTTATTTATTTGTTATTTTTTATATTTATTATTATTATTATTATTATTATTATTTGGTTATTATAATTTTGTTATATATTTTTATATTTTATATTTATTTTATATTTATTTATTTCAATAATATATTTTTTATTTATGTTTAATTTTATTTTATTTTTTCTAATTTTTTTATTAGGTTTAATAAATTTATATCTTTGTGTTGGGTTTTTTAAATATCCTTTATTTTATGTTTTATGAATAATTTTTCTGTTTGTGTATGTAATTTCATCATTTTTTTTTTAAATGCCAAAAATTTGAGCTGAAATATTGTAACTGATGTCACTATCTGTCTGCAATTTACTTCCAGCCAAAATTTAAAATTTCACTCTCTTAGCTGTTTTCATTGGCTCTTCCCTCTCTAGGTTTTCTCACTTATTTTCCTCTTCACTTTCTATTTCTTCTGCATCTTTCTTTTTCCTCTTTGTTTTCCTTTTCTTAATTTCTTATCCTATTTTCTGATTATTTCTTTCCTCTTTCTTTCCACTCTTTTTTAATATCTTTTTAGCTCATACTGAGAAAAAAAATCCAAAAATAAAGAGAAGTGTTATTTTTAAAATAAATTTTTTAAATAAATATGTTTATTATCATCATTGTTAACTATCTTATGAGACATTGTTCTTTCAATGTCTTGCAATGTCAAAACAAAATGTACAATTTTGTAGTAGTTTGTAGTTTTCACATGTTCTAACGTAATAATTAATAATAAATATTCATTGGTCTATTTTTATACTGAGCACTGTTTTAAATTAATATTTTGAATGTTGCAATTTTTCATTCTTATACACACACACATATATATATATATATATATATATATATATATATATATATATATAAAGTGAACTTAAGAACTATCACATCACTTGACAAGACACAAAAGTGTTGAAACAGAATAGCTACTTTTGTAGTGATATTGTAACATATCCATGTTATAATTTATGAATGAATAATATTATTAGCTCTACTTTTGTATTGAGCACTTTTTTAAAAATAGTGTTTCTTGAAAATTTTTTACAGATTTTTACATTATTCTGTGATTGTTTTTTCTTTTCCAAATCCATGAAGTTGTTTTGCTCATGTTGAACCTAAAAACACTATAGAAAATTCATTATTTTTTGTTTATAATGTTGAATGTTCTAAAATTATTCAACTTTTTAATAGAAAAATCTCAAGTTGATATTAAAATTTGCTGTGAAACATTGTTGATTTCTGTAAGATGGAATGATCTATCATGGCAGTTCTTTAATTTGTATTTAGATACATTGAATTTATTTTCACTGTTTCTAGTTGAATAATTATGTTACAATAAAATTTATATTTCATATGAATACAACCTTATGAAAACTGAGATGGAGCTTTCATAAATTGGTTGGGGGCACAAGACCCTTGCACTGGACCCGGTTATTGGGAATTGAAAATCTTTCATTAAGAGATTTCTCATTTATTTGACAAGAATATAACAAGGAAGATTTTAGTAATTCCTGATTAATCAAAAAAAAAAAAAAATCCACTTAAGACATTTATCTATTCTACATTTTTATTTTTATCTATGTTTTTATTTGGAAGCAAGATTGTATATTCAGAATCAAAAGGAAATACTGGAAAATGTTTTATTTTTGGTCAAACTAATATTTAAAAATGGATTTAGAAAATAAAATATCTTTAAAAAGTAACAATCCCATAAGCTACTTTAACCAGAGTTGGTAATGAAAATTGGGAGATTTTGGTATAACCTGGTATAGAATTTTAGCATAAAATTTTGGTGTCAATGACATCAATCTGAATATAAATGAATAAATTTAATTTTCTTTTCTTTAACTCTGACATTTAACAATTAAATGTTATATTACAGATGCCACAATTGTAAACATTAAAAATTATCAATAAAAATATTTTAAATTATTAACAAAGATGTTACCTTTAATTTCTGCTAAAGATTTAATTATTAAGAGAAATGCTGACAAAACTATTACTTCAGTTAACTGAATTGCAAGATGTATGAGAATAAGTCAAAAATTATCTGCACTTTTGCCATAACATATTTTTAGGTTTGTCACAATACCTTCTGCTCATGTGTGCTTATAGTTGTTACTGTATGATCAAAGTTTGTGCTTGATCGTACCAGTTTTTTTTTGGTGCTGTTATGATATAAACATGGCCTCTCTGCTAGCAATGTGCACCAAGGAGAAACAAATCTGCAGAGAACATCAAAAGATAACTCACCTGTTCACCATTACCATTTCTCAAGCTTGTTGAATCTATATGTTGGAGGTTGGCATTCTGGTCCTTTTTCATGTGCCATGCTTTTCCAGCTATTTTTAAACTTCTTGATCCACTCATACACATTTCTCTGTAACTGTGCAATGACACTGTATTGTGTTAAGTGACTCTGATGAATTTCAGTCACTGACACACTGTCTGACCAGAAAAATCAGATCATATTTTTGTTCCACCTTGGTGCACACTGCTAGCAGAGAGGCCATGTTTACACTGTAATGGTAGCAAGTAAACTTACATGATCAACCTCAAATTTTGATCACTGACTGCAATAGTACTAACTATAAGCACTCATGAACAGACAGCAGTGTGACAAACCGAATGGTAAAAGTGTGGATAATTTTTGGCTTATCCTCGTATTATATTTACCACAGGTTGGTGTTCAAACCCAGGGAAAAAAAAAACAAGAAACAAGATTTCCAATGATGATATTTTTAGTTAATAGATGACCCCCTCCTTTCACCAATTGTAAGATTAGGGGCAGCATAAATTTTGTACTTCCTTGTGCCTTCATTTCTTTCTTTAAATCATGACTGCAATATGACCACATTTGAACACTGGCAACTTTCTTGCTTGTCTGATTTTTAAAATCAGCAATAATTGAGAATGTTTTACTAGGTAATCTAAAAATGAGTTGTAAAGTAAAACGACTATAGCGCACATATCGCGTGTCAAGTGATATCTTAGCTAAAAATGGCAAATGGGAAAAATATAAATTGCAAATAAGGACATAAATTATATTCAGTGAAATTCAGTAGCGGCAAAACTAAAAATTTTTCTTCTTCTCTGTTGGTGATTGAGTTTATCACTTTTACTTGAATGTGTCATCTAACATATATTTTTCACACACACACATGCACATGTACAAACTATGACACCTCCACATATAAATACATCCTTGTTCAAATTAATTGAAACAAAATGAATAATGTCTTCCGAGGATCTTTCACACTTTCTCTGATCATGTATACATCATCACTTGGCATCTTCTGACAGCATCTTCCTTTACATTTTGTACTAAGATAGATAGATAGATAGATAGATAGATAGATAGATAGATTCACTTTTATGCAAATTAATTGAAACAAGACAAATAAAGTCTTCCTAGGATCTTTCACACTTTCCCTGACCACGTATATGTCATCTCTTGGCATATTTGGACTGATGGATCCAGTTTGTTTCTTTGCTTTGATGACATGACTGACAGTTGAAAGGCTGTCACCAACAATATTTGCAATCTTTCTGTAATGCTTGCCAGTGTGCTTGTGCAGTGTTATAATTTTCATACGCTTCCTTGGAGTAACGTCCATCACAGACAATGGCCATAGAGCAACTAATTGAGAGTTGAGACAATAGTGTCTGAGTGTGATAAAAATCTGATGCAATCACGGATTAAATCTGACATATTTGTAATTAATTTGTTTAAATGTTATTTTTAATGGATACTCATATTTGAATAGATGTTTCATTTTCATTTTTAAACAGTATATTTATTTATTTACATCTAATGACCCAAATATTCGGGGACACATATTTTTCTAAAAAGATTTCTCAAAGATTCAGGCCAGTGGATATATATAAATATACTGTTTAATTATAGAAAAACAGTACTTACTCAAATAGGAGTATCCATTAAAAATAAAATTCAAACAAATAAATTTATATATATATATATATATATAGGTATTGTTGGAATAATATTCCTTGTTTCAAGAAAAAACAATCACAGAATAATGTAAAAATCTGCAAAAATTTTCATTCTTTAATAGTCAAATGTGCTTAGATTTTTGTATAGGTAAGAAAAAACAAATGTTGATAATATAGCAAGGGTCACAAAGTATTGGCTGGGCCTCCAATCACAGTTAGGTGGAGTTAGGGGTAGTATGCACTGGTCCTGCCAATAAGTCACCTGAGCAGTCATTTGTTGAAAAAAATGAAAAGTTTTTGAAAATATTGAATTATGAAATTGGCTGTTGGATGACAGAAAATAGCTGAACAAAAATATAAGCAGATCAATAAATTTTGTCTAATTTTACTTAAGAAACAATAAAGTTTGTTTTTCTTATATTTTAGAAGATTATCTTTTAGAGTGGAATTAGATTTCTTTATTTTTTGGTAAGGACAGTGATTGATTCACAAACAAACAGTGATTATGTTGTCAATAAGGTAGAAAAACAGCATTGATTATAAGAAAATAATTTAATGGCATCTTGACCCAGCAAAAATTGACAAAAGCAATCTCCTCAGTCTTATACATGAAATTGACTTATCTTGTAGGTTAACATTTAACAAAATGTCACAGACTACCAGCACTTGTATCTGACCTAACTCTATAATACTAATGCTGTAGTTAGTAGTCATTATCATCATCCATCCTAATCACTGCACACCTGAGTACCTACCAGTTCCCTCCAAATGTCTGAATTGAAAGCCAAAATGGTATTAATCCATGTATTCTGTGTCTTGGACAAGTAGGCCTGACAGCGGCTATCTTCCCCTCTCCAAGGGTCAAAGACAGCCAGTGACCGCTAACTTTGAAGGCTCACCATAGTCTCAGACATGTTGATTCCATTGGCAAATCCTGGTCATTGACTACATCCATAGCTACAGAGTCCAGTCTATACCACTGTGCTAGATAAGCATTGATCCTAATAGGACATTCAGTTGCCCTTTAACATATCTTTTCTTAATCCTGCTCAGTCTCTAGCCACACTTGTCCTCAGAAATGCCTGGTGGTGAGGGACCAGTTTAGTTTCTGATGACTTGGCCATGTAGCAGGTTGTAGTACATGGTTCCAGTAAAACTGATAAAGTGACCTGACATAAAATACTGTAATATGAAATGTAAATAGGAAGGAGATTCTTATATGCCATCAAATATCATATTATAAAATAATAGCTGTCTGCCACACACTGTCTGCATGGGAATTTCTATGTGCTTAATGTAATGTATATGCAGATATCTATGCTGTACGGAAATGACTTACATGTACTTGTGTAAGTTTACATATACACATGCACACACATACACACAATTTGCAGAGTTTGAAAAAAGAAATTGTAATAATATATTTCCTTCACTCAGTTTGGACAGCCTAAACCCTGGGCAGAGCAATAAATTATAAAGTAAGTTTGAGATAAAAAACATCATTTTTATACTCTAATAAAATCAGATAATTATGAGATTCTATTATACGTTTTGGAAATTATTTTTTGAAAATTCTTTTAATTTTGTAGAAATATTTTTTTTAGATCTATCACTAAATTAGAATATACATGTACATGAGCACAAACATACAGGCACAAACAATTTGAAAGAAATTGATATGGATACCTGTGTTATTCCCCTTTTCTGTCTTGCAACAACCTCTGGGTAACTGGAAAAGTGTATAAATGGAAAGATATGGCCCTTTGAAGTTATTGTTATCAAGTCAGTATTTAAACTTAATAGATTTTCTTATAAATGTAGCCTTTAAACAACTTAGATTTGAAAGTTGATTAGCTTTCCATCAGCAAATTGACAGGTAAAAAACATTAAAAGTAACAGGTAACAAACATTAAATTCATAAAGGTTTTTACTCTAATCAATGAATATCTGATTTTCTTTTTGATAATTATATTTTGTCATCTTTAACTATAAATGCATAGAAATAGAGAGACTGAACATGACAAATAAAGAAGATATGCAAAAAAAAATAAAAGAACTAACAGAAAAAAGATATGCTCAGCAACAGAGTGTATAAAATCAAAGGACGAAACATATTAGAGAAAGAAAAATACTTCAGCAATGGGATGAATATATCAGAGATTTCTTCCACAGCAAAGGAGAGCAACTGGCAATACACAGAAATACCAACGTACCAAAAATATTTAAAGCCAAAGTAGAAGCTGCACTGGCTGAATAGAAACAAAGCAGCAGGACCAGATAGCATTGTAATAGAGACACTGACAGCTTTAAACGGCTTTGGCATCGACAGGATCACAGAAATAATAAACAAAATCTATAACAGTAGCAATATATCAGAGGACCTAAGTAGATTAATTTTCATAGCACTATCTA
Organism: Ascarosepion bandense; assembly: GCA_037127315.1. NCBI lineage: Eukaryota > Metazoa > Mollusca > Cephalopoda > Sepiida > Sepiidae > Ascarosepion > Ascarosepion bandense. Next base: position 2,736,784 of record JBBBDQ010000316.1, on the reverse strand, counting down.
AGAAGCAAGACGCAATGGAATATGAACTCTGCTGAACAATCAGCTTAATGAATTACATAAACTCATCATCCAGATTCTGACGAACAAAGCACACAGCAGAATCGGGTGAGAGATAGGACAGTGTGTGTTTGTTAAAGACACCAAGACAAGGAACACGATATTCATTCTCAGAATGCTATTTAAAAGAGCAATACAAATGAAGAAGGACTACACAAAGGCATTTAACAAAGTACACTACAAAGACTCGTTGGAGATGATTTGCAACCTCAACATTTTCAAAAACACATTAGGATAATCAAGAACCTCTACTGGCAGCAAATTATTTGCATACAGACAGGAAATGAATTCAGCAGTTGCACAAAAATGAAAAGGGGCATAAGACAAGGATGCGTTTTCTCACTGGATCTATTCAACCTGTATAGAAAAACATTTCTGAGAGAGATAGAATCCTTGCCAGGATTTGCCATTGACAGCCACAATCTCAACAATATAAGATACATGGATGACAGAGTGCTGATAGCACACAGGGAAAGGAAAATGCAGGACCTCCTACAGAAGGTAGCAAGAGAAAGCAAAAAGAAAAAACTTCAAGAAAACTGAATGTGTGGTCATGAGCAAAAAGAAGAACCAAAATGCCAACTACAGGTCGGGGAATCTAAAATAAAACAGGTAAAGAGATTCAAATACCTGGGAAGAATTCTGTCAGAAGATAGAAAGTGTTACACTGAGATCCGAAGATGTATTGGTATGGCCAATGACGCATTTCAAAAAGTAACTAGAGTACCAAAAGACAGGAAAATTTAACTGGAAACAAATAAAAAAGTGCTGGACTGCTATGTGATATCTGTTCTTCTGTATGGCAGTAAATGTTAGATGATCTCTTCAAGGATGAAGGAGACACTCAAGGCTGCAGAAATGGGGTTCTATAGAAAGATGTTGAGGATACCATGGACCAAGCATGTGAACAAAAACAAGGTGTTAAGAGACGATGCATACGAGAAGAAAACTTATTTTTAACATCAGGAAGTGACAGCTGAGGTGACACATAATGAGGAAGGAGGGTTTTGAGAATTTGATACTCACATGGCCGATAGAAGGAAAGAGAGACAGGAGAAAGTAACATGAGATATATTTGATAGGCAGAGCTGAGTTTAAGAGAGATACCAAGAGAAAAAATATTAAGAGCAATAGAGGATGGGGCAAGTGGAAGCCCATGATTGTCTACATCCTTAACGGACAAGGCACACGAAGAAGAACTATAAATAGAGGGTTAGAAACACTGTGGAGTTTTACTTAAATACAATCACAGTTGATATATAAAAATAAAATCATCCCATCAAAAAGGACCTTTCCAATGTCATCAGTTATCAACTTGCTATTTATGCAGATGGCCGAACTATTTACTCCTGTCTTAGTAGTGTGGGGTTCCAGAACACCCGGATTAAAAAAAGAGATTTTAATGCGGGAGATCTAGTCCACAAAACACAACACAAATTTCAAGAAATGACAACACAATAAGAAATGTTGTATAAAAATATGAAAATATTGTATTTGATAACATATATACAGTATAAACAATTTGTACAATTCTGTGTATCTTTTGTTTGATAAAAAAGTGTCTTTTGGATTTGGGTGAATGTTGGTTGAATATAAAAGTGTCTCTTTTGAGTCTGTAATTAAACAGAGTAGTAGCACAAAGTTTCTTTCCTTTTTGTGTCAACCACTAAGTAGGTGGAAAAGGAAAGTGTTTCAAATTATGGTGAAGAGGAGTGTGAATGAGAATGAAGGAGAGTCAAATGCAGATAGTAGTAATTGGTAGAATACGTGTGTAAAACAATGAATCAGTCTACTTAACTCAGTAAGTCTGTATTCCTTCTCCTTTCTTGCTGATGAGAGATGTGAAAAGTTTTAGGGCTGTTGAAGGTATCTTGTTGCTGTTGCTTTCCCTCTTCTTTTCGTTGAGTTGGCGAAAGACCTGTTTGTTGGCTCTGGTCTCTTTGATGTCGGTGCCCATCTGACTGTGCGTATCTGACACTGCACCTTTTTGGGATGACTGGTGTGGCTGACAGATCGACTGACTGTTTGCTTGACTGACGGATCAACCGACTGCTGTCTCTCACTTTCCCACTGACTGACTGTCTTGACCGGTCAGAGGCCATCCTTAAATATCGAAATCTCATCACAGGGTAGGCTCCCAGGTTGTTTTTTTCTTTAGCTGTGAAAAAAATAATTTCTCTGACATTATTTGAATTTTTAGATTTGTCAACCAATCACACTGACTTGTGAAAAAGAAAAGCTTTTAGCCATTTGAATCCTCTTTTGTGGGTGTGCAATTTTATTTTGGATTTTTCCCAAATGCTTTTAGTTATTTGAATCTGAATTTGCAGATGTGCAATTTATTTTTTGTTTTTTAGTTGGTTGATGGGTGATATAAGATTTGTATCCTATAGTAGTAAGACCAATAGGTCAAACAAAGTAAAACTGGCAGCAGCTCTCAAACTGGACTTCTAATCAGTGGGGCAAGGAATGGCTTGTAAAACAAAACAAAACTGCTTTCATTTAACCCCACAGCGAACCATTTCAGCCTACCATCATCATGCCTAATGCTAATTACCAGGAGATTTTTTTATACTTTCTTGGGCTTATGTTGTCCACTGACAGAAAATGAAGTGATTATATTGAATCAATTGTTAGGTCTACTGTTAGAAAAAAGTTAGTTCAGTCCTCTGTTGTGCAGTACAGTTTTTTTGTATCAGAATCTTTTTTATATGTTTATAAATCAACCAATCATCCATACATTGAATATTGCTGCCATATCTAGTCTGGTGCTTCTGCTGTATATCTTGTGATTCTTGGCAAAATCCAAAGAAGGGTATGCAATGTAATCCAATATATCACTAAATTGACAACTATGTCTTATAATGCAACATAAGATCTGGTTAAACAACATCAAAGAGTGGACAGACATGACAATGCAAGTAATCCTGGAGGTTGTTTGCTTTTTCTGCACTTAGCTCTCCTTCCCTGATGATTGAAGCAGTCAAGAGAATGATGATGAAAAGCAAAATTTCCAATGTCAAATTTCTTGACAGGCATTCCACTATGAAAAAAATGGCACTATGCAATGTTTCGAAATCAATCCATTCCTTAATAACAACTAAAAGGTTTTGTACAGTAAATAATTCACTTATAGAGGTTCTAAGACAAATTATAATGGTAAGCAAACAAGGTAAGTGAATACAAAGAGAAAAGATATGTGTTTTTCTTCAAATCATTGGTGACCTAGCACAGCAAGTGAGAGAACAAAAGTTAGACATTGTTTATGCATGTAACAGAGTAAAATAAATGATGATACATATATAAGCCAATTGTTATGCAAATCTTTGTGATACCGATTTAAAAACTGATAAGTCAGGGAAAATCTAACATAAAACTGAAGCCAATTGAAAGCTCTTCAAAAACTAAATGTACAGAAAGCAGGTCACACATCAAGATGACACATTACTTAGAAATGAAGATAAATATTTATCACATTTGATTATTTTTACAAAAATAAATGGATTTAAATAAGCTATCAATCTGACCAATCAGAACTTGACACAGAAAAAAGAAGACATGTTTGAGTAGTTTTTCCCTTTGGTGAGCTACCTCTGAGATCCTATCAACTAAGATAAAAGCTATTTCCTAATTCAAAAGAGAACTGCTAGCTAACACCTATCAGCTGTCAAGATAGCTGCCTCTTCATTTCTGCTCGTGTCTACAAGTTCTAGTCCTTTGTTACTCACTGATCCCCATAAATAGATCAAAGCAGTGCAAAAGGTAGTCATGCTCATTCACCTTTCAACCAGCTATATCCAAATTTTGTCAACTTGCAATTTGTGTTATATTTACCTACATACAGACTATCACAAAAAAAGGTGCAGTTTATTGCTGTAACAGCCCAGCAAAAAATTATTGATATGACTTATAACTTATTTTGTATGAACAACAATAAATTTATTGTTATTCTGCACCTGTCTCCATTCACTTTGCCTCCTACCATGCTGCCTTTAAATATCCTTAATGCAAACTGTAAGCAAGTTGGTGACATCCTAACTTCAACAATACCTCATGAAAAATGCATGATATATGTATTGTGCAGGTCAAACTTATATATTTTAGTTCCCAATATAACTGTATTCACAGGTGTTGCTGATGTAGTTTGCATTTAATTTCATCATTTAGATATTCCAGTTGTTAACCTTAAGATTTAAGGTGTCTATATTTTGTGAATCTCTTTTTTTCTTCTTTGTTCATTGTTATTCTTCATTATAATGATATTTTTCATAAATTAGTTACAAAAAAACATTATGTGTATGACATGTTGCACATTCAATTCCACCTCTTCTGAATAAATATTTAATAACAAGAAAGTCAAGTGCTTTTCTATTGCCTTCAGGGTTTCCTTTTCTTTATTCCCTACAAATAGCCATGATAGCTGCGTGGTTTCTTGTTGCCTTTTCCACAGATTCTTTTTTTATTATATGGGATTTGCCTCTGTCTATTCTACAAATACTTTCACACCTTCTGCTCCAACAAGCCTAGCTCCCTGGTGCTCCCTCTGCACAAATTTACTTGAGCTGGCAACTAGGTCCCACTCTTTTACAGTGAAACCAGTCAAATGTAACTGCAACTTCTAGTTTACCAGCTTCTTTTCTCACACTTCCCACCTGTAGAACTCTTCCATATACTTGCTTCTCTGATGGCTGCAATCTCCAAGAATTTAATTGCAACGTCAATTGCCATCTCTTATCTCCTCAACACCCATCCTTTCCCTGACCCCCCCCTTGTATCTTGTTCTTCTCCCTTTCCACTCTACCATCATGCAGCTCTCTTCACACCAGTGTTCTCCTTCTTCTCTTATCTATTCTTTGATACCCACTGTGACCTGTTCCCTTTTTCTCTTCACTTTCTTCTTATGTAACTTCCTGCATACCAGTAACGGTACTGCCTTGCTTCGGAGTGAAACGTTTATAAAAAAAAATAATTTCTAGGGAAATATAGTGAAATGGTTTCCCATTGCTTTCTTCATAGTTTTGTATTCAGAATAGACACTAATTATTATGAGATGTGTTTTTCACACATTTATTTTCAATATATACTGTGTATGATGCTATTATATTGTAAGTTTAAAATGAAAAATAAAATAGTTATTAAATAGTAAAACCTCTTTTGTGACTTTTGGTCCAGATTGTATAAGACTTTATCTTGACCTAGACAATCTTTGAAAGTTGGATGAGTGCCTTGTTTAGATTTCTTCGTTTTTCTCTCTATTGTTTATTTAATTGCTAATTATAATAAAAGAAATTTTTACTGACACCTCACTTTGCAGGTAACTCTTCTTAACTCTTTTCAGTAAGCATGACTTTTTATGAGAATTATAGTTCATGATTTTGAAACTGCAGTTAGCTTTTATTTCACAAAAATGGTGACTGCAATTTGATTCCAGATAAATTTCTTAGCAAATGAACTTTGGATGACATTAATAAAATACTTGATATTAAACTAACAAGTCAATTTGTTTGCATCTTTCTGCCAATCACTTTAATTAATTTATCATTGACAACAAGCAGATGTTAACGTCTTCAATTCTCTAGTTGATATCAAATTTAGCAGAAATAATTTCTTACAACGAATGATAAGGATTGATATTACTATTTTTTCAATGGTTTGATTTACTGCTGTCCACTACAAATGTAGCATGTGCGACTTCGGATCCTTCTTAAACATGCAATGCTAAGTAACTATCTATGCCTTTCATCTGCCAAACAAATCACTCATTCATGTTGACATGTACAAATTCACAAGGAAACAAAAGGTGAAATAAACACCACCGGATCTGGTGTTAAAAGGAACATTTCTCATATATTTAGTTGTTTACAAACATTCAATTGCATAGTCAAGGTGGGTAGGTAGATGACACTTTGGACAACTTTTGCTACTTCTGACATGATAAAGCCTATACTGGTATAGTATGTGCCAACCTCTTTGTGGCTGACTGGGTTTGAATGTGTCCTACCTCAGTAAGAGTATATTTATAGATATAAGTATTCAGCTATTTATTGAAACTAATTATTTTCCCTACCTTAACACTTATCAAACAGTTATAATACTGCCTTAACACTTTTTAAGGTAAGCCACATACTATACCAGTGACAAAATTTCATAGGCCACATTAAAAAATTAGGCCACATACTATATTGACACCATAACATTTTTCCTTAGTCAGCAAGGACTCTTTTCTATCACTTCTTTGTTCATCTTATAACAACTTTCAGTTCACAACTCACCCACTTTAACAGAGGAAAACCTGAAACTTTATCTCACTGGAAAACCTCTACTCCATCAATAGTGGCATTAGAACTACATTCAATTTTAACTGTGAATGTTTATATAACCCTGTGAGCAAAATTTTTCAACTTCCGGCCAAGTGGCACTTGTTCCCAAAAGTTTTCATTATTGTATTTCTTTTTGATCAGTTTGACAATCTTACGTCATAGATTTTACTGCTGGTCATAAAAACATTGTACACTTCAAACTCAGATAAAAGCATTTACAATCTACATCAATGTGGGTGTTCTGATCACAGCTGGGTTCAAGTGTGTCATTTCAACATTGGAGCAATGCAAAGCAGAGCAAAAAATTTGAGGGCTAGTAAAAGTGGTAAATATATGAATAGGTGTTGAAAATTTCACAGTAAATCAAAAAGCCATTTTTAAAAATCTGATGTTTGGTCATTTTGTCAAATGTTGGGAAGAGGGTTATGAAGATAACATTTTGGAAAGCATCCTACAATCTGGAAGAATAAAAAAATCAATAGAAAATTTCAGCATTCTAGAATAATAATAAGAACAGTAGAAAATATCAATGCAATTAAATGAAAACAGTCATTGGTTGTGTGAGAATTAGAAGATGATCTGAGAATTCCAATTATTTAGCCATTTTGAAAATTTAAACTGTTCATACTGTGTAATATTTTGTGGAAAAACACTGTATCATCTAATCTTTTCAGTATTACTACATTACAGATTTGGCTCCAAGAGATTTTTGGCTTTTCCCAAAGCTAAAATTGTCATTAGATGAAGGAATATATTACATAGCAGCTGATGATAATCTCTAGAAAGGATTATGCAAAACTGTTTTGAAAAATGCTATAAAAAAAGGTCCTAAGTGGAATACTTTGCAGGAGACAAAAGTACGATTGCATGAGGTTGGATAATTTTCAGTAGCATGACTGGGCTATTTCCAGACAAACTCTCCATGCATATATATATATATATATATATATATATGTGTGTGTGTGTGTGTGTGTGTGTGTGTGTGTGTGTGTGTGTGTGTGTGTGTGAGATTGAATATGAAGACAAGGAAACATATTCAATGAAACATTATTTGCATTCTTATCTTCATTTTTGTTGCCATATTTATGATGTTTCAGTTGTTGTACACTTTGGCCTTCTTCAGGTGATTGGAATTTCCTGCTGAATCTTTTATTTTGTTCACCAAGGTAGATTTTTCTAGTGACTCAAGTCATGCCTCTTGCAGATGTTTCAGTATCAATTATCTCCCTTTAACTCAACTCATAAAGTAGAACTCCTAACTGGAAGAAACATGGTTCATGGAACTAGAACAATCTACCCTTGTGAATGAAATAAAGGATTTAGTTTGAAATTCTAATCACATGAAGAAGGCTGGAGCATACAATGGTTGAAATGTCATGTAAATGGCAACAAAGATGAGGACAACAGTCCAAATAATCTAAATAATTGCAATGCGTCATCTTAGAAATATAGACAGATCCTGAAGAAGACCAGAGCATACAATGGCTGAAAGGTCATGCATATGGTAATAAAGATGAGGACAACAATTCAACTGGTGTATATAATTACAATACTTCATCTTAGAAATATAGACAAATACCAACAAAATATGTTTAAAAGAAAATTTGTTGCCCAAATATACATTAATATATATATATATATATATATGTAAACACAACAAAATATATATACATGTACATGTAAACATCTTGGCACAGCATAGTTGTACAGAGAGAACAGTGGCATACTAAACTCATAGCCTCAGTGCCTCAGGTGATATTGCATTACTGCTATAGAAGTCCAGAAGTTTCCGATGACACCTGCAGCCAGCCCACATCTTCTGTTGATCACTCTTTTCTTTTTTTTTCAATTGGAGTAGATAGACTAAACTATCGCCTGGTTCACACTCCACCCACATCTATTGAATAGGTGAAGAGGCTCATCCTTTGTTTCCTGTTTAGGATACTGTTTCCGGTTTTCTCTTTTCCAATTCTTTCACTCTTTTCTTTTTTTTTTTTCAATTAGAGTAGATAGACTAAACTACCGCCCGGTTCACACTCCACCCACGTTTATTGAACAGGTGAAGAGGCTCATCCCTTGTTTCCTGTTTAGGATGCGGTTTCCGGTTTTCTCTTTTCCAATCTTTTCCCTCTTTTCTTTTTTTTTTCAATTGGAGTAGATAGACTAAACTATCGCCCGGTTCACACTCCAGCCACGTCTATTGAACAGGTGAAGAGGCTCATCCCTTGTTTCCTGTTTAGGATGTGGTTTCCGATTTTTCTCTTTTCTAATCTTCTCACTTTTATGTAGGCCCCTGCACATCAGTGGAGGATGTGGTTTCCGGTTTTTCTCTTTTCTAATCTTCTCACTCTTATGTAGCCCCCTGCATATCAGTGGCATTACTGCCTTGCTTGGGGTGATATGGTTAAAAAAAAAAAAAATCTCAGTTAGGATGTCACAAGTGTCAGAAACTATTTCTTTGTTTTTTTTTTTTACTAATTTCTACCCAATACAAGACCCAATAGACAATCAATGTTGAGGGTTGCTGTGTGGATTTACACAAGAAAGGACAAGCGCTAGGGGTACAGAGTGGAAGCAGACTTTATAAGGAACCGGAAATCAAATCCTAAACAGCAAAAAAGAGATAAACCTTTACTCTTGTGGAAGGCAAGAGGGGTAAAGAACGCAATGTATAACCTACCTGGGAAGCTTGGGTAAATGGATGGGGGAGCAAGGTTTTGGTCTAAATTTATTAAAAGCTACAAAGGACAGGAAATTGTGGCGAGCCATGATCGTCAACATCCTGAAAGAACATGGTAGATAGAAGAAGAACAGCAGTATAATATAATAATTGTGCCTGTCCCTCTCTTTGTTAGTTTGCATGACCGTTATGCTCTGCCAATACCTCATAAATAATGGACTATTTGGTTTTGACTATATGGAAAAATAAGATATAGCAGAGACACTACTTGGTTTCAATGAAAAAAAGCAAGAAAGATATAAGTTTTTAGCATCTCCTGCTAATACCTCATAAATGATAGACTATTCTGTTTTGATCATGGGAGAAGACAAAGACATTAAAGATGCTACTTGGTTTCAGCCAGAAAATGAGAGAAAGAAGGGAGGATAGAAGTATTTAATGGCTGTTTCAGTAAAATAGAAAAAGTTGTCAATTTAAAAATCTATTCAGTTATAAACACTTCTTAAAATAACAACCAGTATTCATATTTATGATTGTTATTGCAATATTTTGTTAAAGTTATTAAGCTCGAATATTTGATGATATGATTTCTACCAATATTTTATTGTTATAGAACTCACCTTAAGTTTATTCAATCATTAACTGAAAAAATTCATTAGAAATTTCAAATAGAAAAACTATGAAAGTTTTATGATTTAAAACTAGTTATCTTTATTCTCTTCTTAGATGAATCTTGGTCAAATGTTATTATTCACTTTTGACTTGTGTTTATTATCATCTTACTTATTTGTTTACTTATCGTGTTTATTATTGTCAATCATTATTATTGATTTTTTTACTTGTATTTACTTTCACCTTAATTTGTCATTATTATTAATTTTTTACTTTTATTAATTTCATCTTTTCTTTTTATTAGATAAAGTGTAGTCAATTATCAAAACCATTCTTTATTAATACTGAGACAGGGAAACCAGATTTTCTTAATTCAATTGTGAATAAAGTGGACAAAGAACTAAAAAATTCTCCAGTCAATTAACATCATCTGCGTGATTTTTGTCATTTTTATGATGATGTTGGTTCCAATCCATTTCGGAATGGTATTTATCTGCCTCCTCAACAAGGTGGAATGTGGCACAAATTCATTTAGGAATGTGATTTTCTAAGCGCAGCTTAGATGTGGTACAAGGCCAAAAACATGGGACACCCAGTGAGGATCGAACTCACTACTCAATTGTAATGATTCTAGCAAGATAAGCTTACTAACCATTACACCTTGAGGTGCCCAAATTCATTTAGGAACGACTGCAAAAACATCCCCCTTCCCAAATTTATAGACAAAACACAGATGCATGCTGGGATTTCTTCCTAGCAAATAAAATAAACCACTCCTCAGACTCATCAGACTTAGTTATGTTCTTTCTAGTCTTGAAGCCAGAATGCTGTGATTGCTTGTCTGTATCCCTTTTTGTGTTTTAACACCATTCTTAGTGGGTAAATATTTTATCTTATTACTCTTAATACGCCTGGCTTGTTTGCTAGCTTTATATATTGTTTGCTCATTTTATTGTAACCTTTGTCAGTTCTGTTTGTTGGACAGTGACATTTAACCATGGCCAATTATTCTACACCTGGCAAATCTTACAAGTTTGCACTTGCTTTTATCTACTCTTATGCTTGAATCTTTGTTGATTGGTTTTAGGGCAAATGTACTTTACCATCCAACTTAAAAAAACTGAGTTAATTTATGCACTCAAGTCATCATCATCATCATCATCATCATCATCATCATCATTTTGCGGCCTCAGCCGAGATTCAAAATCTTGTCAGTAGCTGAATACTTGATGCTTCGCTAGAGCTACCAAGGGTGTTTTTATCATGACACCATCACGAGAAGGGTTGCCTACCATGGCTTAAAAGAGGCCCATTTACCCTCATTGAGAGAAGGATACCCCATGCCAGTTTCCCAACCTGGTATTTTTTACAACCTCACGGTAATCATACAAGTCATCATACAGAGTGAGGAAAAAGTTGCACACCTTAAGAATTATTTATTAAAAGTATAATTACACATGAAAATTTTATTTACTAGTTATCTAATTGTTATATGCACTGTTCAAAATGTCCTCCTTTTTTTTCAATATACATTTCAATTCTTTGCCTGTATGTTTCATTAACATGTCGGACAGTTTCCCCTGTCATTTTACTGCATTCCTATTTAATTCTTTCTTTAAGTTCTTCAACATTTCTTGGTCATGTCTGATAAACAACTGATTTCAAATGGCCTCCCAGAAAAAAACTCCATGGGTGTGAGGTCTGGTGATCTTGGTGGTCAATCAAGTGGCCCTCTCCAGCCCATCCATTGGCCCCTATGGTGCATGACTTTTGACTCACCCTGTACATAAATTCTCTTTTGCATACACACATATGTTTGGGTGTTCATTGTTAAATTGATTTTATTACAATAGGGAATCGTAAATCAAATATGTATAGAAATACCAAATAAATTAAACGAATGCATCTGGAAATGCGGATCCTAGAGAAAATACAATTCCATTCAGTTTGCTATTTACACATACTATGTAACATTTGTCTATTGTTCCCTGCACACAAATCTCTATTTGCTAAGCAGGAAATTAATTCATGAAAACAAAATCTATTTATTGATTGGAAAAATGGAGCTTTACTTTCTCTGTTTGATCCTCTCATAATTTATTGATTTCAATCCTGTTAAAGAATTAAATTTGGAACAGAAGATTAAAAACTGTTTTTTTTTAAAACAGCTTTAAAAGCAGAAAAAGGCCCTGCAGTGATAAACCACTGATAGCAACTGGTAGGAAACATTTAGTTCAATGGTTCAATCCCTAATTAAAACAAGAAAAAAATGAATGAGAAATTCTGATAAATGATTAATTACCAATAATGAAGATAATGAATATATATAATGTGTAATAATGAAGACTAGAGGAAAAAATAATGCATTTTGTTAAAAAAAATATGTTTAACAAAATGGTTGAAAAGCAGTTTCTGTAAAAGAAGGTTTGCTCATCATCAGAAAATATTGATCTTTACAAAGTTTAGCTTAGTTAAGCAACTATCTAAATAAGAACAAATGATCATAAAAAGAATGTGTTGCACCTAATTTGCAAGTGGGAAAGATGTGCTTGTCATAAAAACCAGCATTCAATATCTTCTGCCTCTTACTTGAGCTTAAATACCAAATCTTGGTGTTAGTGGGGAAAATGCACCTATTTAGCTTCTCAAATCAGGTATTTACCTAGTTTAAGGAAACAATATAATTATATATATATATATATATATATATATATAATTATATTGTTGTTCCTTACCACACAATGCCACATAATGTTTCTAGAGTGAGGCAATCATCAGGATTTTATACTTGATGATTGCCTTGCACATAAAGCTTTCAGTAGCATTAAGTATTAAGGAATAAGAATATAATTCTTTTTAATATATATATTATCTCTTTTATTTTACATTGAGCACTGTTTTTGCTCCCACTATACACCGTGTCCATAAAATCCGTGTGCACTTTAAAAAATTTATAACTTTATTTGTGTTTGTGATAGAAATAATCTGTAAACTTGAAAGATAATACAGTGTTTCAACAAGATGGCGCTCCCTGTTACTTTGCTCTGCATATTAGACAGTTTCTAAATCAGGAATTTCCTAACAGATGGATCAGAAGGGGTGGACCATTTTATTGGCCTCCACGTTCATTAGATTTGACTCCATTAGATTTTTTTTTTATGGGGACATGTGAAAACAATTGTGTATGCAACCAAACCTAGTTCATTAGAAGATTTGAAAGCTAAAATAACTAATGTGATTTCAGGTATTACTGTAAATCAGTTGGCAAATGTTTTCCATGAACTGCAAAATTATATTACCCTTTGTATTGCTAATGATGGAGTACATGTGGAAACTTAATTAAAATTTTAATAAAACCTTGAAAAGTATAGATTTACTTCTTTCTAATCCTTTTTACAAATTATTTTTATTGCAAATACAAATAAAGTTATAAATTTTTTAAAGTGCACATGAATTTTATGGACACCCTGTATATGTACATACACACACACATACACACACACGTATATATATATATATATAATATCACACACACACACACACACATGTGAAAATAAATAAAGAATACAAGAGGAAAACTATACTTTTCTTGCCTACTTGTTTCGTCCAATGACGGACTTTATCAAGGCAAAGAGTTGAAATGAATCTTACTTTAAATAAGGTATCTGTAAAGAAATATTGTTGGCTATTGGAAAAATGCTCATAAATATTCATAACAATAACTGAAAATATTAAATGTTTAAAAAATATCATATTTCATGCTTGAAGAGAATTGTTTTTTTATGTGCAGTATAATTTTATGTTATGAGATGTTATAAAGAGATGGAAATTAACTGTTTTTATGGATTTTTTTATATGTTTGTTGTGTATGTTGGTCTGGGAAAGAATATATATATATATATATATATATATATATATATAAACTTATTTATAAATGGAACTGTGTGTGTCTGTGTGTGTGTATCCGTTACCTATAGACTCCGAAACAGCTGAACACAGTTGTACTATAAGTGTCTGCGAGTGTTCTTAGCTAGGTTTTGTGTCGAGGTACCCCCAATAAATATCGAAAATCTATAATCGAAAAAATCTGGTTATAGAAGGAATGGTCCGATTTTAATCAAATGTGATACACTCATAGACAAGGACATAAGAAACGATATTTAGAAGTTTCAATGCTTTGAAAATTTCTTATAAATAGTGTTAGAAAATTGATAACATATATATATATATATATATATATAAGATATGTGTGTGTGTGTGTGTGTGTGTGTGTGTGTGTGTGTGTGTGTGTGTGTGTGTGTGTGTGTTTATCTGTCTGTATGTCCTTTATACAAATCCACAATTTTTTTCCAATTTTCACCAAACTTCACACAAATATTCTTTAGGCTGAGTCTGAACTACAGGACCATGGATTAGTTTTAAATCTTTCATTACACCTGAGCAATGCCAGGCTATACTGCTAGTATATATATATATGTATATATATATATATATATATATATATATATATATATGATGGCTACTTCCATGTACAAAGTATACTCTTTAGTGGATATTGTATCATGTTTGTGTGCAACACAAATGAAGCCACATTGTTATTAATTTTCACAGGCTGACTTTTTGGGCTATGTCAAGCATAGTAATTAACTTGAGTGATAATATTTTTAACAAGCAATGTTTGCATTTGAAGCTTTTTTACAATGAGGAAAAGCATTTTACAGGATCAATCCCACTCTCTGACAATGATGACATTTACCCTCAAAAGAAAAACTTGTTTGTACAAATGACATAATCGCAAGTAATTCTGCCCAATTACATTCATATGGCTTTGGTCAATATGTGGTATGGTTTCCAGACACTTTCCAAAGGTGTCATATGCTGGAATCGCTTCCCAGGCTGATAACATCAAGGTCACCTTCCTGGCAAATTGACTATTGTGAGATTTGAACTCTCATTTCATGGTCAGAAAGTGAACAATCCAACCGCTCAATCATATGCCCATACATGCATAAATAAAGTAATTTATAAGAAAGTAACAGATTTTATATTTTATCTCACAGTAATTCACACTATTAAAAAAAAAGAAAACAATGAATCTACATGTATCCATTAAAATAATATTTAGAGTAATATGAAATACATACATATATATATATATATATATATTCTAAATACAAATACCAAAAAAGGTATCCACAACAAAAAGCAATAAAAAGTAATTAACCATTAGTAAAACCACTCATATAACAAAGATATTAAATTGCACCAAGCTCTATATAAATAAGAAAAAACATCAGGAAATGTAAGCAAGCTTTTTCACTTTTTTTATAAAGTTGAGATCATAAGTGGTAGAGGAGAGAAACTAACTTTCCATCTGCCAAGTGTAGCGGTTAGGAGAACATAGTGACAGCTAAAATGAAACCACAAAAGGATCTCATTTCTTTGGTTTAATAGCTGGCTAATTTTTTATATTTGATTATTCTAAATTTTTCATCCAAGCATAAATTACATCTATTTATGAAACTATTAGGGGTTTGAGATTTAATCTGTGGGGAAAAGTTTCTGTCCTTTAATTCCCAGAAATATTTAGAAAGAGCTGTTTGGTATTATCATGTTGCTCTGGATAGTACACATTGAGCACTCTGTATAGATCTTTTAATATTTTATATTAAAAAGGTCTATTTGGAGTATCCTCTCCAGTAAAAGATTTGATATCATTATCTATCTATCTATCTATCTATCTATCTATCTATCTATCTCTCTCTCTCTCTCTCTATATATATATATATATATATATATATATATTTGAAGATATGGATTAAATAAAAAAGAACAATTTAATAAGGAACAAGTAAGTATACTTTGTTATTTATTTAGCTTCATCGGTAATTTTGGGGAAGTGGAATAATGTGGAGCTGGTGGTTTTCACTTTTAAATTCTATGTTGTATTTTTTACATTGGTTAGGTAGACATTGTTTATTCCTTTTATTTTATTGGTGGATATCTATGTACGTACGTATCAAGTTTTGCAGGCATCAGAAATCTTTAGATGCTAGCATAATTTAAACACCTGTTTAAATTGGTTTTATTAGAAATTTGGAATTTGTTGATATTAGTTGATTTTTAATGCATGATAAATACATTGAATGTTGCAAGCAAATGTCTAATACTAAGTTAGATAATTTTCTTGGTTGATTAATTGTTCATTAGTTTTACCAGCATATCAACTGCTGTGGGTCATTTAAGGCAGAAACTGGATTTTTTTATTCAGATATATTTTAAAACATAAATAGAGCCATAAAACATAGAGTCATTTTTATATACATAAAACATAAATAGAGTCATTTTATATTCATAAAACATAAATAAAGTCATTTTATATATATAAAACATAAAGAGTCATTTTAGATTCATAAAACATGAATACAGTCATTTTATATTCATAAAACATGAATACAGTCATTTTATATACATAAAACATAGAGTCATTTATATATATATAAAACATAAATAGAGTCATTTTTATATACATAAAACATAGAGTCATTTTATATACATAAAACATAAATAAAGTCATTTTTATATTCATAAAACATAGAGTCATTTATATATATATATATATAAAACATAAATAGAGTCATTTTTATATACATAAAACATAAAGAGAGTTATTTTATATTCATAAAACATAAATAGAGTCATTTTATATTCATGAAACATAAATAGAGTCATTTTGATATACATAAAACATGAATAGAGTCATTTTATATTCATAAAACCTAGAGTCATTTTGATATACATAAAACATAAATAGAGTCATTTTATATTCATAAAACATAAATAGAGTCATAAAGGTCTATTTTCTATAGAAGTTAAAAGTATTTGCTTTTCTTCAGGTATCCTAGTATTTGGGCAGTAGGTACACTTTTGAAGCGCATATTAAGATTTTGTGCATAGTAATAGTTACCACATACTTTGTACTTCTTACATTCTATCCAAATATGTTTGATGGTGAGAAATTGATTGCACTGAGTACACTGAGGTGTAGTTTCTACCTTGAGCATATGTGTGTGTATGTATGTGAGATGAGTGTGTGAGATGAGTGTTCTGTTGAGCTCTATGTCTTGTCTCTGGTCAGCCAATGCCTCTAGATTCTCATTTTTATTGTTAGCTGATGTTCATATAGTTTATTGTTTGAGAAGATGTTCCAAATTGCTTGCCATTTTCTTTTGATGTGCTGGGTAATTTTGTTTTCAAAATCTGTATACGGGAGTTTGATGTTGGTTATTTTCATTTTCGTTGTCTCTTTTGCCAGTATGGCGGCTTCGTAATTTCCCCTGATGCCTATATGGCTAGAAATTCAGGCCAATACTATTGTTTTGTTTTTTATTAATAAGTTTCTAGGAGTTCTTGAATATAGAGATGATTTGTGTTATTTTTTTTAATTGTTGTTAAACTAGATTGAGAGTCTGAGAATATTATAAACTTCCTATCTTTTAAGTTTAATGGCTTGTAGTTCAGCTGTGTATATGGATGCATTATTTGGTATCCTGATTTGTTTACGAATTTGTCTGTTTGTAGCTGCCTTGCCTATTCTATCAAGGATGTTTGATTCATCTGTAGAATGGTTTATAGTCACAATATTTGTCTCTTAATTCTCTGTACATACTTTCATTGATTGTTTCTTTTTTGTGTCAATGTTAGGCTTATGTGAGGTTTGGAAATTTTGGACCTTATTTGTTGTGACTGGTGTTACATTATCAGGATCCTTGTTTATTTGTTCTAGTGCTATGCCAATTCAAAGTCCAAGTGAAGGGATGGCTGTTAGTTTATTTCTGTAGAACTGGATATATTAAGGTTCATATGTTTTTTGGTATGCTAAGTTATTTGGGTTGGATTGTAGTTTTAGAGCATATTGGAGGGATAGTTTTTCCCATTTCAGAGATATAAGCGGTTCATTGGCTTCTATATAGAGATATGGTTGAGCTCAGAGACTTAATTGCAGTCCTTGATTTTTTAGGGTTTGTAGTTTTTTTTATAATAGGATTGATATAAATAATGAAATGACAGAGAAAAAACACAGGGCAGTGGGAAAGTGTCTGGAACTGAGATGCCAGGTAAGGACCATTTAATGGAGACATACTTATAAAATCTATTCAACTAGCATAAGGAATTAATGTTTTATTTAATAAGTTTTGGTAAATGTTCATCATTATTCATGATAGATTCATTATATTTATAGCCAGTAGTTAATATTAATTTGCATATACTGGGATAAATACAGTTATACAATCTACACAATATTTGCATATACTGTAATAAATGCACTTATACAATTCACCCAATATTTCTTTAATACTTTTTCTTTAATCACTATTTTAATAAATTTGACTATTTTGAGATTATGGAGTAAGTGGCCAGTGTTAAATGCAAACTAAATGATAGAACTGTCCAATAAACAGAATTGACAAAGTTTGTATTAAGCAGTAAAAAGAAAAAAAAACAAAGCAAAAAGTAAAATAAAGCAAACATAAGATGCAAAACAAATTAACAGTAATAAGGCAGTTAATTGCCATACATGATAAATGCATAGGCTATCATGTCTCTTTTAAGACAAGACTAGACAGAAAATTTTCCCACAGTAGGTACTTTTTGTGGGATGCAGGTACTGAATCAAGGCTATAGTACCCACTCTGTTGTAGCATTTAACCCATAGCTGGAGGGAGAAGAGGTGGATTTCTACATTTCCCAAGGGTATTTGTGCATTAGTGAATGAAACGAATTTGACTGGAATTCAAACTCAGTTCTTCAATTTCTCATTCTGAGCTGATATCCATTACATCAAAATACATAAAGCAACAGTAATATAGCAAAAAGTTTACAAACTAAGAATTGAGGTTCACAAACAAAAACCAATTGAGAAAAGCAAACAGCATTCTGACTTCAAGACAAGAAAAACAGAAGAAACTTAGACCATCCCAACATTTATTTGTGTCCTTCTTCCTATAAATTGGGGAGGAGAAAGTGTTTTGCAGTTGTTTCCTATACAAATTGGGGCATCTTGTCATGGTGCAATGGTTGTCATGCTAGAATCATTGGGTAGTTCGAGCCTCACTGAGTGTCTCATACTTTCAGTCTTGTGCCACATCTAAACTGCGCTTAGGAAATCACCATTCCTCATACAGACTGGGATCAACAGAGATAGAGATATTTTTATCTACATTATGTTTTCAAAAGAAAAATGTCTTAAAAACCTTTGCAATATAATAACATTGTCACTTAAAGAATCTTTGGCATGTAAAAAGGAAGTGCCAAAACTTTTCTTTAAAGATATTGGCTCTTGAGAAGATAATATATCTGGAATATCTAATTTGGGATCATTAAACTTTATTATCTAATGAAGTTGGATCATTTTGGTAAAAACCTCCAATTTTGAAAAACAACTAATCACTTGGCTGAAGGGTAAAGTTTTACAAAGAAACATAACATCACCATATTTGATGGTGTACAAGACTCCGTTTTCATTTGCATTCACTGTTGCACTATTTTAGAGTTAGTTGAGGTACATGTAGTTGGAGGTTAATGTGTCAAGATAAACATCAGCCTATGAGAGACCTCAACTTTGAATGAGATCAAGAAGATATTTTCTAAGTTATGCTTTGAAAAATATATTTTTTAAATGCCACCAAATACAGTAATTTATTTTCATTTTTGTACGCAGTAGCCTCAATACCCATTGCAGGAAGCTAAGTCTTTGGGTACAATTCAGTTTAATAATAATCTAATGTTCTTAAATGTCCACTATTTTTAGTTTAACATCTGAAATCATCTCCTCCAATTAGCTTTAGCATGTCATTTGTCAAGTTCCAATTAATGAAATCTCAAGTTTTTATCAGTGATCTGCCAATAACATGTCCTTGGTATGTCAGCATAAGTAAAACGAAAGAAAGAAATGAAACTTCTCTCTCCTACTTTATTTTGGAGATGCTCAAGAAGCCAAAAACATCTTTATGCTTTCAGCATTCACTAACATGAGTCAGTAGACAGACATGAATCAGTCTTGAATCAATAGGCAAACATACATTTTCTATTTTTAATTAAGACATTATAAATACTTTTATTGGGATTTAAAGTCACTTTTTTGTCAAAATTTTCATTTTGACTTTAATAAAATTGATTTATCACCAATTTTATTCACTTGACAGATTTATAAATGTTCTTTGGTTTTAATTCTATTAATATAAAAAGTATATGCTTATTTCAGATATAAAAGAAGATTTTCCATTTGAGGAGGAAAAGAAGATTTTTCATTGCATCTTAGACATTGTGAATACTCAGAGGAAAATTTATCTTTTAGTATTTGCTAGTTCTAAATAATTTTAAGTAACATTTGTTAGTATTTCTTTTTTGATTTTCTTCTTGAAAATAACAAGTTATACTTTTAGCCTCAAAATGGATAATAATCAATATATTATATTTTGTTCAATGCTTGCTTTATTGAGTTGGCAAAAGGGTTTCTTTTGTGTTTAGTTTTAATTCTATTCAAAGAATTCACTTTTGATTGTATGGTGATAGCTGTTCTATCAGTAAGTATTTTTAATTATCAAAAATAGCATATTTGGAAGAAAATAATCAATATTTTCAGTGTATTATTCTTAATTATTTTCAGGAAGATCAATATGATACTCAAATGCAAAAACCTCCTCCAAAAACAGAAAATATTTGACAGTTTATGGTAAACAATTAAACATGTCAAAAGTGATTTGCAGAATTTCATAATGAAGATTTTCATTGAAATTATTATAAGTAGTACTTCACTACTATTATAACATAGTATAAAGGAAAAATGATTGTACTAAAGTGACAGTGAAGTTGATATTAAACATTGTTATCATTATCATAATTATTATAATTGTTATAATATTCATGATTATTTTTAAACATAGGCAACAAAAGCAGAGACTGTACCACAGTAGTAGTGATGGTGCATTTATTACTATTGTTATTGTTATTATTATCATCTGTGGTTGTTATTGTTATCCTTCTGTTAATCATCAAAAAGTGTAAAGAAGAAAAGTATAGACTATATCATAGTAACAATGCTGGTAGAGGCATTTTGCTGTGTAATGAAGAGATTGACTATCTTGTATCGGCCATATTGATAGCATTAGACATGTCATTTAGAAAGGTTTTTCTACAATTTGAAATGCAAACTATAATTACTCTACAAAAAATAGTTTTCTAATTGCTTTAATGTCTGTTTTAAATAAGAGTGCAAAACTAATAACTTTCCGCATAATATCTAAAAGTTTTATATAAAATGAACTGTTATTGGAATTTGTAAGAAAGAGTCAATGTTGATTGTTTTAAAAAAAAGAATCAGTTGAAAAAAAAACTGAAACACAAGTTTTTATAATGTATTTTTAAATATTATTTTATGTAGAAAATTTCAAAGAGGAACTGTAATTGTCTAAGAGCTGAAGTCAGCTACTTATGTTGTACTTGCTATGAGTCAAAAGAAATAAAACATAAGCCATCAATCATTCAATAGATATGAAAAATGTTCAATATTGAACAGAACAGAATTAACATACTTCTTGTAGGATTTTTTTATAGGGAATTTCAAAAGAGAATTTGATAGAATTTGGCAGAGATTCACTGGATTTGTTAAAACCATACCTCAACAAGAAAGGTAAGCCTCTTGATTCTATTGAAACTGTAACTCTATACTAAGCATTTCTTTTTTACAGATGTTAGTTTATGGCTAGAGGAATAAGGATGACTAAATGGAGGGTCTTCTTTGTGATCACTTATTTCCTTTTGATTTTACATCAAATTTTTTATCAAATAATCTGCAAAATGGTAGAAAATATTATTATATCAACAGTAGGCATCCATTTAGCTTGCAAGATAATGTTAGACCTTTTGCGAGCAGCATCTGGAGTGCTTAAGAGACCAATCTTTTCATGGTACTCTCTTTGGCAGATGAAGCTGAAATGTGAAATGAAGGTCTGTGATGGCTCTCTCTGCTTTCTGTGTTGTCTTCTTATCTCCAACAGTTGATTTCTCTTTTTTCCTGCCCTTCATGATTCCTCCTTAAACAGCATGGCATTAGCTGCTGCGATTACCTATTAGCTGTTCCCAGCTACCAGAGTCAATGTCTGTGAGTCTCATGTTCCTCTTGCATGTTTAATCAACTGTACAATCTTCTTCTATGTGCCTTGTCCCTTCAGGACATAAGCAGTCCAGACTTTCCACATATCCCTATGCCTTGTAGCTCTTAACACCTCCCAAATTCTGCTCTGCCATCCATCTGCTAAGGTCCATCAAGTATGTCACACATTGCTTTCTCTTGTCTCTCCTTTCCTCTATCAGTTCCATGAGTATCAGATACTCTAAACATGTTCTAGAAATTTCAGCTATCAGTTTCCTTTTCATTTCTATCTTCTCCAAAACCCCATTGTTGCTCACATGTTAAGCATCCTTCTGTAGAACCACATTTTGGTTGCTTCCAGTCTTTCCATCATCTTTGTGAAGATTGTCCCACATTCACTGTCATATTGAAGGACAGACATCACAGTCCATTACTTTCTTCTTTGTTTCCAGTGAAATTTTCCTGTTTCTCAATAATCTACTCAGCTTCTGGAATGCATCTTTGGTGTTAGAACACTTCCCAGGTATTAAATTTTCTGTATCCACTTTTAGTATCCCTGGTCTGTAGTTGGCATTTTACAGTACAAAACTAAATAAGGCAGAGGAAGATTGTGATGCATCATTCTTCAAAGTGGCTACAGTTTATTTTAATATTCATTTGCTTCGGCTTAGTACAATAAAAATCCAAATGAGCAAGAAGAGAAAATTGAGGTTGGAAAAATGTGTTGCACTTGTCTTCCTAGCAAAGAGAATTTAACAAGAAGAAATAATTTTGCTTATATTCCATGATCCGTATTCCACATCCTGCTTACAAATAAGAAAGATGTAAGTTTATCCACTGAAAATCATCAAAAACAAATGAATCAATTCAAAATTTTCTATTAAACTAATAAACAAATATATGAGAAATCATTTTATTCTTAAACTAAAATTAATACACAGCAAATTCTGTCTGTGTGTGTCTGTGTGTGTCTGAAATCTGCACTAACTCAGGCCACACTTGCTTTACATTGACATATACCTTTTTGGAATCTGTATGATCGTAGGATTGAAAATATAGCAGTCATCTGGTGCTTACACATACAGTATTGAATTGGTATCCAGATGAGGAGGAAACAGTTGAAAATTCAAATTTTAAAATAACTGAAGAAAATTTAGTGATTTAAATAAATTTGAATTTATATTGAGTTTAAATTAACAGAGAAAGTTTGTGAATTTAAAGATTTTTGTTTTAAAGTCAGGTTAGAATATCTCTAACACTTTGTAAATTGAGGAAAGCAATTTTATTTCTTCAAAATGCCAAGAAATCAGAGTTAAAGTGTGAGATTTTGTGATGTGAGGTTTTAAAGTTCTGTGATTTGAAGAACTCAATTTTCAGCCCAAATTATAATTTTGAGCCAAATCAGACTTTCAGGTATTTTGGCCAAAACTAGACTTCTAGCCCAAATCAGAATTAAGTGAGGTTTTAAAGTTCCAAGGAGTGAATTAAGAAATTTAGAATTAGTTCTTCAAAATTATGATTGTTGTTTTCTAATCTGGACCAAAGGTCCGTTTAGTTTTGATCTTTGGGCTTAATTAGCTCTCTGCAAGAGTTAGCTTAAAAGTCCCCACAGAGTGCAGCTTTTGAGCTAGTAGGTAATATGACACAAAACAAAATGCATCAATTTCCTGTAAAATTGTCCTGGGTATGACATAAATTATGGTGTGGCTCTAAATTTACTATTTGAAGTCTTGGAGAGTGTGGACTTAGCCATTAAATGTCATTAATCCCAGATCCAATCTGACCCAGAGTGGGGGTACTTGTTAGGGTTTCATCAATGGGTCAAATACTTGGTGTGTGCCTGAATGTGAGTGTTTGTTATGTGAATACACTGCATGCATGTATGTGTGCATGTTTGGGATGGCTTTGTAAATATGTACTGTGAGTGTGGAATATTTGCATCATGTATAATGTGTGTGTACATGTGTAGGAGATTTTCAAAGTCTAAGCAAATCCAAGCCACCAGCCCTTGTACCAGAGATGGCAAACTCTGACATCAAAACCTCTTATGTATACTGTGTGGGGTCCACCATGCACTACCCAATGTATTTAAGGCTCTGGGGAGGTCAAGTTCCGTGCTAATATAACATGTGATCATCACAAACACTTAATGTGTAGCACACAGTGTACCTGTATAGGCTATGCTGCTTGGATGGAGAAAGTGTGCTTTGTGATGTAGAAGCAACTGACTACTTTAAACAAATCTTAGTGCAGGTTGATTGGTAGCAGGATGGCTAATAGTTTGACTCAAATACATGCAGGACTGAAATCCCATACATAATTGTATAACAAATGGTACCATCCCCTACTGACCATAATTTATCATTTATGATAAGTGAATTCAGCATATATATATATATGGCCAGTCATAAATTGAAGTTACATGAGAAAGCAGAGGAGTTAAATATATCAGAAGGCAGTGTATTAAAATTTTGCATGAAAGCTGTGTTCAAAGTGGGTGCAACATTTGCTCACAGTTGATCAAAAACAACAACATGTCAATGATTCAGAGCGTTGTTTGCAACGCAACAAGAAGGAGTTTTCGCATAAATATATGACAATAAATGAAACATGGATCTACCACTTTACTCCTGAGTGGACAGTATCAGGTGAAAGCTGTCTAAAGCAACCAAAGACACAAACACCAGCAGGCAAGGTTTTGGTCCCCGTATTTTGGGATACACAAAGTATTTTGTTCATCGATTACCTTGAAAAAGGAAGGATTATCAATAGCGAATATTATATAGCATTATTGGTGCATTTGAAGAAAGAAATCATCAAAAAATGGCCACAAATGAAGAAGAAAAATTGATCTTTCATCAAGACAATGCACCGTGTCACAAGTCGATTGCAATAATACCAGAACTACATGAATTGCACTTCGAATTGCTTCCGCATCCACCCTATTCTCCAGATCTTGCCCCCAGCAACTACTGGCTGTTTGCAGACCTCAAAAGAATGCTCCAGAGAAAGTGATTTGGCTCTAATGAAGAAGTGATATCGAAAACTGAGGTGCATTTTGAGGCCAAGGACAAATCATTTTACAAAAATGTATTGAATTAGTAGAGAAGTGTTGGAATCAATGTATCATCCTAGTTGATGAATAAAGTCAAATTTTGCCTAAAAATTGTTGTTTTATTAGTTAGGCCTGGGATTTATTGAGTGATGTATTATAATTTCTAAATGTTGTACAAATTAGTGGATTACTCAAACAACAAAGAAATATGAAAGATTCAAAAATACTTCTAAGGATTTTTCTTTAATATTGCACAAAATGTAGTGCTTGGGATTTTTGCACCATTCAATTTAATGCATTAATTAAAAAAAACAGACCTGTATTATTTCTTGTTTTAATTTTTAAATTTGTGATGCAGTGGATATCGACTTGGAATGACAAATCGAGGAGCTGAGTTCAAATTCCAGTTGAATTCCTTGCATTCACTTATGCACAAGTACCCTTGGGAAAGGTATTAATCCATTTCATCCATCCAGTTATGGGTTAAGTAATAGAACAGATTGGGTTCTATAGCCTTGGCTGGCAACCAGTCTACTGCAGAAAGCAATGGCAACCTGCTGCAGGATAATCTGCTTAGTCAGTCATGTCTCTTTTGACACAGGATTGCCCAAAGCATGTATCACATATGTCACTTAACTGACTGACTGATTTTTGTAAAAGAAACAAAATAAACAAGATTTCTCATTGGATATTCAAACAAGTGGCAATACCTTTGATGTGATTTAGGCATAATGTAGTTTTCCACAGTTCCATGCTATATTTAAGGAAATTCACTACCACTGAGGAAATTTTGTTTATTTTCAAAGCCTTAAAGATCCAAGAGTGAAGCACACTATCAAAGGCTTGACAGTAATCTATCCAAGCTGTGCTTAAATTAATATTTTTGTTTCTGCAATTTTTCAGGATCATTTTATTTATTTGTAGTTTATCTTTGCAATCATATGAATCTCTTTGACATCTCTTCTGTTCTAGAGGAAGAATGTTGTTTTCATTGAGAAAAGAGAAGTACAGACAAGACAGACATGATCCATTTATATGTGGTGAACAAACATGTTATTGGCCTAAAATATTTTGGATCCTCTATTTCACTCGTTTTTGGTAGGGGATATGTAATATCTTCAGTGACTCATTCTGGAATTTACTTGAGTATATTAATTAGCATTGAGCACAAGCATTTTAAGGATTGATGACAGATGATATCGTCAAAACTTGGGTACCTTGTTATTTCCTAGGGATTTTCATTTTGGGGATTTTGCTTGAGCTTGTTCTTGGTTATATTTTTTTTATTCTTGCACAGGTTTAGTTTTCATTCTTTCTTCTCGTTTGATTCACTCTACATCAGCATTATATTCTTTTGGTTCTCTTGAAATTTTTGCACTTTTTCAATATATGGTGGCTTTTTGACTTCTATAACTGCTTTTCTAATTTCCCTGTAAAACTTCTTGAGGTCTGTTTGGAATATCTTATTTTCTTAATAGAACCTACAACACTTTTCATATCATCTTGTTCTCTAGGTTGTTGTAGTAGTAGTATTACTACTAATAATAATAGCAATAATAATAATAAAATAATAATAATCATCATCATCGTTATTATTTTATTTTAATAATATTCCATCACTATAAATCTTATTATCAAGTGAAGAATAAAATTGTTCAGTTTATGTTTTGTTATTGATTTAAATGCTTTGTCACTGCAAGTAAAACATTACCCTTAAAATATTTACACTTGAAATATTAATAAAGTATTTATATTAATGAACCAATGAAGACTAATAAACTGTAAGAAAAATATGGAAAGAAAGAAAAAAGAAGTGAAAATTTAGAAAAAAAAGATGAATGAAAGAATGAAGGATGATAAAGAAAAGTAATAAAGAAAAGAAGAAAAGGTGAAAGAATATTGAAATGAAAATAAGAAAGAAAAAAGAAAGAGTTTGAAATCAGAGTGAGAGAAATAGTCTTTGTAAATTCAAACCATATTAAAATATATGTTCACTAGCCAAGTGAACACATCTCATAATTATTCATAGTATGGATTTGTTCATCAGTTTACAAAGAAAAGGATTCACAAAAAAGTCAATATTGACAAAAGTTGACCATCCATTTCCCATCCATATTCATATCAGCAAACTAATATTGATTATCATTCTTTTATGGCAATTTTACCAGCAATTTTATTATTACTGTTTTTCTTCTGTCAACTGCTATATCAATCATATTTACTCTATTAAAATTTACACCATCAGTTTTAATATTACCTCAGTAAAGACCAAATACACACTAGTATGCATGATTAATATTCATATTTCTATGAAAACAGACACTGTAAATACCCTTATAAATAAATGAATTTTACCAACTAAGTTATTTTAAAATTATTCAGACAAATTTAAAATCAGTTACTTACCACATGGTGAACTCTGTAACAGAAAAGAAATTTTTTTAAATTTAAAATTTGTTATCTTTTTCAGCTGTCTATGAAAATGAAATCCCATGATGTTTTTTATTGTTTTGTACTGTCTTCATGTTTTCATTGCAACAAATAAATTGTTGCATACACACACACACACACACATCATCATCATCATGGTTTAATGTTTGTTTCCATGCTAGCATGGGTTGGATGGGGTTTTCTTGATGACTCTATAATTGAACCATCATGAAAATGTTGGATCAAGTTTTATAGCTGAATGCCCTTACTAACACCAACCAGTTTAGGAGACTAGAAACTCAGTGCTTTTATTGAGACCCAATCCATAGGAAGGTCACCTACCAAGGATAAAGATTTCAGCCAACCCTATTCAACACAGAGTAGGTGTAGAGGTTTTTATACCAGAGGTTTCCTTCTTTTAGATTAGTTGCCATCTCAAGCTAAAGACCCAACCTAACTTATTTTTTTTCACTTAAATGACTTCAGTATGAGGGTTCATTATTTGTCCATATTTAGGACCCTAACAGGTGCTACTACCCCAAGTCAGGTTGAACCTGGAAACAACAGCAATTAAGGGGGTTTTCCATACTCCTTTAAACCTTCAGTCTCTCAATCACAGACCTTGCTG
Organism: Ascarosepion bandense; assembly: GCA_037127315.1. NCBI lineage: Eukaryota > Metazoa > Mollusca > Cephalopoda > Sepiida > Sepiidae > Ascarosepion > Ascarosepion bandense. The sequence continues at coordinate 2,708,848 of JBBBDQ010000316.1, read as the reverse complement.
CCAGATGTAGTTTATTGTCATACCCAGGATGACATATGTATGTATATTACTTTTCTAATCATTTCACCCCAAACAAGGTGGCAATACCACCAGTATACAAGGCATTACAGGGAGTGAAAGTAAAAATGAAAATAGAGAGAATTGAAGAAAGGACAAAAGTTGAGCAAAATTCAAGAAAATAAAAGATGACGATTAAATTTTTGAAGATTTTAGGTAAAAAGAAGGGGGGGAGTTCCACAGGCAGGAAGTAGAGTATAAGTGATGGTTCCATTAGCTATTTCAACAGTAAATAGGTTATATATATATATATATATATATATATATATATATATATATATATATATATTATGGCAAATCCCAAAGATTAACAAAATGGTTTTAACAACCAATATATTGAAATTATTTGTTTGGTTATTTTTAATCAATACTGGTATTTGAGTAGATATTCTGTTTTTAATCAAACAGTATATTTATATATTTATTTCTACTGGCCTGATTATATGATATATATATATATATATTTCGACAGTAAACAGGTTATATATATATATATATATATATATATATATAAAAGTGAACATTGAAGTCAACACTCAGAAGTGACAGACTGTTTCATGGTAGGTGCAATCATCAGGTCATCCTAGCATGAAAGTCTGTCACCTTTGAGTTTTGACTTCAATGTTGACTTTTATATTTACATACACTCTATCTCTGATATTGAGCACTTTATCCTTTTAATATAGTGCACCTTAAAACAATATATACATATACACTACCAGCCATAATTATTAGGTCACCCCATTTTTTTTTTTTAAATGATGTATTTCATACTATTTTTAGTATTTATTGCCAAGTAGATAATTCTAAATGTAAATAGAATGGTTCTTTTGTTATTATTACTTTGAAAAATTTTACAAAGCAAGGAAGCAAAGATGAACTCATCCAAATCACCCTAAATTTTCTTCATTCTTTCATTGATGAAACTGCAATATAGGTAATTATTAAATATTTATAAATTCATTTGATGCACATGTTTTTGTGCAGTATTAACAAAAGAGCCATTCTATTTTCATTTACAATTATTCACTTGGCAATAAATACTAAAAAATAATATAAAATACAACATTTTTTAAAACATTGGGGTAGCCTAATAATTATCCCCAGTAGTATATATATATATATATACATATAAAATTAATGTGGAGATCAAGGTTATTTTAGTCATGATGACTTTAAAGTTTTGTGAAAGCATTATTGTGCTGTTTTCACTCTTCAGTGTTTTTTTTTATTTACACTCCTCAGATAAGTGACAAACTACCCCACATTAATTCTGTTAACATATTATCTCTATGTTGATATCGAGCACTTTATGACAAAAACCTGCTTACCTAAAATGCCTTTCTACCAGCAAACTACTGAAAGAACAGCAATTTTGGCATTAAAAATTATTACAATATATATATATATATATAGATAAAGCTCTTGAACAGATGAAACAACGCTGGCAAGATAAACCTCTGCATGGCCAATATCCAGAATGTGCTAATAAATTCAATGTTGGTTAAGCTAATACTCATTGATGGTTACATGCATCTGGATTAAAGGTCTGAGACTTGCAGCGAAATATCAACGTCTTTTCACTAGGAACTTTCAGTCAAATATTATACATAATAATGTGAATCTAAAATACAGGTTCTGTGATAAATACCAAGAAACAATAGACCATCTAATCTCAGGATGTTGTGTACTTGCCCCAAATGAATATAAAAATTGTCACGAGAAATATTTATACTGGACAATGTGCAAACACTATGGAAAATATGTAAACAAACACTGGTATGAACATCACCCAGCACTTGTGACAGAAATAGATGTCACCATTCTATGAGATTACACCATCTATGCAGACAGAAAAATTGAAGCAAATAGGTTAAAAACCAAAAAGAAAAAGCTTGCCTATTAATTAATATGGCTTGTCCAGCAGATTGTAAATGACCAGAGAATTTGAAAAACTGTCAAAATATAAAGACCTGGAAATTTAAATAGAAAAAATGTGGAAATTGAAAACAAGTATCGTACCAGTGATAGTGGGTGCATTTGGAATGATAAAAAATGGAACAAAAAAATACATTAAAAGAATCTCTGGAAACCCCAAGTTAAGAGATATACGAAAAATTGTTTTGTTAAGTACAGCCCACACACTAAGGAGAACTTTATGTATATAATGCTAGGGATGTTAGGAAGATATGAAAGAACATGAAATGGAGTCATGACAACACACCACTAGCTGCCTTAGGTCTTCCTGCAAACTTGGTAGGTAGTGCAACCATAGCAGAAATCGATTTATAACAAAATATGACATAATAATAATAAAAAGAAGAATGATAATGATGAACAACTATAGAATATATAATGATAGTAAGTAAGAAAAATAGGTAATAAATAGGGGAAAAAGGTAATAAATAGGGAGAAAATATAATTAAATAAATTATGAGATCTGCTTTATAAGGGGAAAAACAATATTGTTAAGAATACAAGAAACTATTTTTAACTTATTTAATAATATCTTTTGGTATTTTGGATTTATGAATTATGTATTTGCAAAAAAATTTGGAAATAATGAAATGTTTTAATTGTGTGTTTATGGTTGGTAGTATTGTTATAAATAAGTTTTCAAAGTACTTCTTCCTTAAATGGTTATGTTCTTTTTTAGTTAAACTGGCATTTGAGAAATCAAAATTGTGTCCTGTGTTATGTAATACAAGAAAGTTGGAATATATGTCCAAGCGTAAGTCTCTTTTATGTTCATAAATCCGCCCTTTTAGATTTCATGATGTTTCCCCTATGTATACGTTATTGTACCATAGACATTGAATTTTATAAATCCCGGCATTGAAATTGGTGTCTTTTTTAATCTGACAATATCACCAATAGTTTTGGAGATGGTGGTAACAATTCTGGTGTTTGGGAGAGTTCATTTGTTAGAGAGTTCATATGAAAAGTTGTTGGAAGGTCGTATTATGAAATTTGTGTGATTTTGTGTAGTATTTGTTTTTTTGGTTTTGTGTATTTTATAAGCATGTTTTTTTGGCATTGAGAATGAAATAGTGTGGGTAGTGAAGAAGTTTAAATGTTTGTTCAATATATTTCTCTTCTTCAGATAAATAACTATGGCTGCATATTCTGAGGGCCCTAAGGTAGAAACCTATAATTAAACCAGATTTAATTCTTTGGTTGTGGTGAGAATAGAAATTAATAAGATTGTTTTTGCTGGTAGCTTTACGGTAGACTTTAAATTCTAATTTATTGTTATTACATATTAATAAAATATCAAGGAATGGTAAAGAATTGTTAGTTTCAAGTTCATATATAAATTCAATGGTAGGTTCTACCTTATTGAGTTTTATGACTATTATTGATTGCTGGTGGATGGAAGATATGTGTATATAGAATGTTTTGTCATTGGGTTTTCTATATGGTTGATATGTACCTTTTCTTAGATTAAATGCAACATTTACTATTTCATCCAAGCAAGTCAATAAAGCCACAAAAAATAAAACAATATTAAGGAGTGAGAACAATAAAAGAATTGGAATCAGGAAGAGTGAAGTTAATGATTGACATTGCATTTAAATTTTTGAAGATCAAACTTAACTGAAAGACATAAGCCAGAAGAGAGTTTCACAAGTGAGAAGTATGAAAGAAGAAACTATTAGAATAGAATTTACAGTTGAATCTAGCCATTTCAACTGTAAGATGATGAGACTTTGCTGATAATCTAGGATGAGGCTAAATTCATAAAGTCAAGTTACAAAAGGGGAAAGCTCATCATAAACAATCACTATGAAAATATTTTTAGACAAAGGACAGAAGCCAAGATGACAGTTCAGAACCAATAACATTGCAGATTCTTCTTTGTATTTTATCAAGAATCTCTAAATACATAGCAGAAGCACCATTGTTATGCAAGTCAATGTTTTCACTCTAAAATTGTTGTTAATCAACCAAAGTTGGTAAAATTATTCAGATATACTTTCATTTACATAAGTTTTATCCAAAATATTGGTCTTTAATAAAAAAAGATATTTGTAATAATTTAATTGTTGTCGTGAAATTTTATGCAACATGAGTGTTATTTATTTACATTGTTTGGATTATTGTCCTCATCTTTGTTGCTATATTCATGACATTTTGGTTGTTGTATGCTCCGGCCTTCTTCAGGTGATATTTTTTGGAATTTTGAACCAAACCCTTTATTTAGTACACAGAGCGTTTTATTTTCATGTGTCATGACAGTTTTAATTAATTCCCCTTTATAACTCAACTAAGTTGTTGTTCTCTCTGCTGGGGCTAGGGATTGAACTCACAAGTATTTGGGTCAAGTGGATAAAAGTATTGGTTACTTGATTCAAAAGGTAATTTAACCTGAAGAAAATCGGAGTGTAGAATGGTTGAAATGTCATGAATATAGCAATAAAGATGAGTACAACAGTTCAAACAATGTAAATAATATAAATAGTTACAATACCTCATTTCAGAAATATAGATAGACATTATAATCTAAATAAATATTTATTTATTTATTCTTTTTATCATGCTGCAATGTACAATGAAATTAGGCAGCAGTCCCCAGGTGCACCAATACACACACACACACACACACACACACACACACACACACAATACACACAAGACTTCAGCAGCAACAACCATATATGCAGGAGGTAAAAATAACGGAAAGAGAGTCAGCTTAATACTGGACAAAGAAATGAAGAAATACTACCAGTTCTCTGAAAGTGTTCTCCTGGTCAAACTGAAAGGGAGATCCTTCAACATAGCAATTATAGTAGTCTATGCACCAACAATACAAAGCACTGAGGAAGAAATAGAATGTTTCTACTTCACTCTTGACAATGCCAAGGCTCAAGGTAAAACCCAAGAAATTAGAATCATCATGGGAGACTTGAATGCCAAAGTAGGCAAGGAGAGAGAAGGTGAGATAACTAACAACTTTGGATTAGGAATCTGCAATGACCGAGGTGAAAGATAGGTCCAGTGATGAGAGAAAAGCAACATGCATATGTAGTTTAGTGAGGGATATACTCATAAGAGAAAATTAACATGTATATGTAGTTTAAATAGGGAAAGACACATGGGAGAAAATCAACATGTGTATGTACTTCAGAATTCACCTCTGCTGCTGCTGCTGATTTTGTTGCTGGCTAAAAGCATTGCTGTTGATAAAAACTAAAAGCACTTTAGTATTACTGGTGTTGGCCTAGACTTTCACATTCATTTAAATTACTAGTCATGGGGTTAGTTTCTAATGTCAGCTTAGTTGGATCTGCTTTTGTGGATGAAATCAGTGTTGGATTTATTGTGTGCCAGTATCTCAAAATGGCTACTGCCAAAAAAGTGTGGACTTTTTCTGACTGGTTAGAAAACATGTTTTATGTTCCTAGTATTTTTAGATGGTATTCTAGAAGTGGGCGTGGAGTCATATGAAATTATAACCTTTTTTTGCCATTTGATCAGTGGATGTCAAAGTGAGTTAAAGAATTAGAGTTCTGATAAGTTACAACATGTCCGCTTTGTCTTAAAGGTCTCAAAGCTGTCATTTTAACAGAATTAGCCCAGGTCTTTCCAGGTATTAATGAAACATATGACTCTGAATAGTATTTTAATATGAAAGTCATGAGTTAGCAAACCATTTCAATCACTTGAACATTTCTTGAATAATTCAGTATATTTAACTTTATACCAATTTTCAGGGATATAAAAATAATTATCTATCTTTACATATAAAGTTTCACATGACAACTCTGCATAAGCAGAAAAATAAAGCCAGGAATGTAGTTTCCAAGTGACAGGCTAATTTCTTCTTCAATGTGCCATAACCCTTTGATACATAAGCAACATGGCCTTCCACATCTCCTTATCCCTTGCCGCTCTTTACACCCTTTCTTTTGTTACCCCTCTCAAACTCCGCCCTGCCATACATTTGCTCAAACCCATCAAGTATGTTATACATTTCTTTCCCTTATCTCTATTTCCTTCTGTCCTGTGAGTGTCAGATTCTCCAAGCCCTCCTTCCTCATTGCACATCCTAGAAACTTCAGCTGTCTTTTCCTGATGTTAAGTATCAGTTTGCTTTTCATGTCCATCCTCTCCATAACTTCATCATTGCTCACATGTTTGGTCCTCAGCATCTTCCGGTTGCTTCAAGTCTTTCCTCCATCTTTGCCCAGCATTCACTGCTATATTAAAGGACAGACATTACATAACAATCCAGTACTCTCTTTGTTTACAGTGAAATTTTCTCGTCTCTCAATATTCTGTTTAGCTTTTGGAATGTATCATTAGCCATGCCAATACGACTTCAAATCTCAGTGTTGCACTTTCTGTTCTCTGTTAAAAACACTTTCCAGGTATTTAAATCTCTGTACCCGTTTGATTTTAGTATCTTTGACTGTAGTTGGCAGGCTAACTAGACAGACATTACTTCCCTTATCTCTTTCAAGTTCAGAGATATTGGTTCCACATAGATATCTCTGGTGAAACACTGACATTCATTCATGTAAGAGGTTTCTTCATTTTTTTATCAGTATTTCTTGATGTTTATTATTCCCAGTGTGTGATAACATAGAAACATGGAAAAATTAGTTTTTAGTACTTACTATTAACATTGTGACATATTTGTATATCAATTTTATATTTTTTCTCTTGTCTTCTTTGTGGTATTCTATTTTAGTATTAGTTCAACTAATTAGATCTACTAATGCTAGATAGGATGTGCATTGTGGTGTTATGGATATTGACTCAGAATTAGAAATTGGAGAACTGAGTTCAAATTCCAGTTGAATTCATTGCATTCACTTATGCACAAATACCCTTGGGAAAGTTATTAATCCATCCATTCACCATCCAGTTATGGGTTGAATAGCAGGACAGATTGGTTTCTGTAGCCTTGGTTCGAAACCAGTTTACTACAGAAAGAAGTGACAACCTACCATGGAAAAATCTTTTACCTAATCAATTATAGATCAAAAAAGATATGATCGCCCAAGTGTATATCATGTATGGCACTTAATTGATAGACTGAATACTAGATGAGGGTGGTTGGGTAGAATATTCCTCTTAATTTACCAATTCTTATACATTTCTAGTTACAAAATTATATGTTCTGTGTTAACTGATAAATGTCTAATCTTCTTGAACTTCTGTTTTCTATTCACATCTGCTACAAATATAGAATAAAAAATGCTTCTCTCTCAATTTCTCTCTCTTTGTTCCATGCCCTTCTCTCTGTACCTTTTTCTCTTTTTGTCTCAGCTTCATGTCTTCTTCCTTTTCTCTCTCTCAATTTCATGTTCTCTTTTCCTGTCTTTTTCAATTCTGTGTCCATCTTTTCTTTCTCTCTCTCGCTCCCTCAGTTCCATGTCTTCTTTCTTTCTTTTCCTCAATTAAATATCCATCTTTTCTTTTTTTCTTACCATGTACTGCTTTTCTTTTTCACTTATCTTTTCTTCATATGATGAGCTGAACACATCTACAAATCAAAATTTCTTGATTTAACTTTATTGTGCAAGCTTTCTATTTGCACATATGAAAGCACTTACTTTGTGTATATATATATGTATGTGCATGTGTGTTCAAATATTTGTTCTTAATTTTTTAAATAATTTTTTATACTTACACTAGAAATTTGAAATCGTTTAGTTAAAATCAATTTAGGTAGGTAACTGCAAGTAGACATAGAGAAAACTATTCATTACATCTCATAGATGTATATTTGGAAAAAATATTGTTCAAATTGCCAAAAAATAAAAAGCTTCAATTTTTCTTGTGAAAATTTTATTTCTTTGATTTTGTTACTAGCAACAGCCACAATAGACTTCAGCCTGAATTGATTTCACTCTGTAATCAGAGACTGTTTTCATTTGTTTTGCTCTTATTCTAACAGATGATCAGAGTACAACATTAGTTCATTTATGACATTTTAGTAGGATAATAGAGTCACTTGCTGATGCCCATCTCCTCTCTAAGTAACATATAATTCATTATGTTGAGTTACATGGTATCAGTAGCTTAGAATAATTCCAGATTTACCACTGATTTTGTACTGTGGTTGCAGTATCAAGTGTATAAAGTATTACCTGACTTTGTTCAGATCTCACAGAGTCAAACAGTAGGTTATGAGAGGAAAGTGGAGAAGCGACACTTCTGAGAAAAGTCAGCAGCCATGAATCGCCAATAAGCAAGATACAATGTCTTAAGTTAACAAACAAGCGAAATTTATTCAAATGAATAACAATATGTTAATAATGTAGGAATTTTCTCAGTGTATTTGTAGAATGATTAATGTGATACGTTCAAGGTGTTTAAAGCAATTTGTTTTTTTCTTTTTATGAAAGTCCTGCAATTTATGTGAAAAGATGAAAAGAGTCTGTACTTACTTTTTCAATTTTTGACCAAGTTCATAGGTTCATGAAGCTATACGCTGATGTCTGATTCCAACAAAGGTATATGATCAAAAGAGAGAAAGTCTCATTTTTGGACTAGGGACAGCTGACTAAGGCTTTTTTGGTTCTAATTTGTTTTTGTTTAACAAGATGGGAAAAGGGTTTTTTTTTTTTGGTATTTATCTCAATAACTGAAGATTAAAATGACTTCTTTTGTTTCTCTTAAACATAAAAGCTACTTTATATTGCAAAAATTTACTATTGAATTACTGAAGCCTTTGAAAAATAAGTCTTAATTTCGAAGCCAAAAGTTTATTTCTGTTAATACATTTTTAAATAATATAATTTTATAAGGATTAATGCAGAAACTTTTAAAGTAGCCTAAACAGTCATCAACCATTTTTAATTGCATTGTGAAATAATTTTTATTTCACCAAAAAATGCTTAATTAAAAAGTACTCACAAATACAATAAAATTTGATTTTAATCCATCATGATACTTTTCTGTGGTGATGAATAAAATATCTCATGAAACTCTATCCCATAATTAACTATATTAGGAAAAGTAATGTGATACTAATGATATATTTTCTCTTGAACAAACTATAAAGATTACTTTAAATTAGTGAGATTTTGATGATGTCTTAAAATCTAGTTTATTCATTAGTAATCAAAAATTATTTTATAACACAATTATTTTTACAAGAATTATCTTGAATTATCTTGAATTCACAATTTTTATTATCATCTATATTATGAAATATATACTGATCTGGGTTCAAGCCTACTGAGTTAAGTTTTATGCAAATATATTTTTGAGGAATTATAAAGATGCCTTTGATAATTTTGGGTTTTGTTTCTGATAAAATTATTGACAGATTTTGTCTGTAAGAGACAATGGACTAAATATTGCAATTAAATTTCTTGACCTGTTTAACCACGTCTAAATGTGACTGTGGTCTTTCAGTATCTAATAACTTGTACAGGAGAAATAAAATCTTTGTAAATAACAGTCTTTTTAAGTTTAGGTTAAGGCACAGTAGAATAATGGTTAGAACAAAATAAAATAATAAGAAAGGCAAGTCCTCAGTTTCATCTCAGTTTCAATCTGTCTTGTTTTGAACAACACTACATCCATTTATCGGAATTTGCTCAGATGTCAACCCTAATTTTTAGTTTGTGAACTTTTTGACATATTACTGTTGCTTTGATTTATTATTGTTAGTTTGCCTTGCATATATTGTTTGCTTGCTTAATATCATTTTTTGAGCCTGTTCTTTTCTTTTTTCTTGTTATTGCTTATTGAAAACTTTGTCACCTTCTGTTTGTTGAACAGTTCTGTTACTTATTATGCATTTGACCATGGCTACTCACTCCACAATCAAAAATATCATAAAACTATTCTGAATCACACCACAGTTAATATGCAGCAAGTAACATAACATAGCATAAATGTTGAGCCAAAGTTTAAGTTGATTCTTTGCCATTTCACTTGTTTGCTTTCCAATAGTTTTATTGATCCTTATTTAAATGACTACATATCAAAGAGAGTCATGTAAAATCCATTCACTGAAATTTAAGTAGACTGAATCATCTGTAAATGATTTTTCTCTAGCATTATTAATAAGTCTGTATATTTCTAAAGTATACTAATTTGATCACTGTTACAATTTTGGGAGTCAACAAATTATCTTGGATGTTTGCTCAACATTATATTTACTGAAAACAAAATATTTTTCTATTTAGTTTTATATCAAATCTCCTTTGAGAAATTAGAGTCAGAAGTTTAAACCATTTTTAGATCTATTACCACATATATTCTTCAAATGTATTGTAGCTTCTTCAAGTGTATCAGTAAAGAAAGAAATTAAAAATCAACATAGATAAAGTATTTGATAATAAACTAAGTCATGATCAGTCATTAAGAAAAAATGACTCTACTTTTTTATGTGTATGGTTCTCCACAACTTCCTGTTCTTTGTAGCGCTTAGCAATGTTTGTCTTTTTGCTACCTTTCGTAATTCCTGATCTGCCAACTCATTAGGTATGCTATTTACTCCTTTAATATACCCAATGTGTGTCAAAATTTCTAACCTCATTATAAATTTTCTCATTATGTACCCAAGAAATTTCAGCTGTCTATTTCTGATTCTGACCTTTTTGTTTTCATTTACATTATAACATTCTCGTTACTCACATGTTCACTCCATGATATTCTCAGCATCCTTCTGTAGAACCACATTTCTGATGCTTTAAAACTCTAGTTCATCTGTGATTGTCTATCATTTACTGCCATGTAAGAGGGCTAATATTACATAAGAGTTAAACACTCTTTTCTTTGTTTCAAATGAAATTTTATTGTTTTCTAATTTCTTTGCTTTTTTCACTATTTTAATGAGCCTTCAGATTTCAATGTCCTTCTTCTGTGAAAACACTTCCTAATTTCTGTCAGAATTTCTTGGCAGGTGAGTTACCATTATTTACGCTATTTACATTCAAACTATTCTCCTCATCTTTATTTTTGTTATTACAATATTTCAGCCATTGTGCCCCCTGGCCTTCTTCAGATGGAGTTCAATCTGGGTAACCTACAGAGAATTCTGAACGGGATGATTTATTTAATCTATAGGGCTAGACTGTTCGCATTCACTGCTATATTGAAGGACAGACATCACATAACAAACCAGTACTCTCTTTGTTTCCAGCAAAATTTCCCTGTCTCTTAATATTCTACTCAGCTTCTGGGATGCATCCTTGGCCATGACAATATGCCTTTAGATTTCAGTGTCGCTCTTTCTGTCCTCTGTTACAATACTTGCCTGGTATTGAAATTTCTCTACCTGCTTGATTTTAGTATCCCTGACTTGTAGTTAGCATTCTGGGCTCCTTTTTTACTGATTACCATGCATTCAGTTTTCTTGTAGTTTACATGTAGTCCTTTCTTTCAGCTTTCTAAGAAAAAAGTAAAATATGTAGTTTTATTTGATTGTATAAACTTCGCAACGTGGCCTTACCACATCTTCTTTTATATGCTAAGTACCATCAGAATTTGGACACTCATAGCACTCCACAATTTCCTTTTATGAGTAGCTCTCAGCAATGGTTGTCTTTTGACTATCCCTTCCACTCCATTTTTCCATTCATTTGCACAAGCTCTTTCAGTAGGTTTCATTGTTTTTCCTTTTTAAATTTTTTCAGAGGTCCAGATTTTATTCCTGTTTTTGGGATAGCACATTTTTTCAATTTGATACCAATTTTAAATTTTTATCTTGTAATTTCTTTCACTGTTATACTTATGCCTTACACACAGGTTTAAAATTCCTCACCACTTCCTTCCATGGCTACAGTTCCTCTCATTAGATTTGAAATACACATGACTAAAATTGTTCTCTAATAAACCAGCTATAGAATCAATGACAGAATCTTCATAGTTTTCAAGTCCTTCCTATCCAGTCATTGTCAATGACCAGTCCCTCTGAGGCAGATGAGATTAATGCTGACAACTCCAATGCTCTTTGCTTTGTCCTACCACCTTTCTGCTTTATGTCAATACATCTCTATATAGATCTGCCCAAGAACACTCTTAGATCTTTAGTTAATATATTTGCAGATGATACCACGGTGTTTTGGTGACCTCCTCATATCTTGATGATAAGGGCCTGTCAATTGATCTCACCTCTGACCTCTCTCAGCTCCAGGGGGAAAAGACTGGCTGATATCATTCAATACATCTGAAAACTAAATATCTAACATTTCATCACATCCAAGCAGACCCTAAACTTACACTAATCCTTGAACACCCACTGGGTCTAATGCTCACTTCTGATCTTAAATGGTATGCATATATGCACATGAGATGCTGGAAGAATGCTTGACTCATTGTCAGTCAGTCAGTCATACATGATACTAGCTTGGGCGATAGATGTCTCAAAAAAGACATGATTAACTTGGCATAAAATTTACCTGCCATTACTTTCTGAGGTAGACTGGTTGCCAACCAAGACTATAGAACCCAATCTGTCCTGATATTTAACCCATAGCTGGAAGGAGAAGAGATGGATTCATACCTTTCCCAAGGGTATTTGTGCATATATGAATCTAACTAATTCAACTGGAATTTGAACTCATCTCTGATTTCTCGTTCTGATCTGATATCCACTGCACCACAATGCTCATTGTAGCAATCCATAAAACACTTTGTGAAACTAACTTCCAAGAAAATGCTTCCCTGACAACTACAATTTTGGTCTCCTTAAGTCTAGGGTCAACCAATATCTATCCTACTCACCCTCATAATACTCTCTTACAATCTCAATCAGTAACCCTCTACCTTGAGTGACTTTTGAGCCTTGTATTATAAATAAAAAAAATGTTTTCCCCCGATTAAAATTTCTTCCCTGAGGAAACATACATGACTCTCAGGAAATCCTTTCTTGGGAAACCAAGTGTCTCTCATTAGAGAATCCTGACTAGACACAATATGAAAATCTGGAAATGAATCCCAACACATTTTATAGTTCTTCACTGTCTAATTGAAAATAATGCTTTTAGGTTTTTGGATAATATAAAAATGATTTCAGTGAACAAAATCTTGAAAACAAATGCATTTGAAAATCAAAAACCATTGTGCAATTTTTAAAAACAAAAACATAGTGAATATTTTATTTAAATAAACCCAAGTCTCTGTCTGAATTATTTACATTTTTCCCACTTGATCTATTGTCCTCATCTTTGTCATTTTTATCACAACACTTTGTCTATTGTGTCCTCAAGACTTCATCTGCTGCTTGTCAATCTGGGTAAGCTTCAGGTAATTTCAAACTAAACATTTTATTTAATTTACAGGGATAGATTGTCCTCGTTCTACTGACCATGTCTAGCAATATCACGTCATTTTTATGCTGCTCACACTAAATTTAAGTCCGCACTACCCAGCCTATGGATTGAACTTACAATTACCATGTCACCAAATTCATGAACCAACACTTTAATCCACTAGACTAGATTAAATAAAGGGTTCAGTTTTAAATTCTCTGAAGCTTACCCAGATCAACAAGCACCTGATGATGGCTGCAATGTTATGATAAAAACAACAAAGATGTGGACAATCTAATCCTTTTTTGTAGGCTCTTTTTTCTTTGAAATTTACATGTTAAAATAATCTTGACAAAATTTTCTTCCCAAAATTATTTTTAAGCTACTTATTTTGTTAAAACCTTTTTACTTTGACTAGACAAGATGTTCACTAGAATTTACTCTCTTTTCTTTTGTCAATGTCAATCAGCATGTTTCAGAATATTTACATAATATTTATAATAAAAGAATAAGAAACAAAAGATGATTATATTCTTTTCTATCTATTAAATAATTATTGTTTTAAATTTTTTATTATAAAATGTTTTCTGCAAATTCTATCCAGGCAGAATGATGTCAGTTTTTTTTTTTGCTGCCAAAAAAACTTTTAATCAATGAACAAATTACTGAGTTAATTTCATATGAGTCAGTCAGCAATTGTCAACATGTGATACACGCTTGGGCAATCATGTCTCTTTTGTGACATGACTGACTAGGCAGAAGATTTTTCTGCAGTAGGTTGATATTATTTCTGCAGTAAACTAAGTAGGTTGCAAACCAAGGCTTATAGAACCCTAGGCTCTGCTATTCAACCCATAGCTAGAGGGAGAAAAGATGGATTAATACCTTTCCCAAGGATATTTGTGCATAAGTGGATGAAACAAATTCAACTGGAATTTGAACGCAGTTCTCCAATTTCTCATTCTGAGCTGATATCTATTCCATCACAATAGATATCAAATTTCATATCACTTTTCAATAAATTTTGACTTCATCAGGATGGATCAATATATCCATAGCCTGATGTAGTTATCCAAATTTTGATCTGGAATTTTTATTGTATAATGTTTGACAGTCAAAGAAGGAGAATATATAGAAAATAAATATCGGTTGCTAAATAAATGGTTTTCACTTTATTCAGTTACAAATTACATGCTTATATGTACGCACTGATAATATACTTCTTTAATAAAAATTTAAAAGTTAACAAAAATTCTTTAAATATGTTTTTTGGGAGCTGTATTTTATTTTGTCAAGGAAGAATTTTGTTATAATAAATGAATACAAGTCCATTATTCTGTAATGAATATAGAAAAACTTTCTGCAAATTTGGATGAATTTATTTCTTTATCACCAAAGGCATAATTTGGTTTTCATCCAACTTTGTCAGATTCATCCACTTACTTCTTCAGTTTGTCATAAAACACATTTGGATTCTATCCAGATCAATGGCACATTTAGCAGAACACACACACACATATATATATAAAATCATGATAACTTTACTCACATAAATTTTATGCACATGAAGTCTGCTTAAGTGATGAAAATCAAAAAAGACAAAAATTTTAAATATCAGAATTTTTTCTTCCTTTTTTTGTTTATATTTCATTCCCTGATAAAGTTCTAATAAAAGTGAAACCTGTTAGATTTAGAAATGTTTTTTCTAATTGTTCTTTATCTTGGCATTCTGTTAGATTCTGATTTATATGTGATCTGTATATAATCCCAATTCATATAAACATATATATATATAAAACATCTGTAGAAAGGCCTACTTCACTGTATCACAGCTCTTCAGTGTAGTTAGATTAGCCATTTTGCCTCAAGCCAGAAATGAACCCAACTGATTTGACAGCAGTTGGATAGTCACTCACCAGGCCATAGGTGAAATATCAGAAAAAGGCCAATTTCATAGTGTGTAATGTATTTTACAAAATATAAACAATGCCAACAGCAAGACTGTTCTATCTGATAACTGCTTTGAACAGGCGTTCTACATGGTTTGTGTGTTTGTGCATGTATGTGTGCATGTGTTCATGGTTTATATATGTGTGCATTGACTGATAGTAGGATTTGGCTTTTTTGCATCTTTGTTAAAGTGATAGTGGGTGCCGTTTTACGATCTTCTTTACTTTCCTTTATTTTACTAAACGCATTGTGATAGCCTTCAAAACCTAACCATATACCTAATATACACAATGCTTCAAGCAAATTACAAAACTCTCTTATTTATTAATTTAGAATTTATAACATAAATATATTATAATATTAAAAACAAAATAATGTCAAAACAAAATAGCTACTTTTGTAGTGATATGACATATTTATGTTATAAATTCTAAATAAATATTATTCACTCTACTTTGTAAGAATAGTGTTTTAAGAATTTTTAAGAATAATGAATTTTTAAGAATAGTGTTTCTGGAATTTTATTCTATCCATACCTACCCTATACTTGGTTATATATATATATACATATATATATATATATATATATATATATATATATATATAGTCATCCACAGACAGATCTGTTTCACTATATCACAGCTCATCAGTATGGTTAGACATCTGATTGCTTCTAACTAGGATTGAAGCTCAATTGAACTGACATCAGTCAATGTGGGCGCTCGGTAGAGGAAGGTGGATTTTAGCATCTTATATACAATGTAAACACACACCAGTAGCTGAGAGTGTTCAAATTCATTACTGAATAAACGATGTGTAGATGTATATGTAACTACTGTTTTTTCAAAGTCTACCATTCCTCCATAGTGCTCAATCAGAGTCTGAGAGTGTAAATAGTAATAATGGACAAAGAGTGTGTAAAAACTCTCCAAATTATCAGTGGGTCCAAGTGATTTTAACTAATGTATTAACCACTGAAGATGTAAATTTTATATATAAACTGAGTTTGAAATAAGATACTATGTCTATACATTTCTTTCCTACTCAATCTGAACAACCCCTACCTTAGGCTGTGTAATAAAATCATGAAATCGAGAAAACAAGATAAAAAACATTAATTTTGTAAACCCTAAAAAATTATATAATTATAAGATTTTATTGAAATTATTTGGTAATAAATAACGCTTTTTTTAATTAAAAAAAAATTATAGAAATATTTTTAGGTCTGTCATTATGTGCATGTACAAACATACAATTTGGGTTAAACTAAAATGGGTATCTGTTCCACAAGAGCTAATTTCCCTTTATATTGGGGCAACAACTCCTAGATAACAGGAAAAGAGTATAAGTCAAAATGTGCTGCTCTTTGAAACCATTTTTATGACTCCTCCTGTATTTGAACTGAATATATTTTCTAATAAATGTAGTTCTTTTTAAATGGACAAACAATCAAATTTGAAATTTGATATTCTTGCTACTTGCAAGGATAGGTACCAAACTAGTTTCTAATCAAAACAGTTGATATCACCTTTTTCTTAAAATATGAATCTGAAAGATTTGAGTCTATCCAATATTATTAATTTTGTTCTGATTAAGGATTAGAGTTAGGATTTGGGGATACTAATCCCACTAATGTGTGTTGTGGTGCAGTGGATATCTTCTCAGAATGAAAAATCAGGGGGCTGAGTTTGAATTTCAGTTGAATTCTCTACATTCACTTATGCACAAATACCCTTGGGAAAAATGTTAATCCATCTCTTCTCTCCAGTACAGGGCAGAATGGGTTCTATAGCCTTGACTGGCAACAAGTCTACTACAGAAAGTAATGGCAACCTACTGCGGGATAATCTTCTGCCCAGTTAGTCATGTCTCGAAAGAGACATGATCGCCCAAGTGTGTTTCACATATGGCGCTTGACTAACTGAATCCCACTAAATTACACTACAAATCTGATTCTAATCAAATTAGAATTTCAAATGTAATTTTAAAACCAAATTCAAATAAGAATGTGAATCTGAATTGTCATCTGAATTCTAACAATAAATTCACCAACACTCCTTTTAATTATTTATCAATGAACTCCAATACTAATAATAAACACTAATTCTTGTCTTAAAACTTAATATTAATGGGATATCAGCAAATAAACTGTCTCATTGCAACCATGAGTATGCATAATAATTTTGTCAAAATTACCTTGTTGGGAAAAGATTCCATAAGTTACCATTTGTTGAATAAAAAATGAGAGAAAAGATTGCTGCCGTTCAAATAAAATGATAATATTTATTTAATGTAAAATACACAAATTCTTAACTGTAACAATCATGACAAAATAAAAGTTTGTATTTAAAAAGTTCTCTCTGACTGGAAATGAAATGAACATAAACAGTTTACCAGTGAGGAAGAGAGAAAGTGGACTTGGGAGACAAGATCAAAAGAGAGTCTGCTGTTGCTTTGGAGAGAAAGACTGGCTGATGAGGTTAACTCATGTCTTTTTATTGCTGTCAGTCTTTCTGCTGAGTTGAATGGATGTCTGGTTTATATGGCTTTGTGTAGGCTCCAGAAGCCTATGTTGATTTTATTGGCTATTCTTTATTTTATTTATTTGAAAACTTTAATTATGTTTGAAATTGGAAGGCTGCATGGAGCCTTTGTGTGGTGTGTTTATTTTTGTCACTTGATCTTTTGATTTGAAACAGTTAACTTGCATTTACTCTACAACCTTTTAGAGAATATATCCATTTAACCAGTGCAATTATAGAGAAAATAGAAAGAAAAAGAAAAATGGTAAAAAATAAATTCAAAGAAGCATTCATTAATTTGTAAAAATGTATTTGTTACAATGCAAAATAGAAAATTATTGATTTTTGTTGATAAAATCTGTTGCACAGCTTAGTGTCTTTTTTGTTTTGTAATAGAGAAAAAAGTTTTGATTTAACAAAAGTTTGATGACATTTACCAAAAAGTCAGTATGTCTGTAATGAAATTGCAAAAAAATATTTCTTTTATCACAGGTAGCCTTTGACTTTTAGTGATATGTAAAAATATAGCAATTCTTTATATGTTACTGATGTTCAAAAGGTAATAATATCTCAATTGATCAGAAAGGTCAGTATTGCAATTTCTTATATTTTATATATTTTTGATGAATAACCCGATAAATTATTTTAAGGCTTATTTACAAGTAGAGTATTGGAGATAAAAAAAAACATCATTGAAAGTAAGGTTAAATGTGAATTGTATCAAAATGCACAATCTGTCTTAATAGGCAGTGATGAAACAATCCTTTCATATTATAACACTTTATATATCAAATAAAATCTAATGCTTAAAATATTAGGCATGTGTGTTGCAGTGTAATGGATATCAGCTCGAAATGAGAAATTGGAGAGCCAAGTTCAAATTTCAGTTGAATTTGTTGCATTCACTTACAGGCAAATACCTTTGGAAAAGTTATGAATCCATTTCTTTTTCCCTCCGGCTATGGGCTAAATAGTAGGGCAAACTGGGTTCTATAGCCTTGGTTGGTAACAAGTCTACCACAGAAAGAAATGGTAACCTACTGCAGGAAAATCTTCTGCCTACTCAGTTATGGATTGAAAAAAGCATGATCCCAAGCATGTATCATCTATGTTGCTTAACTAACCAAATAACTTAAAATATAATTTACTTGAAACAAAAATGATGGTCTATAATGCTGTTGTCATTTTAACCTTGCTTACAAAAATTTTCTTTTTACTACTTTTAAAATGTTAATTTAAATAAATGTTTAATCATCTAGGTTGCTTTTTAGCGCACATTCTTTGAGAGGTGTGTATTTTTATGAAAGCCAGATAATTTGTGTAAAAATTGTTACACTTCTATATCTTTTTCAGCTCAGCAGTTGAAAACCACCAAAATTGTGAAGATCCATTTCAAGATGATGGAAAATATTTTTTTTGTATTTTGTGGCTAATGAGAGCCATGGTCTCATGCCCTTGTGAAAACTTGGATGATACTTAATAGACACATAAAAGGAAATTTTTGTACAAATTTTGTATTTGTACCTTTTTGTAATTGTATAATAAAAGTGTTTTCTTTTTTAAATTTTTCACAGTGGTTGAGTCTTGTTTTGTGATTTGTGCCTATTATGACTTGCTATTACTACTAACTAGGTTTTTTAGTTTGAAACAAGAACTTAGATTTGGTAGGGAATAAAATTTCTATATGCTATATGGCTGCAAAACATGGACTCAGCATCATCAAAACATCCACAAATTAAAATACTTTCACCAGCATAAGCTTTGTTCAATCTTGAACATCAAATAGGAATACTATGTGACCAACTAGGTTTTTTAGTTTGAAACAAGAACTTAGATTTGGTAGGGAATAAAATTTCTATATGCTATATGGCTGCAAAACATGGACTCAGCATCATCAAAACATCCACAAATTAAAATACTTTCACCAGCATAAGCTTTGTTCAATCTTGAACATCAAATAGGAATACTATGTGACCAACAGCAAAGTTCTGGAAAGAGCCAACAGTCAAAGCATTGAATCATTGATCATGAAATACTGTCCTTGATGATCAGGAAATGCAGCAAGAATAAAAGAGTCATGATTTCCATGTAAAGTGCTGTGGGAGCATTACCCAAATATCAGAGTGAACTCATCCAGATTCTATTTAGGCTAGGAGACAGTATTTGGCAAGGGACTAAGTCAAGTAACTGTAGTAGTAGCATTATTGCGATACTTCAAGCGCTTATATTTGATTGACCATCTGTATTTATTATATGTTGTATTGTACTTTGTATTGTTGTCAATATATGTATTTAACCCAATCCGTTGCGTTCATGTTTTCTTTGAGTGGTCTTAAAACCAAGACCACATCAATTGGCGACGAAGACTCATAACTCATATGAAGAAAAAAAACACAGAATCATCATACATCAATTGGCAATGAAGTTTCATAATTCTCATACACAGACCCATAGCACATCAATTGGTCTTTGAACATCACACAGGAAAAACAAAACTTACCAAGGATTCAGACTACTTAACAAAAAATTCCCAGATTTCAAGTGACCCTCCTCACACTGACAAGTCGCTCATACAATCAAGTATCTGAGAAATAATAACCAACGGAATTGGCGACATTACAGAAAAACTGTAAGTAATTCATCCGATAGTTTTGATACATATTTTTTCCAGGTAAAATGGAAGAACTTTCAAAGGCAATGCTTCAACTTATGAAGAATCAGTTTGAACAGCAACAGAAAGCTGATGAACGTCAATGGTGAACAGATGAACGACTGTTGGAACAGAAGCAGGAAGTGGACAAACTCATAAAAATCCAATGGGAAATACAACAACAATACCAGCAAAAAACTGACCAACAATTACAGAAACAACAAGAATTACTCATAAAATTACTGCAAGAGAAAAAAAAACGGGAATGACTCTGCATTTCCACATAGTAACATTTGGAACTCGATGGAAATATTTGAATATGTGCCAGGCAATGAGAAGACCTTCGATGATACGAAGATGTCTTCCAAGTCAACTGCAGCAGTTGGTTGAATACACAGAAAACACGATTGCTACTTCAAAAATTAAGCACTACAGATCACAGTAAATTTGTTGACTTCATATTACCAACAAAGACAACCAATCTAGAGTTCTCAGAGGCAGTGAAACTTTTATGAGAACTGTTCGGGCCAAATACATTCTTATTCCACAAAAGTTGAAAATGCTTAAATCTGAAGAAAGACAAACAGCAAGATTTTTTACTTTTACTTTTTTTATTTTTTTACTGTCAATAAGCATTGTAATGATTTTAGACTATCCGAATTATCAGCCGATAATTTTAAGTGTCTCGTATTTGTGCAAGGCCTGATATATGCAAAAGATGCGGAAATAAGGCGTTGTGTTTTGACTAAGTTGAACAATGAACCTGAACTTGAGTTGCAAAAGTTAGCAGAAGACTGCCAAAGAGTCATTTCAACACAAAGTGACTCTAAAAATATTGAAGAGGCTGCAGTCAGCCACATTAAAAAAATTAATCAAAAGTGCTATTCCCCAGAACGGAATGAGGGAAAAGAGTTTTATCAAAGTTATACCAAACCAAAATATTACTCCCCCGATAGATGCTATAAAAAACAAATCGACAAATATACTAATAAACAGAAAAATCCCCTCCCCATCAGCCGATAATTTTAAGTGTCTCGTATTTGTGCAAGGCCTGATATATGCAAAAGATGCGGAAATAAGGCGTTGTGTTTTGACTAAGTTGAACAATGAACCTGAACTTGAGTTGCAAAAGTTAGCAGAAGACTGCCAAAGAGTCATTTCAACACAAAGTGACTCTAAAAATATTGAAGAGGCTGCAGTCAGCCACATTAAAAAAATTAATCAAAAGTGCTATTCCCCAGAACGGAATGAGGGAAAAGAGTTTTATCAAAGTTATACCAAACCAAAATATTACTCCCCCGATAGATGCTATAAAAAACAAATCGACAAATATACTAATAAACAGAAAAATCCCCTCCCCCCGGGGGCCGTGCGATATATGTAATAAAATGCACTGGAGGAAATTCTGTCCTGCCAGGAAAAACATTGTATGTCGAAAATGTGGCAAAACTGGTCATTATGCAAATAACTGCTGGTATGAAATTTGACTAATAAGACCAAGAAGTCGGGTCAGACAAATGCAGTCCAGCGACAATGAAGAAAACAGTTTGCATAAATATGTAACTGTAGAAATAGCAAATAAGAAATTTAAACTGCAATTAGACAGTGGATCTGATCTAACGATTATTAATGTTCATACATGGTGTAGATTAAAAAGACTAACATTACTAAAAACAAAAAAATCAGTAAGGTCTGTAACGAGAGAGAAACTGGATATCTTAGGTGAAGTAAGCCTTACCATTACGCTAAAAGGAACAACAAAAGAACTTAAGGCGCATGTCATGAAAAATACCTCAAATTTATTTGGTACTGACTGGATCGAAAAATTTGACCTCTGGAATTGTCCGCTAAACATATTTTGTAAAAAAATATCAGTCTATTATCTCAAAAAGTGAAGAATTAAAAAATGAACTAAAAAAAGAATTTGCGGATGTCTTCTCAGGAGATCTGGGAAAGTGTACCAAGATAAAAGCAAAATTCCAACTGAAAGATAACATAAAACCAGTCTTCAGAAAGAAAAGAAATGTGCCATTCGCTGCCATAGAACAGATCAACAGCAAATTGGACAGGTTAGTTGACTCACAAATATTAACAAAATTAGCTTTCTCAGAATGGGCAGTGCCTGTGGTCTACATCAAGAAGAAAACTAATCAAATTAGAGTCTGTGCAAACTTCTCGACTGGTTTAAACGCAGCTCTCAAAGACCACCATTATCTTTTGCCTAGCCCGGAAGAAGTTTTTAACCAATTGAATGGAGGTAAAATATTCTTGAAGATTGATTTCTCGGATGCGTACCTTCAAATCGAGGTAGATAATGAATGCTCAAAGCTGCGATGCCTCAACACGCATAGGGAACTCTATAAATTTAATAGGTTAGCCTTTGACATAAAGGTTGCCCCGGATATATATCAACAAACAATAGACACAATGCTAGGGGACCTTGAATATGAGACCACTTATTTGGACGACACTAGTTCGAAGCGAGTCGGTTGAAGAGCATAAAGAATACATCAAGAGTGTATTTGGGAAGATAAGAGAATATGGTTTCAGAGTGAAAGAGTCAAAATGTGAGTTCTTTCTACCTCGAATAAAATATCTAGGGTTTATAATAGACAAAGAAGGGCGACGTCCCGACCCAGAGAGAATCAAAGCCATTAAACAGATGCCCACCCCACACAATGACCAATCTTTACAAAGCTTCCTTGGATTAGCTAATTTCTACCAAAGTTTCATAAAAAATATGCATGATCTCAGGGCACCACTAAAGAAAGATGTACGATGGAACTGGACTGACGAATGCCAGTCAGCATTTAATGAAATTAAAAAGACATTAGTCTCAGATCTAGCATTAACACATTACAACCATAACTTGGAGATTATAGTAGCCAGTGATGCTAGTGGTTATGGTGTCGGTGTATGTATTCTGCATAAATTCCCAGACGGAACAAAAAAGCCTATTGCAGATGCCTCATGATCCCTACTGCCAGTAGAAAAGCAATATGCACAAATTGAAAAAAAGGCATTAAGCATTATTTTTGCTACTACAAAGTTCCATAGATACTTATACAGAAGAAAGTTCATATTGCAGACTGATCACAAGCCATTATTAACAATATATGGAATGTATATACAGCCAACGGGTTGATACGTTGGGGTACTATCTTACTCAAATACAATTTCAAAATAGAACATCTCTCATTGAAAAAGATCTGCCATGCAGACGGCTTATCAAGATTGGTTCCGGAAAACAAGGAAGTATTCAAGGACTCAATAATTGCAACATTGAGATCAGACAGGGAAATAAAAGGCATGATAGCCAACATTATGAGAGTCTCTTTGTCAGACATTAAAAGAAAGGCTTCATCAGATGATTTCATTGTATCAACAACAAACAAAATTAAATTAAAGGATAAAAATGTATCTGGAAGTATTTTCCTTATGTGACCAGGTACTACTCTACAACAATCGAGTAGTAATCCCTAAAACTCTACAGAAGAAAATTCTGAGAGACTTTTATGCCGGTCATCCAGGAAAGAATGGCATGAAAAGCTTAATGAGAGGATATGTTTAGTGGATAAACATGGATAAGGATATCATCAACGCAGTGGAATCATTTAAAGGTTGCGCATTAGCTGCCAAAAGTCCACCAACAACCGGTAAACCATGGCCAAAGACTGAACACCCATTGGAATGCATTCACATAGATTTTGCGAGTCCAATAGAAGATCACTACTACTTAATGGTAGTAGACAGTCATTCCAAGTGGCCTGAAGTTCTAAGGTGTAAAAGGCCTATGGCGAATTGCACCATATCTTTTATACATGAGCTTTTTGCAAGGTTCGGTGTGGCATATCTCATGGGAGGAAACTGATGTCACTTTTTGAATTATTTCAAAGTTACTGACAATTACCAATTTTTTGTTAAGTTTTCCTACAAAAGACTTTTTTATTAAATATTCCCCAATAAAAAACTTGAGAGCCATTCAGGTAGAGGGTTACAGTCAAAATGGTAATGATGAGTGAAGTGTGTGAAATGAATGGAATAGGATGTGTTGAAGTTGGAATAATGGGGATAGATAATGATTGACCCTTGGCTTGAAGATGTGAAGATAAAATGAACCTGCTTGTAATTTCTATCTTAATATTTGTAACTATTTGATATGTCCTGGAAAAGGATATATATATATATATATATATATATATATATATATTATTTGAAGTAGCTAAGTGGTTTTGGCAAATGTAACTGGGTAGGACAATCTAGCAAGTAGCTGTAATGGACTGGTATTCATTGTAGTCATATACAGTATGCTTAGGCATAGGCTTATGCAATAGGCATAGTCAATAGGTGTTCCAATAGGCATAGTCCTAGGTATCCCCGAATTAGTCTGTATTTATGGCTGACACCAGTCAATCATATTACTGTGAAGAGGCACCAAGGTATATGCATATTCATTACATCACTATTGCAGTCTGGTTTACTCAAAACTAATCTTTATTTTAATTTGTCACAGTGTTTCAGCCACTCACAAAGCCTTCCTCAGTTGTTTTGGAATATTGAAACTTGGTCTGAAAAGCCATGCACTCCGCCTCCCAAATACATCTTGTTTCTTTGTCTAAAAGTTATTCTCCTTTGATTTATGCAATGAACCCATGACTTTCTAATGAACCTAGTGAATTTTTTAAGCACTTCCATTGCTTAGAATATGATGAAAAATCTTAAAAATCTGCTTACAATGACACAATCATACCTCAAACGTGTGATAAAAAAAACAAAAAAAACAGAGAATATACAGTCTGTACAAAATCAGGACAGTATGAAAAAGTAGTCCCATTCACACCAAAGTAAAACCTCAACATAGTTGAAAATAACAGCATACATACTGTACTTAAATTATTTTATTTATCAGCAAACCAACGTAGACATCAAAAGCATGTGAGAACCACAAAACAAAAAAGAATAAACTATGAATTCAGGATTTCAAAAACACAACCCCTAAAATATGGAAATGCATCAGATTCAAAGCCAAAGGAGAGCAGTTTGAGCATAACGCAAACACAGGAAATGCATATGTTTCTTCCAAACAAGGTTTGATATTCTAAAATGTCACAAACACCCAAAGAAAGACTGAAATGTTAAAAATTTGAAATATGTTAAAAAAGAAAACAAAAAGATGAGGAAATTAATAAAAACAAAAAAAAAATGGGTTATCAATAAATCTTGATTATCCAAAAATACCATTTTCAATGGTTATATTTTTGATAAAACATGTTTGAACAAATTCTTGTTGCCTGAATATAAATATACAGTATTTGAGATTTGAAAAAGAAATCACTCAGCCAGTGGTCAAGAGTGAGAGGAAATATATTCGCCTCAAAATCATTTTACTTGATAGTCACCTTATGTAAATATAGTTGCCTTATGTAAATATAGTGTGAATTGCTGACGGAAAACAAAAAATGAAATTTTAATTAAAATTTCAAACGTGTTAGAAAGGATTTTAAAATGTTTTTAAAATAATAACAACAAAATTTGATAACAGCATAAACATTTTGATGATAAAACTTTGTTTTTATTTAGTTTGAGCCCATGATATGCTGTTTTTTTTTTGTTTTGTTTTTTTTGCGATTGAGTGGAGGTACCTAAATTCGTAATTTCTTTCTTCTGTTTGGCTACAACCTCCATCTTATAGATAAAAAAATAACTAATCTGATTTTCTCAATGATTTTCTATAAAAAAAATTACTTGTATAATTTGTTTTTCAGGGCATGGTTGAAAGAAGTATACGTATTTTTTCTTTCTTTCAAATGTCTGTTTTTACTTTGCGTAAGCAGGAAGAAAATTGCTATTGAGTCAAGGATAATATTTTTCCAAATAAGTTTCTAAAAATCTGTGAATGTCTTTAATCTGGGCAACAGAAACATTTTGGCTCCACTCTGGAAGTGCAAATTAAACAAATGTTTACCTTGACTGGCCATGCATAAGACCAAAGAGTTCAGTAATATCATTGTAGGTCATTCTAAGTTACTTGTGAATCTTCAATGGCATCTTTTTGGGTTGTAAAAGAAATCAGGTTTCCTTTTTCTATATTTGAAGGGATGTTTCATAAGAGATTTTTAATCAACTGTGGGCGAGTAAAGCAATAAACTTTAATTGCCCAATTAAGGTTTTAATCGACTGAGTCAATCAGGTGAGTGAAATCTTAAAGGCTGTATATATATATATATACATATATATTACTCATCCACATACAAGCCTGTTTTGCTGTATCATAGCTCATCATGGTGGCTAGACACATCCACTTGCTTCCAGTCAGGATTGAAGCTTGACCAATTTGATGTCAGTCGAAGTCTCTGCTCTCTAAGCCATGGGCACATGGAATGAGAGAGGGGAAATTTTAGCATGTTATATGTATGCTGTGTATACACACGCCAGTCACTAAGAGAACTCAATTCATTACTGAAGGTCTGTGTGTGTGTGTGTGTGTGTGTGTGTGTGTGTGTGTGTGTTTGTAAAAATTAAGACATAGCAAAAAATCATCTGTGAAAAGACAGTATGAATAAAGATGAAAGGAAAACTTTACTTAGCAACTTTTCTTTTTGTTTATTTGGTATTACATTACATGACTTAGCATACTTCATAGTTTACCTTACTTTCAGTTATATTTAAAAGCAATTTTAAATTTAAATTCTTTTTACTCACATAAATTTTCTACTCACATAAATTAAATAAAGGGTTCAGTGCAGAATTCCCAGTAGGTTACCCAAGGCTTACAGCTACATTGCATTGAAACACAGGATTTCATATAATCACTGATGTTAAGCAACACCAAGCCTAGTTAGTACCTTAATGGGTAATCACTTGGGAATACCAGGTGTGGTAAGGTTAGAAGTGTGGATAGTGTAATGGATAATGGCTTGGAATTGTTAATTGGAGAGCCGTATTCCAATTCTCATTGGGTTCATTATTTTCACTTATATGCAAACACCCTTAGGAAAAGTATGAATCCACCTCTTTTTCTCCCAGCTATGGGTTAATTAGTAAGACTTGTATCACAAAACTATTCTTATTTTTAAAAAAATTTCTTACAATCTGAAAATATTTTTGATTTGAAATTGTAGAGGATGCAAAGAAGTCCCTCAAACAATTAATAAAAAGAAAAATGCACTACAAATAAAGTAAAATAAACTTTTGTTTATTTTTGTAAAAAAATAAAAGAATTATTTTTTTGTATAAAAATGAAGTTGTTCGTAAAGCTGTAAAAAGGGAAGAAAGAAAGGAACTGAGAATGTGAGAGGGAAAGGAAGGACGATGTGTTGCGAGTGAGATGAGAGAAAGAGAGGGTGAAAGAATATTCGCTGATACGTGATACTGCCTGTTGTGTGAACTGCTGAATTCTGTGTGTGTGCGTGTGTTCTAAGCTGTCCCTGTGCCCCTCTGTGGTTTGAGCTGGCTGCTCGTCCCTCTAGCGTTGAAAGTTTTCTGCTTCCCTTTTATCTTGATGGTGAAGATCCAGGAGATCAAAAAGTGTGTTTCTTATGTCGAGCCCTGATTGGTCGAAAATTCGTATTTTTGACGACGTGGTGTGCTTTCCACTACATCTGAGCTTTTGGGAGTGCTGTCCTTGTTTTTGACCCCAAAGGGTATGGTAAGGGGTGAATTCCCGCGCAATTGTATTTTTTGGAGATACACTTGGTGTGAATAAATTTTATTGTTTGTGTGTGTGTTGAGTTTGGAAAATAAAATAAGAAACTGCATAAAATAACCTAAAAAGTCAATCATTGTAGGTTAACCAGATTGATATACTCCTAATGAATGCCAGATGAAACAGCAGCTGAAACATTGATAACAACAACAAAGATGGGTCAATAGTCTGCATGTAAATAGTATAAATAATGATAATTCTATACCCCATGAATTCAGACAGAAAGTAAAATCTCTTAAAATGTAAGGTTAATAAAATTTCCTTTTATTTTCCTCAAATTAATTCTAATTACCTTAGTACATTATCTGAAACAGTAAAAAGACAATGCAAGGTTTTTCTTACCTACATATGGGAATAACTCCTGCTGTTTTTATTTCCAATTGTCTTCTTTCTACCTGTTGACCAATGATCCAATAAAAATATAAAAGTTATTACCCAGCCAGATGTGACACATGAACTCAGTGATACGTTAATTCAGTATATATCAGAATGGGGAAAAATTAGGGTTAAATACAAAAATATTCATTGATCAATAAATAAATTAAGAAAAAAATATCTACTTTGAATTGGCAATGCGAACATTAAATGAATGTAGCTCATAAGAGTAACTGATACTTGTTGAAAGAAAATGATGTTTATAGTCATCATTTAAACAATTACTCTTTAGTTTTATATTATCAAAATCAAATTCATTTTGGTAATAATACAATATAAATTTATTCTCTATTGCTAATTTATAATTCTGGCTATTGTTACATTTTCCTCTTCAGAAATTTTTCTACATTTCGTTAAGAACATGCACATGTATGTGTAACTTCCATTTATTGTTTGGTGGTATAGAGATTTTGAAAAAATTGAAAATAAGTTATCTCCCTTACATTTATTTAAATAATTTATCTTTCTTTAAAGGAATCGCTAAACATTTTTAGTAACCCACATTGTGTTTGTTTTTAGTATTGTTTTCTCTAATGTTATTAAATTTTTTGCTAGTCAGTAATTTTTAGTGATTCTTTTAAGTCTTTTAAAAATCATTTTTAGTTTATATTTAGTTTTACCAACTGGCCAATAATACTATTGAATTACTTTTTCTGCTATTATCTAGGGTGATCTGCAGACAAAAGTCCATCTGGTTTCTTCACAGAGCTATTCTGCCAGAATTTTTTTTAATCATTTCACCCCACACAAGGCAAGCAACAAAGATGCAAAGGATTACTAAGAGTGAGAGAATATGATAAAAAGAAAACAGTATCAAGGAGAGAGAACAATAAAAGAACAAGATTTAAGAAGAAAGAAGATAATGATTGACATTGCATTTAAGGCTGGCTGGAAAGCAAGAAGGCAGAAGAGAGTTTCGCCAGTGAGAGTTAGAAGAGAAGAAATGCTTGAAGTGTTTGTTGAATATTTAACAAGTAGATACATTCCAAGTACAAAACAAAGTATTAAGAAACAGGAAAATTTTTTTAGAAACGAAGAAAAGAGTGCTGAACTGCTATGTAATATCAGTCCGCCTACATGGCAGTGAATACTGGAAAATTTCTTTCACAAGGAGTGACTTATTATGAGATGTGATTCTACAAAAAGATGCTGAGAATATCATGGATGATATGTGTGCAATAAGAAATCTTTATGGAAACAAAATGAACTTAGAAAGAGACAGTGACATTTATGGGAAATGTAATGAGTAAAAAAGACTTTGAGAATTTGACATTCACAGGATATACTGACGGTAAGAGGGGAAGAGGGAAATGGTGAATAACCAACCTAATCAGCTTATCTAAATGGACTGTAGAATGGGAAGTGTTGCAAATAGGTAAGTCTCTTTGGAGCACCAGTTGTACCCTATCTTTTTACAATCACAATTGTTGAGACTATTACAGAACTCTACAAACTAAGCACGATCACCGGACTCCTCTGCCTCAGTTGCTTGTATGATGTCCTCTCACTCAAGCTCAGTTTATCAACTTTTTTCTTCTACTTATTTCTCTACAAGTTGTTTTTGTACTTCTATATATGGTTTCAACCTGTCCACAGAAACTTGAGTATCTATATCATTATTTATAGAAAATATTTAGGTATTCACTGAAGGACTGTGTAGGGACCTGAATAGGGTGCCTCCAATGGTCTTCGAACACGATCCACTCTAATCCAACCATGATCACAAGTTTGAAGTTTTTCTGGGACATAAGATTTTGCGATTTCGCTGATGGGTTGTGCTTCTACCCAATGAGTTGTGCGGTCAATATATTTGAGGATATATCTATACGGGCTGATGTAACTGCTATTTGGCCTTTTTGCTGATGGGAGTGGTCCTACTATATCTATGTGGACTATGTGAAATCTAGCTGATGGTATTTCTAATGTCTGTATAGGTGATTTTGTATGTTTGTAGACCTTTGCTTGTTGGCAAGCTGTGCATGATGCACAAAAGTCTTTGATTGATTTATCCATGTTTGGCCAGTAATATCTAGCTTTAATCATCTTAATGGATGATTTAATGCCAGGGTGATTTATGGAATGGATACTATAGAATATGGACTCACGCAATTTAGATGAAACAAAAGGTCTGGGGTAAGACGTTGATAAGTCACACCATATAAACTATCTCCAGGTCTGGTGAATTTTTTTAAGTCCTGAAAAAATTGAATTTCTGTATCAGATGCCTGTGCTTCTGCAAGTGCAGGTAAGTCACACGCATCTATTTGTACAGCAAGAGTTGGTTGGGATAGACAATCAGAAACTATATTCTGACTACCTTTTACATGTTCAATATCTGAAATAAATTCTGTCAGGATAGCTAATTGTCATTGTTGTCTGCCTGATTTAGCAAGGTTTAAACTATAAAATGCACCACACAATGGCTTATGGTCAGTTAAAAGTAGCACTTGGCGACCTTCTATGAGGTGATGGAAGTGCAGCACTGACAAATAAGCTGCTAACAGTTCGCGATCGAATGCAGAATATCTCATTTGTGTTTGTGTTAATTTTTTAGAGAAAAATCCGATTGGTATTGGATTTCCTTCCACCATTTGGTGCAATGCCACACTGACAGCATAATTACTACTGTCAGTGACTAATTTATATTTTGTACAGTTAGGTTCAGGGTGAGATAATGAGGATGTATCATTAAGTTCCTTAATTACAGAATTGAAAGATTGTCGTTCAGATTCATCTAATGCGAACGAGCCTTTAGGGGATAACCTCATTCTGTCAGATAGGAGTAAGACTATCTCTGAAAATTTTGGTATTAATTTTCTATAAAATCCTACCATTCCAAGAAATCTGCGTCCTTAAGGTAAGGAAAAGATTTTAATTCTTCTATTTTACTAGTTGTAGGTTTAATGCCATCTACGCTAATATGAAAGCCTAAGAAATCTAGGGAAGTCACATTGAAAACAGATTTTGTGGCTGAAATTTTTAAATTGTGTTCATTTAAAATATTAAAAACAGTTTCAATGTCTTTTTTATGAGAAATCTCATCATTGCTGAAAATTAAAATGTCATCAATATATATAAAAACACAATTAATGTCTTCAAAGATTTTGTCTATATACCGTTGAAATGTAACTGACGCATTTTTTAATCCAAATGGCATATAATTATATTCATAAAGACCAAATGGGGTGGTGAGAGCAGTTTTTGCAACATCATCTGGATGCATTTTAATTTGGTGGTAGGCTGAAATTAAATCGATTTTGGAGAATCGTCGTTTGTTCGCAAGTTTTGTTGAAAAAGAGTTTATATTTAGTATAGGGTACCTGTCAGTCTCGGTTATACTATTGGGAGAACGATAGTCTCCACAACATCTAAATCCTCCGCTTTGTTTAGATACTATATGTAATGGGCTAGACCACTCGCTTTTGGAAAGGGAGATCACTCTGTCTTTTTGTAGGGTTTTAAATTCGCTACGCGCGGCTTCCAGTTTTTCTACAATAAGCCGCCTGGGTTTTGCAAATACTGGCGTATGGCTTCCTGTGTCAATTCTGTGGTAGACGCCGTAGTGTTTTTTGCTACTGTTCTTATGTGGTGTGATTAGGTTCGGATATTTTTCTTTAATCATGTTCCGTATGAATGACGGGAGCTCCGTTTCATTTACGACTAGATTCACCGCTGATGCAGATATTTTAAAACTCTTTTTCTGGGTTGTTGTAGGATCGTAAATAATTTTGTTACTGCAGTTTACTATTAGACCATACTTGTTGAGGAAATCCAGTTCAAGGAGTGGGTTGGTGATATCAGCGATCACGAATGTCTAAGTAAAAGATCTCCTTAAACTGGGTATTCAATTTCCAAACTCGCTTGTCCGTAGCATTTTATTTTTTCCCCATTTGCAGTGGATAGTGATATGGGAGTCGGTTTTAATGTAATACCATTTACTGCAGAAGTTGGTAATATTGAGATACTTGCACCAGTATCTACAATAAATTTTAATTTGGTAGCTCCTAATTTTGCGGTAATTTCTAATAGCGCGAACCTCGTGGGACTGAACATGTTCGTCCTATTAATTTTCCGAATCACTTCCCGTAGGTGTTGCTGGTCGGGAACTAAGTAACATTTGTAGATTGTTCTTTTACATTTACACCAAGGTTTACATGTTCTTGCTTCATTGGCGAAATAAATATGTGCTCTGCAAATTTTTGTCCGTTGGTTATTCCGATACGGCCTGACATTTAGTGGCACTGAAGTGTCTTGGCTGTATTTCCTTTATAATTTGTGAGTTATTCTTAGTAGATAAGGGTCGTTGAACAACAAATGCCTTATCGTTATTCAATAATGGCATCAGTTCATCTGCTAACCTGCCAAGTTGGGTAGGGTTTAAATCTTTTTGCGAGACTATTACTGGAGCTATTGATGGTAATGTCTGCAGGAATTTGTATCTCACAATGTCGTCGCTAATACCTATCCGTTTAGCTAGGATAGGATTTCGTGCAAATATGTCGACGGTCGTCCTGAAATAGTCGTAGCCGACATTAATTTTTCTAGAAGCTCCGGTTTTGTTTGTTCGTGAGCTTCTATCAGAGTCCGTTTTAATTCCTCGTAGTCTTGTGATGCGAGGGTAGCATTTGGTAGTTTACCCACTTCTTCGGCTGGTAACGACGATATTACTGTATAAAACTTTGTTTTCGACGCTGTCACATTTCGCAAGTGAAACTGGGCTTCTAATATCGTAAACCATCCATTTACAGCAGTTTCCATGAATTCCGGTGCCTTGATATTGACTTGATGAGTCGTTTCCTCTCCTGTCTACTCCATTTATCTTTTTATATGTGTATATATATATATATATTGTATATGAGGTTGCTTTCTGTTCGTACGTCGGGGTCACCACTGTTGTGTTCTTGTTTCGTTTTGGTATAATTAGAAGATAACACAAACTTGAATTAATGATGTTTATTTTTGGTATAAAACTTTAGGTTTTTACATCAAGTTACAACCTTTAAATTTTGTGTGGATATAGGAGCAGACTAGCTAAATTCTCTTCACTGTGGGATGCTAGTAGTAAACGAGTTTATCCCTTCTGGACTCTAGTGGTGAACTGACTAGCGTCTTCCCCTTTTTAAATCTCCTACACAAAACTACTGTCCTTAACTCCTACTTCTTACTCCTATCAAAAGAAACGGTTCCTTATTTTGCCGCCCAATTTTGAATTCTTGGCATCAGTGTGTCTACCTTTTTCTATTTTTAGAACACTCGCCATTTTATAAAAAATAACAAGATCAATTTGTTCTTAAATTGTAGCTTTTTTAATTTTTTTTATAATCATTTCACCCCAGGCAAGGCAATACCATCACTGGTGTGCAGGTGGTTACAGTAAGAGAAAAAACAAGGTACAGAGGATGTCAAAGAAATGATAAGAGAAGGATAGAAATCAAAGAGATAGAAAATGGCAATTGACATTGCATTTAAATTCTTGGAGATTGTAGCTATCAAGGAAGCAAGCAAACAGAAGGAAGTTCCACAAACAGGAAGTGCAAGGAAAGTAGAAGAGGAAGTTGCATTTAACTATTTTAACAGTAAATGGGTGGATCCTGGATGCTAATCTAGTAGCTCACGTAAATACATGTAGTCAGAGAACCAGGGAAAGAAGATTGTTATAGCAGTAGCCATGAAAATACTTGTAGAAAAGACAGAGAGAAACTGCATCATGTCAGTGACTGGCTGCCAAGTCAGGATATTGCAGATCCTCCTTTGGATTTTGTCAAGAACCTCAAAATGAATAGCAGGAGCATCTTACCTGATATGGCAACTATACTCAATGCACATATGAATAGTAGATTTATAAATGTGCAAAATAGATTCTGACAAAAAAAAACTTTCTGGTTCAACTTAGTGATCGAAACTTTCTAGCAGTAGATGCAGCTATAGATAAAATGTAGTTGTTCCATTTGAGGTCAGTTGAGAGTGTGAGGCTAAGGAGTTGCAGGAGACTAGCGTCATCCATTCTGATGGTAGGCAGGAATGATTCTCTATGGTAGTTAAAAGAGAGCAGCTTCATTTTAGAGGCATTATGATCTATAAGCCATTTCCTACTCCATTCAATCACAGATTGGAGGTCCTTTTGAAGAACAACAGCCAGATTTGCTTTGTCAGTCTTGACAGATTTACTA
The DNA here is from genome assembly GCA_037127315.1 of Ascarosepion bandense. Taxonomy (NCBI): domain Eukaryota; kingdom Metazoa; phylum Mollusca; class Cephalopoda; order Sepiida; family Sepiidae; genus Ascarosepion; species Ascarosepion bandense. The sequence continues at coordinate 2,674,139 of JBBBDQ010000316.1, read as the reverse complement.
TGAGAATGGTGGTGCCATCTGCATGGATACCTACTTAGAAAAATCATTGATGAAGATCAGTAATGTTTTCTTTCAAGTATCTTGCATGCAAGACATGTATGAGTGTGTTTTGTTCCAGAAAGTAAGCCATTTTCTTTTTTACAGGAAGGATAGTAAACAGACAAAAATTACTAATATCCACAAAAGAAATTGTGGAGTGTCATGATCACCCATGTCTTGAAGGGACATGGTGCTAAAAATAAAATCTTTTAATGTTCCATATTCTCATCTTAAATTCAAATATATTCTTCAAGTTCAAACTTTAACAGTTTTAAATATTTTGCATCTTGAGAATAAAAAAATTCTGTGAATTACTCAAAGTCATATTTTGCCTTCATAGAGCCTTTTATTGATGTATAATCTTGGTTATGGTGGATTCAAGATGTTATCTGTTAAAATAACAAAATGCATTGTCTATATAGGCCTCTACAAGGGAAGACAAATAAGTCTGTAATGTAGTTACATAGTTATTAAGTAAATGTAGTTACATAGTTATTAAGTAAATTTTGATCTGAAATTTTCACTTTATAATGTTTGTTCTATGTTATTAATATAATAAATGACAGCTCATTTCCAAATATATCATCTTCTAGGTTGCCTAGCTAATCCCTGTTGCAGACATATACTCGGACAAATTTATGTTTTGTCAACATCCACAGAATTAATCTGCAGTTAATACTGCAATTATATAGTTTTTGGTTATAGTTTCTGGGAAATAATGCATAATCTGGTGTGACTAGTTGATGAACAAGCCCAGTAAGCTCAAACTCTTGATCATTATGAATTTTGACTTAGGGTTAGTACAATGTTATTAATAGAAAAGCATTAAGTGCATTGACAAAGAAGGAAATTATGTGAGAAAGTAAATATTTCTTATACAAAAATTATGCATTTTTACATCACAAGGTTATGGACTGACTGATGTATTGACATTTATTTTACAAAAACTCATCAAGAGTACATTCAGATTGTAGGTTAATAAAAAAATTATGTTATTCATTCTATTATAAATTTGTGCTGTCACTAATGTATGGCCTGTGTCAGACAGCATCTAGGATAAATCTCTCTTATTTATTTACACTATTTATACTTGGACTATTATCCTCATATTTGTTGTTATCATAATGTTTTGGTCATTGTGCTTTTTGTCCTTCATCAAGTGTATGTTGATGTCAGTAACGTATAACTTGAACTCAGTGTAAACAGGCAATTAATAACTGAGCAATATTAAAAATAAGAACTAGATAATATTGCTAGACATGGACAGTGGAACAAGAACAGTCTGTATGTATAGAATAAATAAAATGTTAATTTCAGAATTCCCTGAAGGTTATGCAGATCAATATACACCTGATGAAAGCCAGAGAGTACAATGACTGAAACGTGATATCAACAACAAAAATAAGGACAATAGTCTGAATAATGATAACTCCTAATTCCAGAAATTCAGACAGAAATAAATCTTGTTGTAAATAAAGGATATCTGGCTGAAATTTGGGTTGGTTAGTACAGAATATAGTTTTTCCTCACCTGATTGCCTTTTGTAGATCTCCATTATTCGGTTATTGCTTTTTTCATATTAAAGATAATGTTAATCATAGCTGACATTTCTGTTCAAGTACTAATCTAGTATTTCTCAATATGCCTCAAATTTTCAGTTTTCTGAACAGACCATCAATAATGAGATTATCTTTTGTATTTTATATGACATAGTTGTTTGTTCTGTTGTTCTGACAACAGACAGTGGAAGTGTGGTAACAATCCTTTTCTCAAACACTTGGTTATTATATTTCTACAGCTTTTTCAACATAGTATTTTTATAAAGCAATCAAAACTTTATCTAGCTAAGTATAAATGGATCACTTCTTCTTCTATGTGCGGTGTCCTTTCAGGATATAGGCGATCATGGCCTTCCACATCTCCCGATCCCTTGTAGTTCTTAATACTCTTTCTCTTGTTACACCTCCCAAAACTGCTCAGCCATCTATTTGCTGAAGCCCATCAAGTATGTCACATGTTGATTTCCCCTGTTCCTCTTTCCCGCTATCTTGTGAGTATCAGATTTTCCAAGCCCTCCTTTCTTATGTGTCCTAGAAACTTCAGCTTTCTTTTCCTGATGATAAGTATAAGTTTTCTTTTTGTTTTCATCCTCTCCATAACTTGATTTTTACTCTCATGTTCAGTCCATGATATTCTCAGCATACTTCTGTAGAACTGCATTTGCTTGTTTCAAGTATTTCCTTTGTCTTTGATGAAATTGTCAAGCATTTGCTGTCATATTGAAGAACAGACATCACATAACAATCCAGTACTCTCTTCTCTGTTTCCGGTGAAGTTTTCCTGTCTCTTAATACTCTACTCAGCTTCTGGAATGCATCCTTGGCCATGCCAATATGCCTTCAAATCTCAGTATCACACTTTCTTGCCTCTGTTAAACACTTCTCAGGTATTTAAATATCTGTACCTGCCTGATTTTAGTATCACTGATCTGTAGCTGGCATTTTGTGATAGTATGCCTATATTGCAAAGTATTAGAGGCTCTAATCAATTCTGGCTTTTACTTATCTTGGTCAACCACTGATATGTTGATGGTTATTGCTAAAAGAGTCTATCATGCTTTACATAAGAATGGCAAAGATTGGGTTGTTGCTTTAGATATTTCAAAGAAATTTGACAATGGTTGAAAAACTGGTCTTTTTATAAGTTGAAGGGTTATGGTGTTTTTGGCTGAATATTTTATTTGATTCAGTCTGGAATGGAAGTTATCTTGAATGGCCACTTCTCTAGATCCCTTTTTATTAATGTGTGTCTCTCAGGGCTTTATTATTGGACCCACCCTGTTCCTTATTTTAATCAGTAACCTTTTTGATGTCATCAGTTCCTAATTGGGTAATGCTGATGGTAAAATTATTTACTCCTGTTTGATAAGTTCAATAAAATCAAATTGGCTACTGATCTTGTAAATGACCTACAATCTTTTGGGAACTGTTCATTTTAACACCTTTAAAATAAAATTAATTAATTCTTATCTTAAAGAACCTTTTTTGCCTACCCTCAGCATGGCTGATGGTAACCTCCAGTAGAGCAACTCACTTCACCTACTCAGTCTCACATTCTCCACTGACATGAAGTGGAATGATTATATTAAATCAGTTGCTAAGTCTGCTGCTTGGAAAATCAGTTCACTTTGCTGTGCTAGACAATTTTTCTTACATCTTACACTCTTATAAGTGTATCAAATATTACTGCCACATTTAGTCTATTGCTTCTGCAATGTACTTAGACATTCTTGAGAAAATTCCAAAAAGAATCTGCAATGTTATTCGCTTTGACCTGGCATTTTGTTTTCAGTCACTTTCCCATCACCTCTTTTATAAATATTTTCATTTTAATTGTTTTGATGAGCTTTTCTCTTTGGTACCTTAACTTTATTAATATATGTACAATGATAAATTGGTAGCTATGTATCATAGTTTCACAGTTGAAATTACTCATCCTGATTACAAGTTCTATGCTAATATGTGTAACTCTCTTCTGCTTCCTATTTTTCTTATTCTTCAAAAATTTAAATGCAATGTCAATCAATAGACACCTGATGAAGGTTGGAGTACACAATGGTTGAAATGTTGTGATAACAATAACAAAGATGAGGACAATAATCTGAATGCAAATAGTGTAAATATTGATTTTCTATATCATGACAGCTGCTGTTCCTAAGTAATTAACATATTTTTCTTGAGAAATGATAATGATTTTTTTCTGGTTTCAATCCTTGATTTTATGGATCATTTATGGTAAAACCTTGAGAGAAACATTTTGCTGTATGGTAAACAGGAAAATGATATCTTCCTTCAGGAGTCTTTAGCTAGGCTCATATAACCATTTTTGCTTCTAAACCTTAAAATAAGTCAAAGCAGTTTTACCAAAAAACTATGTGATATTTTTTTCTTTATTTCTAATGACCAGTTTACTTTTTTTTAATAACCTCATTCAATCTATTTCCCTTGTTTAAACTAATTTTTCTTTAATATTTTCCTCAGTGCAAATGAAATGTTTCTGAAAGCATACACAGCTGGAGTCAAGGCTTCAGTAATCTAAATTCTGTGTGCTTCAGATTATTATTACCTAATTCTTATTATTATCTAATAATTCTTATTATTATCTAATTCTCTTAAAACATCTGCAGATACCTTCATTAATAAGATTTAATCATTCTAGTTTGGTGGCACTACAAACATTCTTGATTGAACTCTTTTACATGCCTTATAACGAAAACAAATTACATTTTCCTTTTTTATAAACAGGATTTGAGGATAGAAACTCTTTCGAAATGGCTAATCTTCTTATTCTATATGTCACATCCCTTCAGGACATAGGCAATCATAGCACTCAACAACAGAATTTTTTAGATGAAGAATTATCATTATTCTATACTCTTGCATTAAGACTAATAACAATTTCCTATCTCACGTGGCTCCTAGCAATTTATCTCTATTTGCTAAGGCCACTGACATAATACCTACTTTACCATCGATTCCTTTTCAGATAAGTACTGCTGCCTTCCTCTCTCACTCACTGCCTTCCTCTCTCACTCACTGCCTTCCTCTCTCACTCACTGCCTTCCGCTATCTCTAGTCTTTAATATGCCCCATGAAGTTTAAGTATTCCAAGCCCTCTTTCCTTATTAGGAGTCCTAGGAAATTACAGCTATCTGTTTCTGATTTTGAGAATAAGTGTTCTTTCTGTTGACATTTTCTTTAAGACTTCCTTTACTCACCTCATCCATAAAATTTTCAGTATCCTTCTATAGAAGTCCATTTCTGCTGCTTCTAGTTTTTTCTCATCCATGAAGAGATTGTTCAACATTCACTGCTATATAAGAGGATCGATAATAGTTTTCTTTTATAATATACCTTACCACTGAGACCAACATTCTCATGTTGGTTTTTATATATACAATGCTTCAGTCATTGTACCCTTTGGCTTTCTTCAGGTATATAAAGGTAAGAGGGATCAATGTATGTAAGTTTATGAGTTTTAGAAACAATAGGCAACCCAATTTATAACAATTTACTTTTTTATCATAGTAACTAATATGACTTCTGTATCCAGTTTTTTATCTTGGCATTTCAGCTGTATAATACATGCAAAAAACATTTTCCAACAGAATTTCTTTCCAAAGCAATAATCTTTCTCTGAAATTCTTATCAGGAATCCGTATAATAATTGTTTTATCAGTGATTCTTTTAGCACAAAATATCCAAGCTGTACCATTAAATTAGTAAGTGTCGATTCTACATTATCAATGTCAAAGCTGTAATAGATATTGATTATAGCTTCAACATTGATGCGGAAGAGTTCTTTACATAATTAAGAGATTTTTTGGCTTTATTATTTTCCCATATTTAACTTTTGATCAAAAATATTTTTGGCTTTTAATCAACTCTTTTATTAGTCAATTAATGGAAATTTTGTTGAAAACAAAAAAAAAAGAGTACTAGACTGTTGCATGATATCTGACCTCTTATATGGCAGCAAATGCTGGACAATATCATCAAAGATGAAGAAGAAACTAGAAACAACAGAAATGTGGTTCTACAGAAGGATGCTGTTGAACTTTCTCCCAATTTCTTGCTTCTCTGATAACTACAATCTTCAGAAAATTAAATGCAACATCAATCACTCTCTTCTGTCTTCTTGAACCTCAATTATCTTTTGGCCTTTCTTCAATATTTTTAATTTACAGTCTTCTCATTTTTTTTCACTTTCACTCCCTATAAGCCCCTGCATTTTAGTGGCATTGTAGACTTGTTTGGGTTGAAATAATAATAAATAATGTAAATTGGTATTGGCGTGTTGAGTTCAAATTCACATGAATACAATTGAGAAAGGTATGAATCCCTGTCTTTTTCCTGCCTTTTAACTCAACTCTCCAAATATTTTGCAATTGTAGCCAGGTATTGAACTTACAACCCTTTGGGTCATATCATTGAATTCAACCAATGCCTTTATCTACTAAGCCATGTGTCATTAAGGACATCAGTGTATGAATTTTTGGTACATATATTCTTGTCTATGTATAGCTGCAGTAAATCCATGACACAAGAGGAAATAGAAAAATCAGGCATGGCTGACCATATATGGACTTAAAAGGGAGATCCCCACCCCCATGGGAAGAGGATGAAATAATAGATAGAGAACATAACTGAAAAATACAAAAACTTAAGGAAAGAGTGCATATACTAAGCTAAAAAATTCTCCTAGGCTGGCCAAACATAGACATTAATACAATAAGGGAACAAGTCATATGGAATGCTAGAGAAAAACTATAACACCACATTGTAATATGAGCTCTGGTAAAAAAATGATAACTGAGACATTAGGTTTATAAGTTCCAAAAATTCATGCACTTATGCCCTCAAGAACATATGGCCCAGTAGATTAAAGTGTAGGTTAGATCCAGTGAGGTTAGTGAGACATTAGGTTTATAAGTTCCAAAAATTCATGCACTTATGCCCTCAAGAACATATGGCCCAGTAGATTAAAGTGTAGGTTAGATCCAGTGAGGTTAGTGAGACATTAGGTTTATAAGTTCCAAAA